>JAUMHE010000048.1:17489930-17505121 GCA_032359235.1 Enteromius mattozi | reverse complement strand
CCATGTGATTGGTTGATTAGATAATTGCATTAATGAGAAATTGAACAGGTGTTCCTAATAATCCTTTAGGTGAGTGTGTATATATATATATTGCAATTGCATCCTTTGCAATCCAACAAAAAGGTTGTCTTTATTCCTTCCTGTCTTGAATATAAGATTAAAGAGTTTGTTTAGAATCCAGCGTCTGAGCTCAGTTCTTAACTGCAGTGAGAAGTGGAGTAAAGTGAGGTGGAAAGCCCAAGTGATCTGTGGGATTGAGTTGTGGGTGAAGAGGGTGAGAGTGAGCTTAGCCTAGCTTGACCTCTGCGCTGTTGTTTATGAGAACAGTCCCAGGCTGCACTGCTTCGATGGACTGAATGATAACCTACTCTCAAAACATTTGTTGGGGGAAAAAACTGTAGCTTGTCAAGCTACAAGCTATTTAAAATACTTAGGCTACAGTCAAGCTAAACTAGAAAAGTTTAAAATAAAAAGTAGCCAGTCGCATTGAATATATGGTAGGGGCAGTAGAGTGCTGCAGGACACAAATCACTTATGGTTCCATTGTTCTGAAGCCAGTGGGTTTGAATAATTTTTTCTGCTAAATGTCTTAATGTATATTACCAACACAAGCTCAAGATATTTTTTAAATGTTATTTCATGACATACATCAGTAACAACCCTTTTGTATGTCTCAGAAAAGACTTGTAAGCATTTAGTTGTTGGGCATATTAAGCAATCTCATCTACTAATTAGTCTGCTGGCAGTGGAGATTCTATTTATGTTTCTGCAAACTCAGCTTTCCAATGAAAAAAATTTTAGGAGTTGGTCAAAGCTAAATGGTTGGAGAGACTGAAATCATGCAACTATGCAGTACATTTATAGCTTAATTTTAGGTTTCAGTGTGTCTATTTACAATAAGTGCAAATAGCCTGTCTTGTTGGCAGAGGCTATTTACTCTAACTCCACCCACCAATGTGTGATAGGTCTCGTCAACACCACAAGAGATGGCTGTCAAATATCAGCTCCAGTGGTGTAGATGGTAGTAAATTTTGGTGTAAATAGCATCTATTGCAAAAAGTCTCTATTACTATTTGTGCTTAGTGCAGATAATGCTGCCTTTAAATTTTTTGCACCTGATGATTTTATTTAACCTTTAAAATTCAGAAAAGTGAGCACCTAAATGCAGGGGCCACCAAGTTCAGTCCTGCAGGGCCGGTGTCCTGCAGAGTTTAGCTCCAACCCTAATTAAACACACCTGAAGTAGCTAATCAAGGTCGTTCTAGGTATACTTAAAACTTCCAGGCAGGTGTGTTGAAGCAAGTTTGAGAAAACTCTGCAGGACACCGACCCTCCAGCCCAAGTTTGATGACCACTGCTTTAATGAAAAAACAACAACATAATAATTCATATGAAGCTGTACAGAGTTCCTTTTTCTGGCAATAAACCAAATGTGTAAAAAATGTACACTAAGTGCAAATAGCAATAGATTCTATTTAAACTAAGTGAAAATAATATTTTTAGCGATATCCTATTTTCATTAAGTGCAAGTACTGTAGCTATAGAGTCAATTTACACTGATAAAATAGGAGGATTTTATGCTACTTGTATGACTTAATGCAAATAGTGCCAATTATCTGCACCTTGGCGTTGCAGTACAATATAAAACGATGTGCAATAATAACGTATTGAGTGTAAATGATCATTTTAATTAAATTTTAATACACCTACACCTACCCTAACCCTACCCGATACTTTATTTTCAACGTTTTGATTATTTCCTTAATTTTTATTAAAAATACATGTGATATGAGATTTGAACATCTAACTGTACAGTACTTTACCGTCTACACCATTGAAGCTGATGTTTAACATTAGCCTTAAAATAACATCAAATAACAGCCATTTTTGTAGTGTTGACTAGTCCAACCATGTTGATGAGAGGAGTTAGAGTTTTATTTTTTTATTTTATTTTCGGGGGTTACTAGGGTGATGCTTCCAGTATGGCCTACACTGCATCACTTTATTCACCTTTAATAATAAAATTACTATATTTTCCTTTAAAAAAAAAAAGTATATAGAGCATAATTTATCTTCCACAAAACCACTGAGGATCTAAATTAGGCTGACATTATAAATTATTCAAAACTCAGCAATAAACAGCAGTATTTAGAAATTATAATGAACAATTTTTCACCCAACATCCCTTCACCCTAAACAGTTTGTTAGTGGTACATCTGACCTACTGTCAGCGCTACTAAAACAGTCTAGTTATCACCCAGTGCTGCTCAAATCTCAAATTTACAGATACATGGCATTACTATTCTTCTGAAATCTGAAAAGCGTGGCCCATTCCAGGTGACTGACCTCGTGACCTTTTTGGGGTTTTTAAATAGTGTGACACCATACCAATTATTTTCTTTTTAATGAGGGCATGCTTTCTGTTTTCTTGTTTGTTTATTTGCTAGCAACTTGTATAAACACGCAATTAGCTGTATAAGGCATTTTTGTGCTGTTTTGATATTCTAATTCAATGCACTACCGCTAATACGACAGTCTGCCAGACCGACTGTAGATAGCCTTGTAAGCAACTCATCTTTTTGTACTTCTTTTTTTTTTATGCCGAGCGCTGTGCACTTTGGGATGAATGTCCCAATGACGGTGTAATTAAATTTCACATATTAACACTTAGATCATTACAAGCACACTAACCCTCAGCCACCGTCGGACGAGCTACAAGCAGCGCCTGCAGTCTCTCTCCTGGAGCCACAGGAATAAAAGCCTCTTAATGTGTAATTCTGAATGCATTGGTGGTGAACGAGTTGCACTGGGTCTGTCTGAGCTGAAAGAGCTAAAGACTGCATTTAGACGTACCTTACAATCTCATCATGAAGGACGTATACATGAAAGCTGGTGACTCACCTGTGTCCAGTGCTGCTGTTACTGCATTCTGATGTTCTTTTCCCCTCCCTATTTATTCTTTTCAAATCAGTACAAACAGGAGGTGAGCGTGATTCACTAACGGGCTGCCAGGCATTGAGATGATACAGCTTTCAAGTTGTGGCCTACATTTTCATCTCATAGTGCAAATTGGAAATTGTATGTTGTACACAATATGTTGACACGTTACAGGGATAGTAGGGAGGCAAAATGAGAAACCGCGCAATCCAGAAACAAAGGACATGAATGTGGATGAGTGTATTAGAGGAAGATTACTCTGAGAGACACGAACAAACAGCCAATCACACTGCCCAATGTATGACCACATGTTGTACTCGGACCGAGGCGGAAATGGCAAAGGTGAAAGCTTAGCGGAGATTATGCAGAGCAGGTTCAACAGTGTGCCGGCGCAGCTTTGAGAAAAATGAATCCGAGGGCTTTGACCAAGAAACAGGCAGCTGTTGTTTCACTTTCACTGTCAGACATTTTTACCATGATTTACAGAAAACACCCATATATATAGATATAATATATACACACACGCGCACACACACACACTGTATATATAGTTCTGTCAAACAATTATATCTAAATATATAATATGTGTATATATATACATCTAATATATGTATGGGTAATGTGTATATTATGTATACATAAATAGACATACATACTGCATATATATATATATATATATATATATATATATATATATACAAATATATACATTTACATTTGTATATTTGTTAATATGATACCATAAAATATAATAATAATATGCCATAATACAATATAATACATTTAATATACAAACATAAATTTATTTTTCTTAAATATATACAAGCATGTGCTTGTATTTATGTATACATTATAAATATAAACAGTAAACATACACACATAAAAACATTTAATCATTTGACAGCACCAATATATATATATATATATATATATATATATATTTATATATATATATATATGAATACACTTCTATAAAAAGCAGTTGTTTGTATTAATGAATTAAATATTCTTAATATTTTAAAAAAATATATATTTCTACCCTGAAAAAGGTACAACAAAACATATGCTAATTATTGCATTTTTATGTTGTTACTTGATGGTTTCAATGAATTATATTTTAAGTAAACTTCTCTTTGATTTTTTTATTTATGTTGGATTTATTTAAAAAAAATTGTTTAGTATAATTTAATGTCAATGAAATGTAACACATACATTCCTTAGTATTTCACATGTGTATAAAATCAGGTTTTTGAACAAATGTAGCCAATCACGCTGCCCTCTGTATATCCACGTTGTAGTCGGGCTGCAGAGGAAATGGCAAAGGTGAAAGCTTAGCGGAGATAATGCAAAGCAGGTTCAACAGTGTGCCGGCGCAGCTTTGAGAAAAATGAATCAAGGGATTTGATGAAGAAAAAGGCGGCTGTTGTTTCACTTGGGCTGATTTTTAGATGCCAGACGTGCGCTGGTGGCAGCAGGTTTCTGGTGCTTTGATCTATTACAGGCTCCACTATAATAATGAATGGCGTGAATTTCCATCATTGGATTAGATGCATAGCTCGCCCTTACGTCCCTGTCCTTCTACATCACTCTCTGTCAAAGAGCAGACGTGGCAGATTAAAATATTGCCTGTGCTGTTGCAACCAAATGTGAGCAGTGGACAAAATGTGTAATGGCTTCAGCATTAATAATGGATAAGTATCACTGAAAAAGCTTTGCCTATGCTAATACATAATTAATTTGTGCACCAGCATGGAGATGGACAGTAATTAGCTGTCCAGTGCCCTATGGAAGTAAAGGTGCTCAGGGTCATATTGTACTACACTTCCATCTTAAAAGGGCAAGTGTTTGAACACACCAAGTTTGTTTTAGCAGCCGCTTTGATTTTTGGTCATGCAGAGGGGTGGTGTTAAAATTCTATATTTTTTGAGAATATTGCTTTTCCATTTGTAGTATTTCTTTCATTTTATTATTTCTTGTGTTATATGCTTTTGTCCTTTTTATTTTAGCTTTAATGTATATTATTTCATTTGTAGGTTTAATCATTTTAGTACTATGACATAAGGCTGGCTGAGGTAATATTATTTTAAAAATAAATAATATTAGTTTTAGTTAAACAATATGCACTGTACAATAACCTGAATACACTTATTATATTATGAGCATGTTTTATTATTAATAATAATAATAATTCATGATGTTTGTGTAAGGAAAAGTATGTTAAATTAATTATTAAATAATTGAGAAAATATGATCATATGTTTGTTGGCTTTATGATTTCACCAAATGATTATTTTATTTTATTTTAATTAGAAAATGTACATTTCTGATTATTCTACCAATGTTTTAAACTAGATTTTTGGAAGTTTATAATAATAATAATAATAATAATAATTATTATTATTATTATTATTATTATTATTATTATTATTATTATTATAAATGATTCATGATGTTTGTGTAAGGGAAGATATGTTAATAACTATTAAATTATTGAGAAAAAATGTAGGTATGTCTGTTGGCTTGATAGATTTACCAAATTATTTTATTTTATTTTACTTTTACTAGAAAATTAGTAATATGTTTTTGTTGTTGTTGTTGTTTACTTAAACATTGACTCTCTTATTTGTCATTGACTTCTTATCAGTCAGAAAAGTGGCTATCAAGCTAACAAAAATTACCAGAGCACTAATTAATATGGTTCTAGTGTCCTAAAGTCATAAAATTTATGTGACACAAAATTGATGTCCTTCAAATAGATGTCGTCTTCTACCATATTCACCATTTGTTTGCATACAGCCAGAAACAAAATGCACACCCCACAAAACAAGGTGAGCTTCATTTATTGCAGCTAAGATGAACACTCGTATGAACATATTGTAGCATAGAACGAAATTTGAGAGCTGGGATCATCAGTGAATAATGACATAAATTTCAGTTTGTACTTCACAGAAGTGACATGAGGGTGAGCAGATGATGAAATAATTGTAATTTTTGCTTGAACTATCCCTTTAAAGGAGCACAGACTGAAGCTCTGTGATTAAAGAGTGCTTCGTGTTTCCTTGATTCCTTTTATCCATCTCCCCGCGGTGAGAAGAATGAGCCCCACAACTTTGTTCTTAAAGTGTGAGAGAAAGATTTCATGGGAGAGATATTTTACTAAAGCATGGCAATCAACAAACTAATTAAACGAGGCATTAAGTGAGGGCATTAAGGTAATAGCATTTAAGCTGTGAAGAAAAGGTCATACTAGTCTTATATTGCAACCATGATTAGTAAGAGAAATGAGATGAACAAATAAATGACAAAAATATGTGGATTACCATGCAAAACTGAGCAATTATGACTGCTGTATCTGCATACTGCATGTTAGTATTAAACATAAAGCTGAAATACACCCTACTGCTTCACAATCTGCTATATTTTTGAGGTTAAAGCTTGAAAGAAATATGCTGTGTTCAGAAAACTATGCAGTACTGCATTCTGCCTTCTGTTTTTCTTAGTATGTGAATGAAGGAAAAAAATGCCACCCCTTTGATTATATAGATACAGTATACTGTACACACACAGTTTGAATAAATGTTTGACAGTATGATTAAAAAATAATTTAAGAAAGATATTAAAGTTGAAACTTTGCATTTGATATAGAGGGTTAACATTTAGGAACATGTGATATGTGGTAAACTGTAACTAGTATTAATATTATATACTGTATATTAATATCTTCAAGCAAGTGAATTCATTCATTCATTAATAATAATTAATAATTGATTATCACTTCCCCAGAAACTTTGTTTTGGGATATATTGGCTATTCTATTTTGATTTAATATTGTTGTATTTATTAATACCTTTTTACATTTTATGTGTTTTTGTTTTATTTTATTATCATTTTGTTTTATTATGTTTCCATTTAGCTTATTAGGTTTTATTTCAGTAATAAGGTATAATATATAATGCATAACATATTGTATAATATTCATATTTCAATGAACGAAAATTCAGAATAGTTTTAGTTTGTTAAAAATAACATCACTGATTCATACACATCTTTGATTATACATTTTTTTAAAAGTCCTAGATTTTTGTCTTAGACCCCTTTTTCAAAGTCAGAAAAGTGGCTTTTAAATTCAGTTCATGTGTGGGGAAAAAAAGCTTTCAAATGACTGTTTTCTTCTTGTAGCATTTAGAGTCTCTCCTGGTTATTTCACTCTTATTTAAACCAAACATCGAGCCTGTTTTTCACCATCAGTGCTTTTCAGTCTCCTAGTAGACATGGGTGGTGAGCTCATCCAGTCACTCCACCTGTGTGTGCTGCTTCTGCCTGTAAGGCCTGTTTGAGAGACAGAGAGAATAATCAGGTTTTGCATGGAGAGGTTCATTTAAAGCAATGTTGTTCTGTTAGTAATGTACTATATCTGCTGTAGTGGTGTGAGGCTGCACTTTAATTTGACACGTCTGATTGATTTATAAAAAATTGTCGTTATGTGAAGACAAACAACAGACATGCTTAGTAAACCGACAGGTTTGATATGTTTTTCTTCAGTTTCAATAATTATCTTTCAGTTTTGTCCTGTGTATCCAATCATCTATTAACTGCCTTTGTACAAGTCAGAAATCTTATTTAATTTGACTAACTTAAGTCTCTTATGTTCACCAGGGGTGCATTTATTTAATTAAAATACAGAACAAAACTGTATATTGTTTAATCTAATAACTATTAATTACTATAATTACTATTATTTTACAGAGTAGTTTATTTCGTGTGATGGTAAAGCTGAATTTTGCTTTTTCTTATATGCTGATTGACTTTTACTTTTATTATTATCAATGTTTAAAGCAATTGTGTTGTTTAATATTTCTGTGGAAACTACAGTTTTTGTTTGTTTGTTTTTTGCCAGATTGTTTGAAGAATAGAAAGTTCAAAAGAACAGCATTTATTTAAAATAACATAGGCTAAATGTTATTACTGTCATTTTTGATCAGTTTAATGCATGCTTAATTTAGGTCATTTAAAATGTGTGTGTTGTATAGTTTTATATAGAGAGTATTAATCAAGTGCTTTTTAAACATTTGCCTCAAGAGTCTCAGATGTTTTTTTTTCTCAGATGTCATTTTTGTTTTGTTTTTTTGTGTGTGTGTTGTTTTGTGGGTTTTGTTTTGTTTTGTGCTTTGTTTTTTTTAATTTTTGTTTTTTTTGTTGTTGTTTTACATGAAACCGGTTGCCTAAACATGTAATGGATGTAAACACACTTACTAGGTGCTATTTATTTTTTTAAGCAACGGGTTTTGAGAGAGCCTTTTTCTCGGCTGCTTCCTAAATGATCATAGTTAGTAATTTTGGTCAAAGGCTTTATGCACATGGCCGTCAAATCAGAAAATGATATATCAAAGCTATAGAGTACAGCACTCATTTACTGCATATTAGTCTCAGATGTGGCGCTAATGACATTGCTCTTTGATGTGAGTCGATGGCCGTTTTTACAGTACAGTGAGCCAACATTAACAATGTTAATGTACCCACGCTGCTGTTCACTGTCTTAAATTGAACAATGTATGGTTTTTTAACGTTGCCATTTTGCAGCTGTCTTTGTTTTTTCCTTTTTTTTGTGTGTGTGTGTGTAAAACCATGTAGGATATCACCTGTGACAGATGTGGCAGTGCTCATACAAAACCCCGCAGCTTGAAGCTGGGAGTGCTGGGAATGCTGACCTTTGAGTCAAAGCCTCATACCATGTTTATCCTGCAACATATCTGCACGCAAACACACACAATTAACAGCCGCCGGATACAGTCCCGCCTCCCTCGGCTGTCTCAGTCTGTGCATGTGGAATAAAAGTGTTCTCTTGTTCTTCCCCTAAGTGTAACAAATGTAAAACACATTGCTTGGGGAGGTTTGTGCAAACATACAGATTTACACACAAGCACCTTTTCCTCTAGTCAACATCCTCTATATTGATCAGTAGCGCTCAGGCAGAAAGGTACAATGCAGGGAGGTATTGTTTCTGGCCTCTCACCTTCACCCTTCGGTTCTCAGCACAAACACAGACTCCAGCATGTCGCTGCATTCCTCTGTTGTCCAGTACAGCAAATGTTTGGGTAATTACTGCAGATTTTAGGCATTATCTTGGTTTTTGGGACTTTACTGAAACATCCTGTCATTTAGTTCTGTCAAACTATTAATCGTGATTAATCACTTGCAAGATAAATTTATGTAATAAATGTGTGTATTGTGTATATTTATTATGTTTATACACACACATACAGTATTTTGAAAATGTTAACATGTATTTGCACACACACACACACACACATTATATATATATATATATATATATATATATGTAACATTTTACTCTTTTGCTTATTACTCGGCTGTTCACTGAACACTACTGGTTTTCTAATATTAATTAATATGGCAATATAACCTTTATTGTGCCCATTGTAAAGCCCTACCCTCTGAATGTAGCTTTACTGATTTTTTTTTTTTTTCTTTTTTTTTTGTGCACAACTTGTTGTAAAAACTATTATTAGAGCCTGTAATACTATTATTATTAGATTATTAGAGTAGGCTTTATAAGAAAATATTCAGAAATTTACATGCAGTTTCTGAATCAAATTGTTTCCTACATCAAATTATTTTAGTTAAAGAGAAGTTAAAGATTATTGGAAATTTGTGTAGAAACAATTTTTGTTCAGTGATTGCTGGAAATTGTATTAAATAATAAATTAAATGAAACAGAAAATTTAGAGAGATTAAAATGGTATTTTCTTGTAAACCTTACTCTTAAAATCTTTGACAAAAGCGTAATAATAATAATAACAATATTGTAAGTATACTTGAAATTTACTTAAAATAACATTTTATAGCATTTTCTGAAAATTGTTTCTACACCAAATTTTTCAGTGTAGGTCTTCAATATACACATTTTGCAAATTTTGATAACAATAATCACAATACACATAAAAAGTAGATTAGGACTAAATAGGAGAACAAAAGTCAAAAAACTCTTTTTAATAATGATGGATATGCTTTGTTTGATTGCCAGCCTTACCTGTCTTAGAACTGGTCTGAAGAGACACATTTGGTGGAAAGAAATCCTGGAATCCTTGACTATTGAAGATGAACTGTCCTGGATGAGATAAACCTTGCATGGTTACTTCACTGACACTAATCCTTTGTCAGCATGAAAGCTGGTTTTAGCCACTTGCTATTTAATCGCACTTTTGACAAATGTGCTGATGTGCAGTTTACAGAAGTATGCCGTGTCGTTATAGACATGAGTGAACAATACCAAAACTGATACAGTCGATATATCGTGCAGAAGTAGATGTGCTGAGTATATTAAAATAGCTGAATTACTAAAACATCACAAAATGTTGCTTGTTAGATTGATTAACACTGGAATAAAATTTAAATATAATTACATAGAATTTTATAACAACTAAGCATGGAACAAAATCATACTGTTCTTTTAATTGAGTAGGTAGAGAGAGAGGAATTAAAACAATGCGGAACTGTGGTCTTCATGAATGTAAATTGTTTTAGTGTTTTTCAATGTGAAACATTACACAATATATACCACTTGTTTAATTTCTCACTTAATTGCTGGAGCACGTTCCTAGAAATAATTGTTAATTACAGCCTACAGCAAAGCAATTGTGAACTGAAGAAAAAAGTGAGAAAGACGTGATGAATACAGCTTTTCTTCTGCTTCCTGCCATTTATTTTACTCTGAAGCGCTTTGTCTATTTCAGGCATTGCAGAGCTCTTTACAACGTCATGCTGCTTTGTTGAATGGAGAACTTTTGTGTATAAAGCAAAGTGACGTAGATGCGCAAGAGAAAAACACAGGCTCATCGTTGTTCAAAAGCTATCCGTTTACCATGTGTTTGTACACTTCTTTGTCTTTTCGAGTGTGCACAGGTGTCACGTGACTTAAAATAAGAACAAAAATACATTTTATGTTAGGATGCAGCACACACACGTCAGTACAGCAGCAATAATCCGGAGCATGCTGTCAGATCTAATAGCTGAATGTGAAAGTTGAAGGTTTGTGTGAAAATGTCAGAGTTTCTCCGAATTGAGCCTCTTATGAGAAGCTTTGTCTAGAGCGCTTGTTTAAAGTACAGCAAGCTGTCATCCTTCAGGATGGTTCTTAACAGGGAACATCTGCGAAACGTGTTGTGAGGTGCAGCACTTCACTACCAATGACATAAATGTATTAGAGCACTGTGGCTTTAATTCAGTTTAATTCTGAGGGAAAGTTGAGGATCGTATATGAAAGAGAAATGCTCTGACAGCTGGCAGCTTGAGGTGGTCATGTACTCTAAAATCAAATGATAGGTTTTAATATGAAAATAATGAGGGTGTAATTATGAACAGATAAAGTCTATATTGAAAATAATGAGATCTTCTTGTGTAGCATGAAGTATGAAATGCAGGTTTATTAACAACTAATATAGACTGTCTGGAAAACAGTTCTATTAAATGTAAATACTATCTGGGTAGAAAATGGTGTATCAGCACACATTTATACTTTATGTATTATCATGTTATAAATTGTACTACTTTTCAAATGTTTGAGGTCAGAAAGATGTATTTATTTTTTGACAGAGATAAATGTATTTATTCAGCAAGTATTTATTGAATTAATCACGAGTGACAGTAAAAACATTTGTAATGGTACAAAATATTAGTTTTATCAAATAAACGCTGTTATTTTTGGAACTTTTTATTTCTCACAGAATCGTGGGAGAAAGGTGTCATGAATTTCATAAAAATACAAATTTTAGTAATTACAAGAAGGATCATTTGACACCAAAGACTGAACATAAATAACAGGAATACATTTTTAAAATATTAAATTAGAAACATTATTAAGTTAGAAAGATATTAAATTAAAAAGTTATTTAAAAATTGATGAGAGACCAAACCAGTGTCATGTCTGTTGTATCAAGGCATCAGCATACCTGGCAATAAAATACTTTCTTACTGAAAGTTTGACGCTTCGCGACACTCTAACAAAACAAATATTAATGTTTTAATGAGGAATGTATCTAATTTGAATCTGAGAGGCATAAACTATAGTGATGGAGCGTTCTAACATAAGGCTTGCCATGCTATATTAAGTTTAAATGGCCCAAATACAAAATCTCACGATCATATTGAATGCGGCCTGCGGACTAAATATCATTAAGAAGTTGTGGCATCTGTTACTGTCTACATAATATGAAGCTTATGTTCTGTAAATCTGTAAGCCTCTTCATGTCTAGACAGCAAAACTAGAATGAAAAAAAGTTCCGTTCTGCTTGAAGCTTTTTTTTATAGTGCTCTATGTAATGGAGTTCAAGAGGGCAATGATGTATAGTAAAGATGATTAGGTTTTTCACTGCATTTTTATCATTTTATTTAATAAGTTTTATTCTATATAAACTTGAAATTGTGTAATGCATTATATTTGTAAAGAAAATGTTGATTGTATTTTGTTATCAACTTGTTTATTGATGTAATAAAAATATAGTGCGTGTGTTTTGCATTCACATAAGTCATATCAAGTTCTGGCCAAACTAAAATTGTTAGAAAGCCAAACCTAAAAGAGGAAAACCTTTCATCACAAAAGTGCATCATTGAATGAATACCAATATTCATTATCAAATCCATTTAAATCCTATCCATTTAAATGAATAGGAAAACACAAAAAGTTCTGTTTGTGTATTTATCTGCATGTCAATTCAACAATTTATTTAAGCTTATTTGTTCATTTCTTTCATATTTTCAGTCTGTTCTTTTTATCCAGGTTTCAGCATAATACTCACTAACAATAATCGTCTTGTCAGTGGATTCCCAAAATAGGATACTGTTCAGAGAATAAAAATTCTAGGAATTAGAGTTGAGTTGAATGAGGATACAGTAGAAGAATCGTGAAATGAGTACCATATGCTGAGCATGAAGTATTAAAAAATAGGGCAATGTTTATAAAACCACAGGAGGAGGAAGATGAGTAGTGAATCATATGTTTGATATGCTGCTGGGCCATATATGTTTGCTTAAACAGCTTTAAGCTAAAGCAGATTTTGGTAATGGATTTTGTGAGTGTTTAGGACTAAACCATCAATTCTTAAAGCCTAGAGAAATCCAATGTTTGAAAAGCAAAATGGAAAAAAAAAGAACCAAGGACCTTTCAACATACATTTACTGCGCTAACATGATAGTGATAGTGTAGCAGAAGATAATACCATAAGCACTGAAGAAAAAAAAAAGGTACGCTTTTGTAAAACACATATTGATTTAATTTTGTTTCTTTATTTTCTTTATTTTTTTATATAGAGGCATGTTATCACAGTGGAATGCAACGTATTGAAAGAAAGAAAGAAACTGCTATAATAATCATGCACTGTATTAGTTAAAATAAATGATTTAAATATTATATGGTAAATTATCACCCAAATCTTTTAATATGCTGAAAATGTACTTACTGTCCAAGATGTAAGTGTTTATTTCTTCATCTGAACAGATTTTTTATTTCTGGCACTACATCACATGCTCATCAGTGGATCCTCTGCAGTGAATGGGTGCCGTCAAAACAAGAGTTCAATCAGCTGATGAAAAACATTACTGTAATACACAAGACTCCAGTCCATCATTTAATGTCTTGTGAAGTAAAAATCTGCGAATATAAGAAACAAATTCATCATTAAATAGGTCATCATTTGGAGTTTAATACATTTTTCCAAATGTGTTCCAACAAAGAAATAAACCCATCTACATTTTCGATTGCCCGAGGGTACATATATTTTCAGCTGATTTTAATTTTGGAGGGAGCTATTTCTTTAAATAAATGATGAAGTCATTAGCCAGTAAATATTTTATTTGATAATGACTTTCTTATATTCATAAATTATATAAATATATAACATTTAGCATTATGAGCCCCAACTTGACATTTATGAAAAACACCTATCTACATAATTTGTGTAATTGCCCTTAAGATTCAAAACTGAGTAGCCCTGGATGCCCATTATATTATATTACTCCATATGCCTAATGTATACAATGGTGTTTGGTCAAAGGTACTTCAGTACTTTTGTGTTACAATATTACCATGTTCAACATCACATAGTAGTACCATTTTACGTTCATACATATACCACTTGTCTGATGTAGTTTTCATCATTATGAAAAGTGGTTGGCAGCACAATCATCTAAACATCAACAGTTTTAACCTCACCGGGCAGGTGGCCAGGATCATAAAGAGGCTCTTGCACCAGGACATCCATTACTGACCTCTGCCACCATACAGCATAAGCCTCTGTTGGCCTTCAGCCATGTTTATGTGCATCTTAATCTCTTTGTTTTGGCCTAGCATTGACGTCTAGCATGAAATTGCCTTAATTGCACAAGAAAGAGTTTCGGGATCAGACCAGGACCGGTGAGCTGAGGTCAGGTCACTTTTTGCTTGCTTTCTCCTAGTGTATGATTTTAATAGAAAACTAAAATTCAAGATACGTTTGCTAGGTTTCCGGTTGGCAGACGTAATTGCAGGTTGCCATGCAACTGAATTTATGCTCAGCTAAGAATTAGAACTCTGTCAGTGCAGTTGAAGGTTGTGATAAGAAAGGATCCTCTTTGCATATGAATAAAGTAAAAGCATGCCATCTGCATTGCTCTGTATCAATTAGGGTAGCACAACAGCTCGCCATAAAGAATGCGCATTTGTGATGTCTTGTTCCATAAAATGAGCTTGGTTTATGCTGTGTTCATTTTGGTACATTACTTGTCCCTTTCCATTAGCTTTTAGTTTTGCTTATTTGATTGTTATTTATGTTTGCTTTTATCAGAAGGAAATGACTAGTGTTTTTATCTATAGTTTGTACAAAGAGAAGCCATGTGTTTCTAATTAGCCATAAGCAGAGCGTGCTGATGCACTTAATTGTAGATCATTCTTTAAGGGAAATCCTTAGAGAATGTGTCCAACAACTGCATGCTTGGTTGCTTTCTAAACATGGACTTGGTTATTGTAAGTAGGTCTACTACTTTGCGTTGCTAAATGTTTTTGCTAAATATCTTTTAGTAGTTCAGTACGGGTCCAGGTATATTTCCATCTTACCAATTTAGTAAATATGCTTAAAAATACAAGGGTGGCACTTTAAGATCATAAGCTTACAATGAACACACACACACACACACATATATATATATATATATAGAAAATACAAAATTAATGTTTGGTCATAATACATTAATGTTAATATATA
>JAUMHE010000048.1:17462882-17476429 GCA_032359235.1 Enteromius mattozi | reverse complement strand
AAATGTAAGCATTGAGTTCAGCAGCTACTGCTTCTCTAAACTGCACCATGGGATCAAATGATGCTGCTGATGTTGTGGTTTTCTTAAAGAAACTGGCCAGGGTTTTTTTCTTGGCTTCAGCAGCAGGTGGATTTTCTGCATCCAGTTCCGGGTTATCCTCCATCCCTGCAGTGCTTTGGGCTACAGGCTGCTGCTGGTGAATGTCCTGAAATTAAAAACATTGCATTGTCTAAATCTGTTACAAGCTATTCTTACCAGTTAAAAAACACGGTGATAATATTACTCACAATAATATTACTAATATTACTAATATTACTGGGAGAAGTGGCCCACAATCTTTCTGCAAATCCCAGTAGCCCTGGTAATGCATTGTGCATGATCTTTCAGAGCATTTTCTGTAAAAAGACAAACTTACTAAAGTGACAATGCAAAACATTTAGTATTCACAGATTCTCACTCTGACAACATGCTCAGTTCCATATTGATACTAGCATAAAACAGTAACAAAATTACAACAAACACCCAGTTATTAATATTCTCATCAAATCACTCACCATTTTTAATCTAACGATGAAGAAAAGATTAAAGGAAAGAAAAGTGTCCTTTAACATATTATTTTTTAGAGTCATGTGCTAATAATCATGAAAATAATTTAAATAGGACATTTCTAGTGTTCTTTGAGACACACCGAATTCTACACTGTATTTCCATTTATTCTTAAATAAATCTGTTAATAGCTATCCTCTCTAATGTACAGTTAAGTAGCTTTAAATAAGAAAAGATTAAATTAATTTAACTTACCGATGGCCAAATGAAGTCTAAGCCCGAAGCACTGGAACCTAGTCCAGTGATTAAGCGCCACCGCTTTGACGATGTTCGTGCCGTTGTCTGTTGTGACAGCGACCAAACCATCCTCACAGAGGTCCCATGCAGCCAGTGCCTCTCTCAAACCCGCGGCTATGTTCTCTCCCGTGTGATCGTCAGGGAAGTACGATGTTTGCAGGCAACAAATTTTCAGTTCAAACTCATCGTCGACAAAGTGCACGGTTAGTCTAATATATGGCTCGGTCGTCCTGCTCGACCAAAGGTCCATAGTGTTTTTTTTCTGGGCACAAGTTCATTGTCGGTCTGTCCTGTATCCACACTACACGAGACTGACTGGTTATTTTTTTATTTTTGGCATAAAAAATGGCCATACAGCTCTTAGAATGAATGTCTTGTTACGTCCACGAATGCATTTGTTTATTTAATATAATCGCAACATTTGCTGTAATGTAATCGCATAAACTGACATCGCGATTGCGATATGATTAATCGTGTAGCACTAGTATGCTTACATCATGATGCTTTAAATTGCTTTCTACATAGGCAGCCCACTAGCTTTTGTAACAGAGCTGAACTCCTGATCTCAATGCCAGCCATTGGCACTACACTGCACAGAGGCCAGTGAGCTTCCGGTGGTTTTCAGGGACACAGCGAGCCAAAACTGCCGCTGTGTCACTAGTACAGCTGCTGCCAGCTCTCTATGTACCATTACTCACTGTCCCCTCTTGATGATCATTGCTTGAATGGTAATTCAAATGGTAAATTTAACAAATAAGCACTTGTGAATGTTTCTGTGCTATTGGTTTGCGGGAGATCCACAAATTGAATTTTCACCTCTCCCAGCTGATGACTTCTGCCACGCAGCTGCGTTATTAGCCAGTGGTCCTCCACTTGAGATGAGGAGGAGAAGGGGAAGAGTGATGAGGAAGAGAAACAAATGACTCGCACAGGATTCGACATTGGTCATGATTGCTTGAGAGGACTGATGGCGCTTCCTCTGTCAGTTATTTAATCCATTACAGCTTTAGAGATGGTTCTCCAACTCTGCTATCTCTGAGCAGTGTGGGCTGACTGAGGAGAGATACAGCGGGAGAAAAAAGGCACTAAGAGAGAGAATGAGTCCTATTTAGAAGTCCATTATGTCCTTTTTGTCACATCACTTATTTTCCCAGACTAGTGCACTATAACCTCCCCTTTCCAGTCTTTTAAATCTACAGCGTGTCCAAACCAGGTGCAATGCGACATGTAATTTTTTTTCTGTCTTCACTGAAAGGAAAATGGTGCCACAATGTGACAGAACAACAGTCAATCAGAACCAATTTTTAGGTTTGATAGGGATGTTTTTAATGTTGAAATGCCAAGCTGAAAAGCACAGTTCACCCACAAATGAAAATTAGCTGAAAAACACGAGTTTGTTTCTTCATCAGAAGAGATTTAGAGAAATGTAGCTTCACCAATTGATCATCTTCATTGGATGGGTGCCGTCAACATAATCCACACAACTCCAGTAGATCAATTAACTAATATAATTAATTCTAAAGAAATGTTGAACTAAAGTAAAGTAAATATGCACTGTTTGGAAACATTAATTACAAACATTCCGGTTTTTACTTCACAAAATGTTAATCGATCTACTGGAGTCATGTGGATTACTTGTGGAGTATCGAGACGTTTTAACGGCACCCAGCAAGTGACGTAATGCTAAATTTCTCCGAATCTCCAATGAAGAAACAAACTGATCTACATCTTGGATGGCCTGAGGGTGAATACATTTTCAGTGTTGGGTGAATTAGTACTTGTTTAGGCTTAATTAAAAAAAAATCCCCGTAGAGTTACATATTCAAGGAAATTTTACAACACCAGAATTCTACTTCAAATACAAGTAATACCACCAGCATAAACATGCATTGTTTACACATTCTGCCTCCTGTTTGACACCTGTGTGACCCATCTACAATATTAGCTCATAGAAACTTTTGAGCTGTTCACCTAAACTATAAATGCCATGCCACAGTGGTTCAGTTTAATAAAGCGATTTGAGGTCAATCATTTTTAATGAGTTGGCCATTTGAGGAAACATGAGTGACGGCAACCATTGGCAATGTGGCAGATTTGAACGTAGTATAACTTTATGCAAATAAGCAGTGAAGTTGCAGTGAATACCAGTGGAAGTGAAGATAATAAAGCTTATGATTTGACAATAACCGTGGTAATGCTTACAAACAAATTGCTACACTTGCAGCTTAACTTGCAGCATGCCGTTTTAAGTAATTCTAGATAAAAATGTCTGCTGAATATATAAATGTTAGTGCTTTCAAACGACTAATCATGATTAATCAAAATAAAAGTTTTTGTTTACATAATATGAGTGTGTATTGTGTATATTTATGTATGTATAAATACAAACACATGCATGTATACGTTTAAGAAAAAATTTGTTTATATCTTAAATATATTTATATATAACATAACATAACATATAATAATATAAATATATCAATGTAAATACATGTAAATATTTTCAAAATATATACAGTATGTGTGTGTGTATTAATATATATATATATATATATATATATATAATAAATACAGTACAAACTCATATTTAAAAAAAAAAAACAATCTTTTGGATGCAATTAATTGCGATTAATCGTTTGACAGCACTAAATGTAGATGTTATTTTTTTATGTTTTGGTTACATAAAATGTCTATCAATTTAGCATTAAACTAGTGCAGTCAAATGAATAATCGTATCCAAAATAAAAGTTTTTATTTGCTATATATAAATGCACACACATATATTTAAGAAAAAGTGTTATGTTTATATATTGAATATATTTGTATATATTTGTAAATATCACACATTATGTAAACAAAAACTTTTATTTTGGATGTGATTACTCATTTGATTACTACTTACTACTCACTACTTACACTAAAAGTTTGCAAGTTAAGTGTATGACCTGCAATGAGGTTTGGAGTACTTGTAATTAAAGTTTAATTGGTTCAACAGTTATGATTTTAAATAGTTAAATAATTAATATGCAACATTCAGTTAACTAGTAATGTCTCTTGACCTTATCGCATTGTGACTGTAAATGACTATTGCAAAGTATACAGTCGTGTATACAATTGTGTGCTGAGAGTTGCAATATTTCCTCTTGGTTTATTAAGGCTTTTAAACTTATTAATTGTCAAGCAATTTAATTTGCCTAGAGTATAAAAATAGTAAAATGGAGTCAAAGAGGAGGGCAAGCAGGCCATACACAGAGAGTGAAGCTCATTAACTTAAATGGAGGTCATAGAAAAACATCCACCTCTTCCTTCACTGTGTTTGCTGAGGGGGTCATACATTTCTAGCTATTGTGAATTCAAGCCATGCAGGCGGTACCTCCTCCGGTTCAGTCGCTCCACATTGACTTCACCTTTGTCCTGATCTTTATCTCACTAGTTGAAATTACAAGACAAAGTATTTAAGATTTAACACTCTGTCTGTTACGGTTACATCTCCTTGACAGGACTAATAAAATGATTGTGAATCCTCATGTGCTGGTTCCATGCTATATGGATAACTGTCTTACTCTTAAAACCTTCAGACAGAGGTTACGTTGTTCTGGGTAAAGTTAAGTTAAAACACATCTGATCTTTATTTGACTGGGAGGAAGACGGAATCCTCAAGTGTGAAATCTCCTCAAGGCCTTTCCTTGACCTGTCAGCCTACGCCCACTTCTCTGCCCACATGGACGCCCCAGTAGATTAATCACCCAAGGACTGCTTACTGTTGCATGAAGACTTGTATGTGCGCTGAGGTATGTAGCAGTTTGATGGGCTCTTGGACCTTGGGGGTTAAAGATCATCACACACACACACACACACACACACATACTCCTGATCTGCATGAATACTTTGTGTGTACTGGATGGCCATGTCTTGATCAATCAGAAACTTTATTTGTAGAGGATGAGTGCATAACAGATTTTTCCTTTGAGAATGAGCTATAAATGTTATTTTTATCTAATCATCCTTTATATCTTCACGAAAGGAGTAATGTTTATTATATTTTCCCACATTTATATTAGAGGGAATAGTTCAAATTAAATTTATTAAATTACAGATGAATAATATAACAAGATAAAATCTTCATTCTCTGTGATAAGTGTCTGGAATTCTTAAATGGATTTTTTCTCTCTCTCTCAAAAAAAGGTCTTATCATTTACTCACCCTCATGTTGTTCCAAACCTGTATAAAGCTATAAAGATGGCTAATATGAATCAACATTGATTACTTTACATATCATGCACTGTTGTAAAAATGTAAAACTGAATTTTTAATTGATAATCTGTCCCTGTATTGATCATTTTTTGTTTTACTTCCATTTTCAGCTGTAAACTGCACAGTCACTTATGTATTTTGTATTTATTTAGTTTTTGAAGTTGCGAATGTAGAAAGAGACCTATTTTTCCATTCAGCTAATGTTGAAAACAGCAGCAATAACGTTCTTACCGTTTCTATTTTTGTTTTCCACAAAAAGACAGAGATTTTAAAAGACATGAGTGTGGGTAAATGATGTAAGAATTTTCATTTTTATGAACTCTAGTCTCTTCTCTTTACCTATATTGACATACAGCAAGGCATACTGAATTGAAATATATTTCTCTCACTCACAGAGCCAGAAAAAGGGGTTTTCTCTACCAGGTGTTATATGTTAATTAAGCAGGTGTAAGGCACTTAACATCCCGAAGTCCCTCAATTGACCTCCTCCAAGCCCGATTTTGTAACTTTGTCTTCCTCAAAAATCACGCCGGTGATAAGGACTGCTCTATTAGCTCAGAATAAAACATGGAGTGAGAGGGTCAATTAAACAGCCCTGTTGTACAAGAACCTATTGGTCTCGCATTGCAGAGACCTCATCAAAATGCCTGTCAGATGCATTAAGAACGGTTTGATCTATGTCAGATAAATTAGGCCCCTTCTTAAGCTTTTTGACAGTAAGCTGATGAGAAAAAGTCACATACCCCGTACACATAAAATATAACGAGGCCTGAGTCATAGTCTTGCCTTTCAGCTGACACCTCCGAGAGGTGAACCTGATATATCCACTCTCTCATGGAGACCTTTACCCACAAGGCCAGTGAACGAGATTGTCTGCTGAAGTGTACCTGTGCAGTGTCTTTATAAGATGCCTCAGAGGGTAAAAAATGACTTTTCAAGTGACAAGTACAGCCAAGGTTGGTTTGGTAGCGTTTTGGACTAGTTTCTTTAAGCCTTGAAGCAAAGACATAAAGCAGAAAGTTTAAAAAAGAAAACTCTGAAACCTTTAAAACATTTGATTCTGTCGAAGAAAACCGCCACGTATATCTAGTTTCTTAACGTTCTGTACCTTTAATCTTTTCCTCCCCTTCAATTTTATTATTTCGATTTTCTTATTATCTTGGTGTCTTGGTGATTTCAGCTTTAGGAGGCTTAGCTACTAGATCTCTTTAAAAGGATTAACATGATCGCCTTATCATGTGTTGAATATTTTAAATGGAGTTGGTTACCTAGCTGTGCCGTATACACAACTCTAGTGACAAGCCAAGAGACACCGTTTATGCAATTGTGATTTTATTCTTAGATGGGTTTAATCACTATAGAATGGATCAAGCTTAGGTGTTTTCTTTTAGAACCGAACTATTTAATCATATTAAAAGAGAAGAAAAGAAACATAAAAGTAAAGAGAGAATGGAAAGGAATAAAAAGATGCTACAGGTCCCTCAATTGAAATTTCACACAAGACTTGTTTGTTTGTTTTCAAAAGTAATCTTTTTTCAGACTAATATAATCAACATACAAAATTCTAAAAATTAATTTGTCCTCCTTTTGATGATCATGTTATCCAGCGTGATTCGAGATGAAAAACAAAAAAACATGGTCACAAATTTGTTTACATTTGGTTAGTGACCTAGAAATATTACAGGACATGAAATATTCATATTAATAAATAATAAATTTTAAGTATAAATAATATATGGCACTATAATAAATCGAAAATAATATATGCCACTATATGCCAAACATCATTTTGAGTTCTTTAACATATTTCTGCCTTGCAACATGATGAGTAAAAACATAATATATAAAATAAAAGAGAAAATGTCTGTGGCCTGAATAAATTAAAACACAGCAAGAACTGTGTTAGTGTGAAAAGCATGGAACAGAGAGAATGTAGACAGCCTCAAGCCTTTGGGTCAAAACTGTTGGGACTTAATTGTTAGTTTCAATGCCAATGAGGTTTCATTCATTTCTTACAGAATTGAAATGTCTCGATTGAAAGTAAAATTTTATGACAGACGTAAATTGCAAAGCAGGAGAAGTGGATATTTTAGAAACATTTGACAGTATGTAATTGGATGAACGGGAGACAAAGAAATGAAAGAATAGACGTTGCTTAGTCTTAGATGTTTCTTATGCTTACTGTGTGTATTTATAAAACCTCATTCAATTAAAAATATATTGGTTCTTATTCAGTTTCTATACACTACAAAAATGACTTTCTTACACTCTTGGTTTTTTTGTCCATTAGAATATCTAAATATCCTTAAAATAAGGTAAATTGACATATTTACAAATTTGTAACATTAATAAAGGTTTTTAATGTATGAATTAAGTAATAAATGTAGTAAAGTTTATGCTTTTTAAAAATGGTCAGAGTTAAGAAAATTGATAACGCTTTACAGTAAGGTTCATTAGTTAACATGAACTAAGAATAAACAGTACTGCTACAGCATTTATTAATCTTAGTGGTAACACTTTATTTTAAGGGTCCAAAAAAATGCATTAGTTAAGCATTAATTAATGGTTAATTTGATCACAATTAAGCATTAGTTTAGCAAAAACACACTAGTAATTAATGATTAACCTAACATTTGAAGGGCCCGAATTATGCATTAGTTAAGCATAAACTAGTAATTTATGATTAACTTGTTCACAATTATACATGAGTTAAGCATGAACACGCATATAACTAATGGTTATCTTAAAATATAGTAAGGGCATATTAGCCATCATTTACAATTCATTTTAAAGACAAACATTTATGCTATAAATAAACAAAAATAAGCTAGTAATTAATAATTAACTGAATGTACAGTAACCACATTTTATCCATTATCAACTTAAGACACACACACACAAAATCTTTCTGCATGTATTTCCCTATTTTGTGACAAACACATGGGTCATTTAACTATTAACTATTTCTATTTTATTACACTGTATGTTATTTTTAAAATTCTACATAAGCAGTAAAAAACAGCGTTCTTCTTTAGTGATTACTGGAAATTAATTAAGAATAGGGAATCAAATTTCCTTTATTAGCACTAAATTAATGGCAGTTTAGCCTTAATTATAGTCTATAAACTTGAATATTACTCAATAGGTGCCATAATTAATATGGATTTAAGTTTCACTTTATAATAGGGGGTCAGATTCCATTTATTAGCACTATATTAATGGTAGTTTAGCCTTAGTTATTAGCTTTTCCTAATCAATAAACTTGAATACCACTCATTAAGTGTCATAATGTAGGTTTAGAACAGGGGGTCAAATAGTCTTTATTACAATATTTTAGCCATATATAATTGTAAACCAACAGTAATTAAACATTAAACTGTGCATTCAGTTAATTATTAATTACTAGCTTATTTTTGTTTATAGCATAAATGTGTTTTTTGGTTTATAGTCTTTAAAATGACTAATGAATTGTAAATAATGGCTAATATGCCCTTACTATATGTACAGATAATCATTAGTTATATGTGTGTTCATACTTACCTGATGCATAATTGTTAATCATAAATTACTAGTTTATTTGTGCTTAACTAGTGCATTATTCTGGCCCCCTATTCTGAAGTGTTACCATCTTGGGTAATGTTAATTTCAGCATTTACTAATGAATTATTAAAAAAAATTGAATTATCACAAGTTTTGCTTTTTTAAATTTAATTTATTGTGAACTAACATGAACAAACAATGAAAGACTGTATTTTATTGACTAACATTAAGAAAGATTAATAAAGAGTGTGATAAATATATTGTTTGTTGTCCGTTCATGTTAATTTGTATAATAACTGAAGTTAACAAATGACACCTTATTGTAAAGTGTTACTTAATTCAACTTACTTAAACTGTTATTAAAATTAATCTGAATAGTGCAAAATGTAATTATGAAAGCATACATTTTTTTCATGGCAATTGGCCTTAGAGTGTTCAGTGTACTTTCCATCATCTTCAACTATTCTGGTCAGCATTAAGTCATTCATGTAATTGATATGCAGCTTGTGCATGTCCAAAGACAGTGTATGCAGAATACTAAACAAGGGTAACATCTGGACTCCTAAAAGGATTCATGGCGTGAACTTTAACCGTCCTGTGAGCTCTCCTCAACATGCTGTAACAAACTCCCTCAAAAGAGCCCAGCAGTGCAATTTGACCAGAATCCTGCTTATTCTGCAAAAGGCTGCACCACAATTCAAAGGAAAAAGCCAAGAAAAATAATTGTTCTTTATTGTTCGGTGAAATCCTGAGTGAGATGTAATTAAAAGCACACATGGCAGATACATCTCAAGCAGTAGAGCAGGGAACCACTTGACGTGAGAGATAATACATGACTACTAATGCAGAAATGTAAATGTGATAGGTCTTGATGACTATTGTCATGACACTTGTCCTGTGTGGGCGACCGGTCGATGTTCTTCTTGTAATAGCAAGGCACTCTGGGTAAGCAGCATTTTGATTGTGTGGGTGATGCTCTGAGGCCTTTGAAAGGGAGTTTCTTATTCCATTCACCCCACTACTGAACACTGTATAATTGAATTGCCTTTTTTGTTTGTGTTCCCACCTTCCCTTCAGTATTAGCTGTGAGTGTTTAAGTTTCAAGTACCACAGAAGCATCTTCCACCTCCAAGACCTTTACTAGTTATTTTTTGTCGTACAATACATTGTCAGGCAAATCGTACACCATGTTATGCAGTGTCAGATAATAACTAGTTACATGTCATTGAGTTACGTAGTTTAATTTCAAAGTAAATGTAGTTGTAATCTGTTACAGTTACTGTGAAAATTACAAAAGGGGTTACATCATCTGAATATTTTCAAACACATAGAGATTTGATTGATTTTGAATGCTATAAAATATAAGACACCAACATTTCAGGAGTTTTGGACACAGAATAGGATACTTACTCAATAACTGTTTTGGTTCCTATTTAGATTTATTTATTTGCTTTATTTTTAAAGATGAACTGTTTTTTCCAAAGCATTGTTAGATGCCAGTGTTTCCTGTCATAGTTAGGCAAAGATTTGATTTCAAAAACAATATTACTTACATTTTAACACCCTCACAAAAAACTGGGCACATATACAGAAATGGCTAAATGCTCTAAAAATAATCACACATAGTCAGAAATAACTGCCATAATAAATGAATGGTAAATATGAAAAATTGCAGTATTTTGGGGGGTGTTTGCAGTCTACAAATCAGTGATGATGCTCTGATATAAGTTCTAATATATTTGTGGTAGGACATTTACAAAATATCGTCATGCAACATGATCTTTCCATAATATTCTAATGCTTTTGGCATAAAAGAAAAAGTGATCATTTTGACACATACAGTGTATTGTTGGCTATTGCTACAAATATTCCCATGCTACTTATGACTGGTTTTATGGTCCAGGGACACATATAGCATGTTCGTTTCTGTTTTTACCACTATTAGGGCCAGTTGTGGCCCTAAATAACAAATCATGCTAAATAGACTTTGGTTACACATTCTAGATCACATTTGCATTTTATATTGTAATATGTCATAATATTTAATTGAGGTATTATTTAGCAGATTTTTTTCTGATATTTTTGCTAATAACAGGTTTTAATTAAAATCTTTTATTGTCACTGCATCTTTTTTGTCTCGTCTTCGTTAACACTTTATCAGTGAAGATTTTCGTTGACGTGATTAACACTGTTAGAGGTGTTGGCAAACATCTTACCTAGAGATACCGTGAGAAACAACTATTTCCTTTTCTCTCTGTTTCTTTATTGTGCAAATGGGCTAAGCTAGCTGAACAGCTATGTCTCATTACTTTATTGTGAACAAAGAGAATAGATGTGTGACAACAAAAATAGAATAAAAATGTTCACTTTGCAGGAGCCGCATGCTCATAAAAGTGTTCACATCCCCGGCTGGCAGAGCACAGTAACTCAATGTAAATCACTACATGCTGGCTTCTCCCTCAAGGCAATGTCATTATTTGTTAAAACTCTACAGCAAAGGTACAAAATGGTGTGCTCCATTTGCTTTGCACAGGAAACATCTAAGAGTTGTTTCATTTCTGTAGTTTGTCCTTGCCCACCCATACTCTGAACTCCTTTGATGCTGGTGATGCATATGATTGGCCTCATGGGTAATGTGTTAAAAATAAAAATCAAATCAAAGCTGCTGCATACATTGTCAATTATTTTAAGAAAACGTATCTGCTGTTCTATAATTGTATTTTATTCCAAACATTTATACTATGCTTTGCAGTGTAATTTTACATTTTTAGATGATGCTTATTTTTATTGTATTAAACACAATTTTTATATTATTATTATTATTATATTATTGTGTGTGTGTGTGTACACTGACATTCAAAAGTTTGGAAAAAAAATAATTTAATGCTCACCCGACTATGTGATTTATTTTATTTTCAGTAGTCCAGTCTTCATATTTTCCTTCAGAAATCATTTTAATATGTAACATTGTATGTAATATTATACATGTTTTACTGTTCTTTTTGCTCAATTAATGAATAAAAGTCCTTGAAAAACTATGACAAAATATGCACAGTGGGGACCAAAACGTTTGAGGCTGTGATGTGAAATGTAGTGGAAATATTTCAGATTCTACACTATTTCTAGGCCATGAATCAAATGTAAACAAATTTGTGACATTGACCATCCTCAAAATGTCAGATGATCTTACATTCATTGAATCAAAAGATGCTCTTTGAAACGTATTGAAAATATTGTATATCGCAGACTGTCAGGTTTTTCTTTCAAATCAAGGTACGCTATCTTTCCAATTAAATTTTCACTTAAATTATATTATCAGCATAACACTTTACAATGAAAAATAAATGAGAAAATGCTAAATAAAAGCGTCTGAGTTTTTGGACCCCACTATTGAATGAATGGTCATTATGGTTGTAGTAGTTGATAGTTAAAGCCTGTGTTAGGTTTGCTCCAGGAGTTCCAAAGAGTTTAAGCAGAACATGGATTCAGCATTTGTCACTCTCAGCATGGAGTCTTTCTCCTTCTGCAGAGCCGTGAATCACAACCTGTGATGAAAGCACTCCATTACACTCGCTGACTGGAAGAAGCGATGTTAACCTTTAACAATGTTGACAGCTCAGCTTTATCAATACAGCACCCCTTCTGTTTTCAGGGCATCCTCGTTTTTTATCTCCATGTAGTGTTTGCTTTATGCATTAACATATTCCAGTGTTGAACTTTAATTTGATGTGTGTATTGTGAGTTTGGGGCGAAGATAAGGAAGGACGTAAATTTGAGGAATGGATGTGTTTGTGTGTGTGTGTGGTTATGGGTAATTTTAACGCCAGCATTATTGTTTGGTTTTTTCAAGGTGTCTTTCATAGTGTCTGTCAGTGCAGTGATTCCAGGCAAACAAGTGTGTGTTCTTCAAAAAACACCCCAATTTTTTTTTTTTTTTTATCAAATGCCCAAGTTATTCTAACTATTTGTTTTCTTTCTCTTTTTTCTATGTCTCCTCCGTTCCTGATGCAACAATGCAGGTAAGTTTTTTTCAGCTTTTTTAACATGGAAACAGGCATTTTTGTTCGCTGCATCACAATAATGGTCTTTCATAAAACTATATATACTTTAACCTTCACATGGAGGGAGCTGTGCAGCTATCGCTCCTGTACAGGCAATGGGTAAACTAACAATCAATGATGGCATTAAAACATGTTGTTTTCCTGCACTGCATTTAATAACATAAAATGCATTTAATGGGACAGGCATGATGAATAAACTTTCGAAGCTATGAAAAAAGGGTCAAAAGTCATGCATCAACCTTATGTCTGGGCCGCGGGGCTGCCATTAGGTATTGTCAGATCATCTAGCTTGTCATTATTTCTGGAATGTGAAAGAAAAAATCTGCCACCTAAATATATGAGAGCATTGCAAGGTCTAAGTTGAAGTTTGAAGGTGTGAAATGGAAATGAAAATGGATGGTCATTTTAGAGAAAGGCCTAAAAATCCTCACTGGGAATTAGAGATTAAAAGTGCTGAGTTTGTAATGGACTGTTCTCAGAATGAGCTTAAAGGTCATCAAAACCTCACATCTATTAGGCAGCGTAGTCCATTTTATATATCAAAAATAGTTCTTTTCATAAGTCAGATATGGAGTTCAGTTTAATTTAAACATTCTGTTCTGTATGTACTCTTGTGAGCTCTTGTGTGTCTGAGAGTGTTTTTCTTTTTCTTTCTGTGTCTATGTGTGATAATAGGACTGCGGTTTCAATGTTAAAATGATCAGACTTTGGACCAATTTCGTTGACAAATAATTTTCGTCATAATGTTCGTCAACGACATTTTTTTCACCGTCGAAAACGAGACGATAACGAATAAAAACTAATTTGAAATGACAAAAACTATGACGAAAATCTATTGACATTTTCGTC
>JAUMHE010000048.1:17434564-17451185 GCA_032359235.1 Enteromius mattozi | reverse complement strand
TTTATCAGTACATTACAGAAAATAATGAACTTTATCACAATATGCTAATTTTTTGAAAAGGACCTGTATATAAATATCAGAAATGAATAAGAGGTGCAGATGGAACATTAAACATTAAAAAACTTCTAAAATTCTGTAGCAAAGCACATGAGTGGAATGGACTGCTTTTATCTGTCCATTTGGAGCTTGAAAGAAATCTTATGTACTTTGGTTGTACGAAAAATGTTAAGATGCTTTTGCACTCTATAGAAAAATCAACACCAAAATGGTTTACAACAACAGAAATAATGACAGAATTTTTCCTTTTCATTCTATGGGCAATGCTGTTTTGTACTGGGTCGTGTTAGGAAGGCTGTGATTGACAGTAGGCTTGCTGTAGTGCTTCTCATATTGTTCTGACTGTGCTTGTTGGTGCGTTTAATAGGTGACACAGCATTTAACAATGTAGGTATCACATGTCCCCGTGCTGGTCATATTCTGTACCAACAACAAGCCACAAGAACCAGCTCGGAATATGAGCTTGGTTTTTAGAGATAAGCAAATGCTTTACTGTCTTGTTTCAATATACCACAATATGTTTAGCATACGTTAATCCCTAGGCATTTAACTTGACCCTGTTATACATGAAAAGAACAACATTCCAGTTACAAAACTGGCGGGCATAAGAAGACAGCATGAGATTTATCTATTGCCAGTTGTTCACCACTCCCCGAGAGCTTCACGGCACGCAAAACGAGTCATGTGCACGGTCGCTGTTCTTCATCAAGAACGTCCCTCCCCCAGAAGGGACATGTTGAACTAAGATTGCGTTTCCAATTGAAGAGGCAGATGATACTAATATCACACTTCAGTTGGCAGCACTTAAGCAGTTGCAACAAAAGATAAGAGAGACGGATGAAAAAACGAGAGAAAAGAGCTCCTTTCCTCTGACAGAACAAAGTCTCCTTCCTCTTGACCTTCACCGTCCCTCTTCAACTCTTGTCTCACTCCATCTCAGAGTTTCTAAGTGAACATGGAAAACAAATGATGGTGGCATCATCACCAGCTAACTGCGACATGTCCGTATTAAGCATTCATTCCCATACATAAGAGGGGCAACAGCTTGTTTTTATGCTTTAATTTAATTAGGCCACAGACTTTGCAATCCAATTATCCCCTTGTGAAGCCCTTTGAGATTGCGCACTCTCTGCCCCTTTCAAGCAAAGTACCTGCAGATTGTTATGGAAGTCTGTGTCAGGATAAATGTCTGTTAGATTTGTCAGCGTTCATCACAGCATCCTGCTTTATTGGCTGCATGCATGCTGGGAATGAGAACAAAGAGCCTGAGGCACCTCACTAGCCGCTTATGTTTGTGTCACCCTGGGTTTGGGGTAATTAATTTATGAGGTACAGAAAGTAATTGTTCATTAAATTATTGTCAAGGAAGTTGACCTTCTCGTTTCCAATCAACAATAGAGAACACTATGCAGTGCTTTGTGGGGCTTTTTTTTTGTATTTTTTTTCACCTGGGGGACATTAGGCAAGGACTTTTAAAAAGGATACACTCCTATAGCTAAATTTCACTGTCCCAGCTTTTCAGTTGAAGATTAAACAGCAATATCCTCTCAGCAGAGACAGAGTCTCACATAGATTGAATCTTTTGGCATTGCATGATCACAATAACATTACAGCAAATAATTTTAGTTCATGTGTGTTAGCTTTGAGGTCATCTGGTTGTTTGACGCACAAAAGAACAACATCAAAGAACTAGTGCAGATGAAAACAGACAAGTGGATTTTCTGTGTCTGGGGCAAAAAGTAGTGTTTGAATGCACTCTAAAGGCTTTATCCAGTGGCCAATTAGCAAACACATTCTACTTTTATGGGAGATTAAATAACACTCCATACCAGCAGGTGGCAGCAAAACCAAAAAAAGGACTGCAGATATAGGGCCAAATTTACTAATAGCTCGTACCAGCGCGAACTGTCTTTTGGCGTTAAAATATTACTTTCAGGATTTACTAAAGAATCACAGAGAAGAATTAGCGCTGAAAAGGCATGGACACAGTTGTTTTTATGTCTGACCATATTAAATATGGATTTGTAAGAGTTTCCTTTTCAGGCGAAAATTTTATGGGAGGAGAGAATTGAAATGAAATGCAATGTGATTTGCTAACATTTGTTTTTTGTCAAATTACTAGTATTTATGCCATTTAACCATTTTTTTTAAAAGCATGTCTTAAAGCTGGCGATATCCTGCTAGTCGTTATGGAAATGATCATTGTCAGTAAATCGCCCACAGAATTTTCCCTCCCATCTGCGCTTTTTATAGAATTGCACTAACGCTATAATTTCCGTGTTTGGTTAATCTGGCCCATAAACTGCATCTGACTCTAATAATCTATACTAACTAACAAATGTTTAATTGCTACAATACTAAATTCTCACGAGAAATGAAATCAAAAGTTGGAAAAGTGCTTCCTATCTCCATATACTGCCTGTATTGGCAGCATTTTTAGCTTATAGTCTGTAAAAAAAGCAATGCTTTACTTTCTTCATTACAAATAGTCATGTCATCATGAAAATATTTGTATATTGGAATGCTCAGATGAGATGAAGATGATAACAGTCTACTGTGTGTGCCCTCTTGAATTATGGATATGTTATTTCCAAGAAGTTACCAATGGTTTCTTATGTGATCTGTATTGGAAGAACTAAAGCATATCCAAAGTCTCCATAACTTCACTGTATTAAACAACTGACTAAGCTGGACCTCCTCTATAAGCACTGAACTCATCTGGGATTGCTAGATGAGAAAAACACACACCATGGCTCTAATCTTCAAAGTTCTTTCAACATTGAACCCTCAAAAAAGTGAATATCTAACTCATGTCAGATCAGCATGAAAGATCACCTTTCTCCTCACCCCTCATTTCAAGGTCATTGTCATTCAGCAGTTATGACCTGCTCTATGTTTTCCAGTAACACAATAACCCCATTTGAATCCCCCCCACAAACCCCTATTATAAATTCACTGAGATCTGATCCCTGTACCCCTGAGCTTACTGGATTTCCAAAATCGCTGGCCAACCAAACATCTCCCCAGGTCCCATCAGTGCTGCAGTAGTCAGCTCGTCTGAAATTGGACGCGCTTGAGGGACCATCGAATGGAGCCTTCCCAGGATTCTGCAAAGGCTGCTGAATTAAACATGAGATGAAATCTGCAGTTTAATTTATTTATTTACAAAGAAAATATATTTATCATTATTATTATTATTTAGTATGGCATTTTTATGCAAATGCAACTTTAAGCAAATCTCTTAAAATGATAACATAATATCATAGAAAATCGAGTTCTGCAGTCCAAATTTTTCTTAGTGTAGAACCTATAGAAAAGAGACATACCCTGTATTGCATGTAGCTCTAAACTGTTCATCAGTTTCGCCCACCTAGGAAGATAATGATGGCCAAGTACGAAACCCTGATGTATACCTCATCATTATATACCTTAGAAGTGCAGCACCATTAACAAGCAGCAGATTAAGAACATGAGCTCTGTATGTTTTATTGTTACCCAGCTACACAGTGGATATGTTCTCTGAGCTAAAAGAAAATCCACTGCAGCACTTTTCCAAGAAAGAGCGATAATTTCGCCACCAGCTGCCGCTTGTTAGCGTCCTGAGGAACAGAGATAAGAAAGCTTTGTCATCATAAGAGAGGCTTTGGTTCTTGTCTTTTTAGGTCTGTTAAAGAGCTGATCAATGTGTAATGGAAAGAAATGCTGGGTGACAATCAGAACTTGAAGCCCTCATTTAAGGAGGTCCAGTTTCTTTGTAAAAGCTAAAGGCCACAGCATCACACAAATAGGTCATGGCTCTTTGAGCTGGAATCTGAGATTATTTGTTCAAGAGTAAAAAATTGGAAACCTTCCGATGTCGTTTTGAAGAGGAACATAAAATGTATTTGGGCCTAAAAGAGAATTCCTTTTGTCCACCATTAGTTTATAACATCTTGTTCGGACACTCTACTCTTATTATGTTTAAGAAAAGAAAAAAATGTCAATTTGGTAAGAAAAATAAAAACATGAAGCAAAATACTATTCACTTTATATTGTTAAACATGCTCCCTTTAATTTGATCTTTTAATAGCAATTTTTAATGATGGTGTATTTTAATTTAATTTGTTTATTAATGATGGCATGATTTAGGTCTTTTTTTATTCTCTTGTGTTGCAAAAGCAGGTGGTAAGCATTCGTACGGACAAATCTGACTGCACAAATACAGCTGGTCTGTCTGCCTCACATCACTCTATTCTTTGTAACACTTAACGTGTACACGTTTTTATGTGCGTTTGGTGCCCCTGTCTTCTGGTCTGAAATCAGTGGGTGATGGGGGCAATGTTGTGATTGTCATGTTGACCAGCAGGTGCGGTGGCCTGACATTCTGTTCCCGATTGTCTCCTCACTTAATCCGTCTTTTGTGAGAGATTAGCAATATCCTGGTAACTCCTCTCTGGAGAGCGGAGAGGGAAGAGCCCAGGCAGGCACAGGACAATGCTGAACCATGAAGCACGCTGTCTAATTTCATTACCCTCATATGCTTGGAGTAAGGGGAGGGGGTTAGACAGCTGCAGTTTAGACTCTAATGTGCCATAAAAGGGCCAGCAGAACTTCAATGGCCCCCAAAATAACTTGATTAAAGAGGCCCTCCATCTGATTTTCTCTCCTGTGTGGTTGCTTAATATTATAAAATTCAGTGGAGCTCCTTATGAAATTGTGTGTATGTGTGTGGGAATATGTGAGTGTGCTAAATGAATTCTCCACTCTTCCCTTCCAAGGATGCCCCCTGTCAGTTAATGAAATAAAGTATTTATGACCACTTTGGTTGTGTTGTGATCAACACTGACACTGTGCTCCAACATAGTAGACTGGGATTTATATTTATATGTACACACATTTTCTACTCATCTTTTTTTAAATTTTTTATTAAGTTTAGTTCATTTTTTAAGGACACATTAAGTTGACCAAACATAACAGTAAATACATTTAGAATTTTACAAACAATTTCATATGTTCAAATATGCTGTCATTTCCGTTCATCAAATAATTGTAAAAAAAAATCATAAAATATTAATCAGTAAAATTATTAAACAGTACAACTGTTTTCAATTTGAATATAGCAATAATAAATGTTTATTGAGCACCACCCTAGTAAAAAAAGAATATTTAAAATACATTTATTTCATACTAAGTGTAATTAATTAATTGAAATATTACTGACTGGTATAGCATTTTTAATTTAATAATAATTGGACTACTTCCAAATATTAAGCCTAGAATTTAAGTGCATTAAATACAATTGGTTTTTCTAGTTTAGCAGACTTTAAGTATATATTTAGCGTGATTGTTAATTTTTTTCCACTAGGGCAAACAAATTAGCATTTTTAAAAAGGATTTTTGAAAGCCATTGAAGAAATTAATAATATTTTGAAAGGGACAAGAGTTTAAATGAAATAGTATAGTATTTCACAATATTACACCAGGTCATCAAAAATGGTCTTTTTATGCTTAATGACTGTACTTTTTATTCTTTCCTCCTCTTTTCTTTGATGTAGTCTCACCCTTCTGCCTCAGATGCACTTTAACAGATGTTTTCTGTGCTGTGTATTTTGTCTCCGGAAGGTTAATGTAGAACGTTTCCTCAATCAATGGCTCCTGCTTTGCCCTCTTGTGTCTGTCGGGAAAGCAATTCATGAAATATCTACTATCAATAATAGTTTAAGACCCCACATGGCCACCCATGTAGACCTTTTACTGACATAAATATTTCAGAAAGACTTCATATAAATCTTTGGTTTATGTATTCATTTTTGCTCTCTACTTCCGTTATAATTAAATATTAATATTTGTCTTGTTTGACCAAGTATGGCTGTAGTTTCACAAGTAATATTTTATTTAATTTAGATGTATTATTTCACAAGATAAACACCATGATTCCTGTATTTTCCTCCAAGCAGCACAGTTTTTTGAAGTAATCATGCTGAGCTTTGTTAATACAGAACCATGAGGTGTCAAGCTATCTTACTCTTCACATGCTTAATTTGCGTAATAAACCACGATTGTGTGTTTTGCATGTGTGTCCGCAGCCTGCAGACTTTGCGTGATTTGTTAGATGGTGTGACAGCTATGGGTAATAAGATTATGGAGCCTTGATTGATTTGCAATAGGTGGCAGCAGGTGTCAGGCACAGGTTGATCGAGGCGTGACTAATGATTGGCCCCGATCACATTTATGTCTCAAGCTGTGGCTTCCTGCTGCACTATTAGCACTTCTAATAGGCTGCCAATTAACAGAGACATCAAAAAGGCATGCATGATCACAGCTCTAACGGAAAGTACAGAGCTCTCCTGCTTTGCACAATTCCTGCTTTCTTTTTGCTTTCAAACAACCTTGAGCATATTTTCAGGGAGTATATGAATGAAAGGCCAAAAAATGCCACTAGTGTTATGGAATATATTTTAAAAGTATGACTATCCAATAATTTAAGGAGTTTTGTTTTTCTGATGTAAAAACAATGACTATTTTTGATTGGATCTTAAATTGCAAGACGGCGTTAAATGCAGGACACTGCAGGATTTTAGCCCAGGAGTAAAATCTTAAATGTCCTAATTGAGCTATGGCCTAACCCTGGCTTAGGCTAAGGTTTATGAAACCTGGCCATTATGTACATAAAACTGATTTTTATAAAATACTTGCATTTTATTTGCATCTGTCATTATTTTCGGTAAACACAACTACAGTTACACTGGTAACCTAAACCTAACCATACCATGAACCTGTCTCTAACCTTAACTGTAACCCTCCTTAATAGCAGCAAATGTGATTTTTTTCGGTAACACTTTAGAATAGGGACCACTAATTCACTATTAACTACGACTTTTCCCTTCATAAATTCCTAATTTGCTGCTTATTAATAGTTAGTAAGGTACTTGTCAAGTTTGTGTATTGAGTAATTAAGGGATGTAGAATAAGGCATTAATATATGCTTAATAATGAAGTGTTTTTTTCATCGCAACGTTGACACTAAAGTTAATTTTTCTGAACAATTACTTTTTTGACCCAAGTTCATAGTAGTTAAAGACACCTAATATAAAGTTGGTCCATTAAATTTAACTCCAATGCAGTAAAGCTGCATCTGCACTACAATGTGACATAAAGAGTAGCAACTATACTTTTTAGAAAAAGTTATTTATTCCTAGAGAAGCTATACTGTGTTTTGATGCTTTTGTTAGCAGCCTCAATACTTTCTGTTAGTTACTCCCCAGCACTGAAAGACACTACATTTGAAACATTTAATAACCTGTGGAAGGCAGCCCTCAAAGTTAAGTAAATAATGCCATCTGCACCAATAAATAATATTGCACTCCCTGTTTCTGCTAGGAAATGAATCTCCTGAAGAATATAGCTTATTTTCTGGAGCAAAAGATATTAAGATTCATATAAATCTTGGAGGACAGATAATATCTTGTTGATTTTCAGTAGGACTGCCAGGTTGTGTAATGGTACAGGAAAAACCTTTATTTTCTGCCTGTGGAAATCTTGCCATATCTCACCCCAGTTCGGACCAGACCCTGCTGGTGCTATCAATCTCACAAAGATGCAACTGCAGAAAGCAGGAGAAAGGAAGTATATGGGTCAGAAAGTATGAGAGAAAGAACAGAAAATAAAAAGTAGAAGCCAAAAGGGCACAGAAGGGTGTTGCACACCTCACAGCTTTAGCAATGGCCCTGCTGCTGAGGGCAGAAGAATGAAGCAGGGAGTCTTTGCAGCCAAGGTTGACACGTGTTTGCTTTACTGATGTCCTGCTTATATGTGAATCGCACATAGAGCAAGAACAAATGCTCCCTCTCTCCATCCTACCAGAAAATGATCTTTCAGGCTGCATTCGTTGTGTTCATGAGTTACCTGCTGAGAGAGACAGGGCAGAGCAACATCCACTGCAAGATACCACTCAGTAGCAGGACTGCAAAGTCTCTCCCATCCCACAGGTGACCGCAGTGCATTTAGTCATTGTAATGCTGACTGAGTTTTCCTCTTCAACCAGGTAGGGGGTTCACTTACCAACCCCCATTTGAGTGCCGTTTTGTTTATGGAATGTGATAAAGATTGCATGGCTTTACTTTTCCTTCTTATTTCGTAATATTTCACCTAGGCCTGCACTTAGAATCCTTTTTTGTATGTATGCTTCCATTTATTTATTTTGTCATTTTGGCTCCATGTTTCTTTAGTGTGTGAAATGCTCAGGAAATGTTTATTACACCTGCAGGGCTTTAGAAGATTATTAAGCAATCGAGTGAAAACACAGAATCGACAGATATCATAAACAGCGTTCCTGCTGCTCAGACAGTAAAGTATGACAGTAGCAATTCCAGGGCTTCAGTTCTTTTGATGATTCAGCGATGAATGACGATTAAATGTTTAGTCCGGAATGCAATGTAAAGATGGTATAAGTATAAGTGAACAATTATAAAAAGTATAAGTGTCCACAATAAAGGGAAAAAAAAAAATCTTTGATAATCAACATGTGTCAGGCACTTAGAAATGTGGTCTTTGCATTCATGTGGGTTTTTAAGTGGTTTTAAAAAACTTTCCTGCCATTTTCTAGAAAAGTTCAAATTTAATGACTCCAAAAATGTCATGTGGTGTCCATTTTCTTTTTCTTTACTTTATTCATTCATATATTTGTGTGTGTGCAGGTGTGCATGTTTTTGTGACAAATCAGGACATAGTTAGAAGTTAGAAGGTGACTTTTGACAATTCTAAAAATGCCTGTAGTTTCTTGTATAGGGAAGGTTTAAGTGTAGGGTAATACCACATACAGTTTGTACAGTATAAAAACCATTACGCCTATGGAGACTCCCCACTTTTCACAAAAAACGAACGTGTGTGTGTACATATGCACACACACACATGCATAGATAGGTAGTATATTATAATAAACACACACACATAAACGGTAAGTGCTATCAAATGATTAATCCAAAAGAAAAGTTATTTTCATAAAATATTTGCGTATACTGTTTATATTTATTATACGAAAAATATATGATACTCACAATACTAATGCATTTGCCCTAGTTCTGCTCATATTCCCTCCAAAGTAAGTGATTCTCTTGATATCCATAAGAAGACACTGCCTTTATCATAATAATTGCATGAATCTGTCTGTCAGCGTGATCTACTTACTTGAAAAATCCTAAAAGCCTTTTATTTGGTTAAGAGCGCTGTACTGTTGTTTCTCTTAACTCGAAGCGGCAAGGTACACTGGTAAGCACTGGGCTCAAGCAGGGCTGCGCTATATTAAGCCTGTGCTTTATCACTGCTCCATCTCCCTTCAGATTCATCACAAAGACTTCATTACCTAGCTGCCACTCAAAGGACACTCTGAGACGGTGTCAGCGCCGCATCAGATCCTCCTCTGCCTCCCCCTCCTCAGCCATTAACATGACATCCTTGGCTTTGAGAAGATATTAGTCATGTATCAGGCCTGGCTCTCCCACATTATTGTCACTTATGAGCCAAGAAGGTGAGGGATACCGCTTTCATATCAGGGTCCCAGCGTTGGCATAAGACGCATAGAAAGGCGCTTTAATATGGTACCTTTCACCACATCACAAGCCTCGCTGACGTTTGTGAATACCAGATTTTAAATTTCTATTGTTTAGTTTCAAGATAAGTTTGACATGAGTGTGCAATGCCACAAGATGTTGAGATCAATCTAAGATGGGAAAATTCGCGTCCTGAACCTCTGCAGACATCCCTGTCTGAATCGTATATTACGGTGTTAAACAGAACTCTTGAACTGACATGTTTAAAGGTATTTTGCAGTAGATAGGCTGTCATGTACCAGGGATTTAGTTTCACGACTAAATCATCCTGCGCTAGATCTGTCTGAATAATCTCGCTGGGCGATGTACCTCTCTTACTCAAATCAAGCTGATCAGACATGTTGGACATGAGCGGAGATTTGATGTCAGAGATTAGTGGAACACATGCCCTTCTATCCAGATAATGAGTTTAGCTCTTGTTCGTTGGAGGGAGAGAGAGAGTGCATGTATTTCCTGCTAATTTCTGCCGGGTTTTTTGGAAGCCCATCCCACTGCTTTGGCCCAAAGTCCCAAAAGAGCTAAATTAGACTCCTACTGGTTGGAAAAAAGGAGTGCAGATGAAATGAGGTGACATCATTTTACTGTGACCTTCTTGTAATGCGACACATCTATTATTTTTATATAACCCATATTGAAATGGATATTTCCATAAAGGGAAGTTAATGGATTTTGTATTGAGAGGCCAGTTCCTGACAGATTTTCTAATATAAAGTTTGAACAAAAATTTGGGATTGGTACTGTAGGATTTTGTTATGCTTTTGAAAGATGTCTCTTATGCTTACCGAGGCTGTGTGTATTTGATCAAAATACAGGACTACTACTATAGCTACTATATATAACCTGTAACAAAAATATTTAAAATTTGGTAAATGTGAAATTCAAGTTAAGCCGGGACAGTTTTGGAACTTCACTGTGGACTGATGAACTTACAGAGATAAATTAATTCACTTTAATAGGCCCGAGTTCACAGACCATTAAATATAACAGTAAAAATAAAATTAATAATAGTAATAATAGTATGATTGCACTTCATTTAGTTTATTTTTTAAATAAAATAATGCACAAGTATTTTAGTTTGTTTTTAAATAAAAAAAAAAATTCTATAAAAATAAAATTATTTTATAGCCTAGTACACTATAAAAAAAATGCCAAGATTTACTTTTACAGCAAACTTTGCCGGCACGTAACTATATGCTCTGCCATGTAAAGAGCATGAATTAATGTCACAGTTTTGCTTTTTGCTCTAAAACCGGCAGTGCGTAGCCTAGATTTAGAAATGATGCTTTCAGTTCAAATGGGAATCTCATGCAGTATTACAGTTAGTCGATGTAGAACAGTGATTGCGCATAAACAGCTGTCAACCATGTTGGTACACAAATGAGCGGTCTGAACTTATTCCCCCACCGCAGTTTTATTTTGGTTGCGCAAAATATTGGTTATTTTATCACTTATGTGAATACCTGATTAGTAACTTAATAAAAAAAAAAAAACCATATCAACAAAGCAACATAGTCTTAAAATTATTGATTATATTTAGCTGACTTTAATCTGAATTAGCTACAGCAGAATTCTAGTCCCCAGCCTGTTTTGCATGTCTGCTTAACAAACTTTCTTTAGTGAACTTTTAGAAAGTTTTTGAAATTGAATTTGCAAACGTTCACTTTCAGCCACTTCAGCCAAAAACGCATAGTTCATGGTGTGAATGCACATGAGGTCAATTGTGTTCAAGCTGCCACTAGACCAACTCCTCTCCACTAATTAACCTTAAACATTACAGGGCGTATTGTAGAACTGTGCTAGCCAGACAGGATTTAATCTTTGCCATCTGAAACTGCAAGTTTGCTTTAACGTTTTGTGGCTGTCAGAGCAGAAAGAAATATGCTGCTCAAAAGATCAGAAAAGGCCCACTCATACACGTACCCATAGACCCTTCCATCAAAGAAATCAGGAAAGTGGTGAAATTTGAAACAGCAGGTATAAACAGAAATGTGTTCCCCTCATCTACTTGCGATTCGATCGACAAAAAAGAAATCTTAATATTAGATATAAATCCCATTCCCTAAAATGACTAAAATCACCAATGATTACTTTTAATCCTCATACTTGTAGGTTATCAGTAGCTTTTTAGATGTATTTTGATATTGTGTTAATATAGCAACCTAGTCTCATAAAAAAAATCCTTTCACACAGATTTGAACTGTTTTGTTGAAGCGTAGTTACACGAGATTCGAACCGGAGCTCCTCGACTCTCAAGTACATCTCTGTGTACTTCGTGAGCTACCGAACTAACCTACCATCTATGAAAACCCATAGATATGAAGCTGGATATGTGTGATGCTAACGTTCAAAAGCAGTAGTTTTCAAATATCCCAGCATATTAATATTGTTAATATTAATAAGTCATAACATGATATTCTTCAAGTAATTGTGTCAAAATTTACTTTTATTCATTGAAACTCTGTAAATTTGTATGAAAAGGTGTCTGGTGGAAACTGCAGTGATATGTACTTGTTGGTACATATTTCTTGTCTCGCTAAAAAGTGCTCCAAGGTATTTTTGCCATATGACCAGGTAGCAATATTGTGTGTATGTCTCATTGTCACATTTGAGATCCACAACCTTTCCCACAAAAGCACTCAATTTGTTGCGGTTACAGCTGAAAATGGATCGCTTACAAATCTATGTGTCTTCATACGCACTGTGTCTTGTGTTGAACTGTTATGTGGTTTGTAATTCCCTCACATTAGCCCATGGACACGCATCTGTCTCTGTCAAACAACAAGTTGTGTCCTTGCGGGGTGAGATTAACAATTCTCAACTCCCTTTCCCGCCCCCAGTCTCCCCTGTCTCATTATACCTCAGTGTGTGTGTGAGCCATTCATGTGATGGCCACAGTGAGCGAAGGCAGGCAGGCCCTAGTTTGTGATGCACTCCCTGGTGTATTATGCTGTCCCGAAGGCTGTGGACTTGCTGGCGGCCCCACTGACCTGACAAACAACAGCTATGACAAGCCAGTGACGAGGCTGTCAGAGGCTCTGACGGATGACACGAGCAGCCGCCTGTCACCCTGAGCCAGTGACATCACACGTCTTCTTGTGGAGGTGGTGATGGGCATGTTCGAGAGCGGCTGTACACTCGTATGCATACAAATGATCACTCTGATTGCTCAAAGTTGAGGCACGACACCATATAGTCACATTCAAATGAACGTGGGAGGCCCTCAACAAAACGGATACAGCCACCAGCATGTTTTTGAAGCATCAGATGTTGGTGTGCTGGGTTCCTCGCCAGCTGGTGAGAAGACGACAAGTGTCAATTTAAGGACTCTAAAAATGTCATGTGGTGTAATCGGGTAAAAAGTAATGGCATATCGACAAGATAATATAAAGTTCATAAATATCATTATGTTTTGAGTCGCACCACATGACATTTTACAACTAACTTTGTCTTTCATACAGTAAAAAGGTCAAAGTAATTAATGTTGAGTAATACCCCCGGAACGCACATTTCAAAGTAGAATTACTGGCTACAGGATGATTTTTCAGAGAAACAGCTATGTATACCTTTCCTAAATAGCTGGAAACATATTATGTTTTTTTTTGGCTTTGTAAGAGTCAAAAACTTATGTACAGCACCTTTAAAATTTATAAGAAGTGGTCATAAAGACGTATAGTTCTTTAAAATAAAATAAAATAATAAACACACTGACATCTAGAAATGTTTCTAGAGCACCAAATCAGCATATTAGGATAAATTATATATAAAATATATTTTAAAATGTATTAAAATATAAAAGTTTTTACTTAAATCATATAAATACAGCATTGGTGATCATACCAGAATAAAAAAAATAAAACAAAAAAACCTTGTTGGCAACTTTATTTTAACTTTATGATCCCTCCAAAATATTACAATTATTCCAGTTCAGTTATTAAAACATGCTCATCATAGAAGAGATGTATTCAGGTCACTATGAACTGAAATGAACTGTACGTGGTGGTCAGTTGTCTCATTGCTACTGTGGCTTATAATTGCAAGACTGGAGGAAGTGATGGGACAATTTCTGTCTGTTTTTGGAGTAGTTTGGGGTTGAGAATAGTGTGTGAGTTGTGCGACTGACGTTACCTCTGCTAATAATGAGCCTCTAGCGCCATTCCATCCAATGCCAATGAGTGATACATCACCCAAACCTTTGGGACTGTCCAGATGTACATTGCATATAAGCTTATGCAATACCGACCTTGAAGTGTCCATCTCAGCCCTGTGTATACATCCAAAAAAAATGAAAATCACCTAGAAGGGACTTCCTATATATACAGTTTAAGAAAGTCACTTCTAGATGTTTTTTGAGCAAATGCAAAACCTCCAGAACAGATTTAGGTTTTCCACCAGTCACTTGAATGAAAAGAATAATGGCTGTAAAAACGAGCCATTCAGCCACAGTTTATTAATGTAATAATAAATAACTCCAAGAAACTAAAAGAACGCTCTACTCAGACCATTTCATCGCTATTACTTTGTAAAAAACATTCACATCCGACTGAGTTAATTTATTATGTAATATTAAATACATTTACTTAACATCTAATACAATCCACAAAATAAAGTGTGCTGCAGGCTTACACATTTAGACAGGCATCTCCACGGGCATCTCTTATCATCTTGTGGCTAAATCACATCTCGGGCTGGATTCACTGCTTGTATTGACATGCGGTTGACAAGCTGTCAATTGATTGGTGAAAAAATGGAATCTGCTCTGGAGTTTTTGCATTTATTTATTTTTGTTATTATATCATTATTGATTTATTATTGACAAGATTTTTTAACATTCCTTGGTTTTTATTTAACTCTATTTAAAAACAATAACACAATCACACACTATTTATTAAAAGAATCCTTACAACAGTATAAATGTAACAGAGAAGCAAACTTGCTTATATTTACTGCGTATATGCTGCAAACAAGTGAAACCAAATCATCATCATAAAAACTCAGTATCTTATTCAACTTTACTTCTCAGGTAAATGTAACTTTTTAAGCACGTTTATACATTTCTACTTTAAAAATTAAGACAAAATACTTATTTAGACCAGTCTTGCAGCTATCTGTGCACAATTGTGCAATCTCATTAAGCTCCAGTGTTATTTTAGATCTCTGTTGCATGAGCCTAGTTTTTGGTTGATTATTATTGTTGATTCACATTCAGTGGACCTCACCTGAGGCGAAGCATAATTGGTTGAACTATGGAGAAGTGCTTCTCTGATTCACTTGGGTGTTTCCTGTAAAGGACCCCTTTTGGCCCTAGCAAAAGCTCTGGATCACCGCGAGGGGATTGGTGTATGATTTATAGCAAACAGCAGTGTACAGCTGTGCTGAGGCATTTGTGTTTACAGATGGAGAAAAACAGACCACTGGGAGCAGGGAGATTGTTTTGACTCTATTTTGGGTCATCTTTCTTTTGCAAATTGCTATCTCTATGTTGGTTTGGATGGAGTTGTCCGGTGATGCTTCACTTAGCCAAATAGCTGCTTCATTGATTCCAATTACAGTCTATTCAGAAGAAAATATAAGCTTTAAGTGAGCTTTTGATTGAATTTTTGACTTCCACTCTTTTCCCTGCAATACACAGTAAAAGCGGATTATAATAAAATAGGTCAAGTTGAAAGAAATTACTGCCCAACAGCTGTTTAGGTTCATGTAGTTCACTAATCCAATACTTGACTAGGCAGCCTATTACAGAACTGTGAATTAAATTAAGTGCTGTTTTGTATTCTTAAAAAGAGAACAGTTGTAGTTTGAAAGAGTCGTTGAGGCTCATCTTGGAAATTTTAGGCTCATTGTTAAAACTGAAGGTGAGGAATACATTACATCTTTTTTGAATGTAGGCCTATTTTATTTTTATTAACCAAATGTATCTTTGCCAGATGTGGCCAATTAAGAGGAAATGTAAGGCTTCAGCTTTCAGGATTCAGAGAACAGGAATGAGCAGTTAATCACTGAGCTGTTTTCTCCTTGAGTCTCTAACATCTGCATCTTTGCCCTGAGTGTTCATTTTGGTAAGTGGGGATTGCTCTTACGCTTTTTTGGATTCCATTGAGTATTTTTCAGGGTAGATTTATTTCTGAAAGACAGTTTCTGCATAGAGACCTTCAAATCATATTGAACATTTCTACAGTTATTGCCAAGGAAGAAGATAAACAGTTCATTAAATATACATTAACCTTTTGTAATGAGAAGCACCAGTTGTTTTAGTTAAATTTACATGAGAACAATAAAGCAAAATTATGGTAGAAAAGATCATGTACAAAACATGGATTTGTTGATAAAATTACATCTATTTGAAATAATGAATTGTATAAAATTGCAACACCTAAAACACTCCAGGCGTATTTGACTTTTTTCTGTGGAGCATTTAAAAATGGTATTTTGAGAAATGTCTCAATGTTTCTTGTCCATACAAAAGAAGTCAATCAATCAGTCAATCAATTTTATATACCGCTTTTAACAATACAGATTGTAGCAAAGCACTAAACATGATCAAATAGGAGAATAGAGTGATGGTAATGTATAATGACAAGATTAAACAATTTATTTATTAAATGCAGAGACGGTCTCTGTAATCAAAACGACGATAATCACTAGAAATGAGATGCCCCCAACTAAGCAATCCAGAGGCGATAGTGACAAGGAACCAAAACCCCATCCGTGAGAGAATGGAGAAAAAAAACCTTGGGAGAAACCAGGGCCAGTTCTCCTTTGGCCGGACGCCCAGCACTTAACTTCCAGTTAAATTTTAAGCACATGTCAGATTGTGCTAAGGACTTATTGTGTGTGTGTGTGCGATCTAATTAATGCAGCCTAACAATCCTTTAACTGATTTGATTAATAAATGTGTATTAGAGTGTAAGCCAGAGTAAAGAGATGTGTCTTTAATCTAGATTTAAACTGACAGAGTGTGCCTGCCTCCCGAAAAGTAT
>JAUMHE010000048.1:17367788-17418727 GCA_032359235.1 Enteromius mattozi | reverse complement strand
ATTTTTTATTTGTGTATATATATATATATATATATATATATATATATATATATAGACAAATGAAGAATATATATATATATATCACAATATATATCACATATATATATATATATATATCACAATAAATACCATATTGTGGACTTCATATAATGATATTTTTGTATCGTGAGATTCTGATATTGTTACTTCGTTATAAATAAAGCATCTCTCTTTTCTTTGAACTGGCTCATCTGGAATAAAAGTATGATTTTTCTTGCATTTTTGCACATTTCCTAATTGCAGAGATTCACAGTACTGCAGGTATGTGGAAACCTAAACAACTCTCAATGTAGGACAGTTTATATGCAAAACGAGGCCCCTGATCACTATAAACTATTTTTGAGATACAGCATACTGGCAGCATTTTTTTATATGCAAACAGAGTAGTATTTTTCAAGTGAAAAACTTTTTGGCAACTTGTTGTTCTTTACCTGGAACAGTACATCCAAGCTTGTGCCGTGGTTACAAGAAAGACCTGATTCCAGTGCTAATCTGTTTGTATGTAGTATCCTGGGATGATTCGGGAGGATTGAGAGTTAGAAAAGCAGCTTAATTAGCCGGGATCTGTTTGTGTGGGGCGGAATCTGTCAGTGTGTGTTTGTCTTGTAGGGCTGATACTGACTTAGCAAAAGGCACGACAGAAGAAGTGGACAGCTGTCCAGGGCTTTAATGAGGAAAAAGGCCATATCAAAGATCAGCTCAGCAGCCTGGCTACAGGGCTTTTCATTATTACCACCCAATACAGGCTAAAGGTTGCTTGGCTTTGTGTGTACACAATGCTTATTTGACAGATCCCTCCAGCTCTACAATCATGGAGTTTAATCACTTTAATCGTTCGTGGATAAAGCACAGTTCTCTTTCACAAGCCAATTGAAATGAACAATCATGTGTTGACACATTCATACCGCTTGAGAGAATACGACTGTGATCCTCAAAGTCATTTCTAGCACTTAATAAGGGTCTGCCAGTTTGTGACCTTAATTATTGAATACAGGTTTTATTTAATAAGAGCTCATTAACAGCCACAAATAAACATGCTTGAATATGCATAATAAATGGAAATCATATTTTTATGACAAGATATTAAAAGAAATGTTTTGAGACTCTGCAGACCGTTTACTGATATTATTTGACTTACAATCTCAGAATCACTTGGATACTATTTGTGTTATTTATTTATTTGGTTTGTTTGTTTATTTTTAATTATTTATTTATTTTATAGATTATCAGCATAAGTGACAGATAAATCTGTGGTTAACACATTAGTTTCCTTTATGTTTTGTCTCTCAAAGCTGCATATATTTGATCAGAAGTACTGTAAAAACAGTAATATTGTAAAATATTATTACAATTTTAAATAACTATTTTCCGTTTTAATATATTTAGTATATTTTAATTTAATTTTTTTTTAATATTCTAATATGCTTATTTGCTATTCAATAAACATTTATATATATGTGTGTATATATATATATATATATATACACACACACATACAGTAGTCAACATTTGAAGTGGATCCAAACCTTTCATAAAAGTTGTCCCAAAACCAAAACAATACCCATTCTTGTCTTAGGACAAGTTTGATGAACTTTTTTTGATCCACTTCAAATGTTGACTACTGTTACATATATACATACACACACACACATATACTAGTTACGCATTTGTCAATCTTTCAGGAAACTAGATTGTGTTGGTGAGGTCACCTAATATCTAAACCTCTGGAGTGGATTTCATTTGCATCCAGTCTTGCTTTATCTAATGTTTGCACAGCTTTTGTAGAAAGCTTTAAGGCTGAACTGCGACCACAGGGCAGATTAATCTTAAGTACCATGCTGCCACAGTCATTTTGACAGCCAAATTAGAAAAATGTCTTTTCCCCTTATTTGTTTATATCTGAGCATCACCCGTCTCAGCCTTTGGTTTCAGAGCTGCACCGAAATTGCAGAAGCCTTTGTTTGTGCCATATTGATCATTTATTTTTATGTTCATGCTGTGCTATAAATGCCTGTTTTCCTTTTTTTGTTAACTTCCGATCCTTAACACCAGTGCTTCATTCTGCTCATTAAATCTAATAACCAATTGCAGAGAGATTGCTAAGAAATGCCTGTGCATATGTTTAAATAGCTCTTCAAACATTCTTCAGAAGTGGCAAGCCTCAACATGTCCCCTTTAAAAAAAAAAAAAAGACAAAACTTTCCCCGAGCCTTTTTGATGCCATCCTCATGCATAATTGAAGTGGCTTCCCTGTATCACGGGACAACATCAGAAGAGCTTTAGTGTGATTACAGAGAGCAGGCAGTCTTTTGTTCCAAGCCCGTACATGAGGGTGGAGATGCTAGGACCTCTACACAGATGTTCACGCATAAGGGTACTAAACACAGCAGATGCAAACAGATGGACCCGGCTTGCAGCTCGCTCAGCCCCATTGCTAAAGGAGCAGAACATAGCTTAATATTTATATTTGGAGTGTGAGAACATTTTCTAAGTTGACAGCAGAGCTTTTAAGATTATGCGGAGAGGACAATGGCTGCTACTTAGCAGATGCTTTACGTCCGAGAGACTTACACTGTACTAATTGTAGGGACGTTCTCTTTGGAGCTACTTCGGGTCAAGCGCCTCGCTGGAGAACACAATGGGGCTGGAATGGGATCTCAATTAATCCCCAGATGATGAGTCAGCCTGACTTGGAATTAAACTTTTAGCCTTTGAATTAGCAGGTTAAGTCTTTAACCATTGTACCACACTGCTGCGCAAAGGCAAAAACCAATAACTACACTAACTTTTGTCAATTTAGTTAGAACTCAAATTTTGGAGTCAGATTCATAAAATTATTCAATTATATTTTCTTTGTATTTTCTAACTTAAGAATACATCTGTGTTCTTAAACATTTATTAAGAATGTTCATGTCTATTTTTTTCTTTACATTTTTTGAGAAGCAGTTCCTTAAAAGAAGTTTAAAGCTGCAGTACGTAACTTTTGGTGCTCTAGAGGTAAATGTACCAATGTGAGTGTGCACACCGAAGTGTAAAAACGCGATGCGTCAAAGCGTCATTTAAAAAAAATCGCCTCTGCCTCATTTTTTTGGTTTAAAAACTGCCTGACCTACTTCTTCTGTGTGATAAGCGAGTGTCATAAGCATAAAAAGTTGCGCAGCACCACCTTGTGTCCCGGGGTATTTATGTTTTTCATTAAGCGCGGTCAGCTTATCGTCAGTGATATTCGTCCTGGTGTGTACAGGCCTTTACTCTGGAAATTCTCTGAAGTGACTCAATTCATAGATAATGTAAACAATGGTCATGATTAAGTGTGAGTTTTTGCTGCAACTTTTGAAAGCTGACTCAAATAATGGCCATGTTTCTAATTGTACAATTTTCCACAGCATATGAGAGTATGACACCAATAGTATCCAATTGAGCGCAAGTTAGACAAAGTGCAAATGACTCCAATCTGCAGACAGTACAAAAAAACGCATTTAAAGTGTTTCTCTTTAGTTTTCAACTATCTTTAGGTCATATTTAACAGTTTTCAGGGCCGTCAGAAAGCCATAAAAAGGGCACACAATTAGATCACCAAAACCGGCCATTTTCTTGTTTAAAAGAAACATATTCTTAGGAAAACATTTGTGAACTTCCTTAAAGAATTGCTCTCAGGCACATTCTTACAAACTTAGAGTTTATCTTAAGAAATTTCTTAACATCTTTCTAAAGATGTTCAAAATATTCTTCCAACCCCAGGACTCTCAACAATCAAGGAGAAGATTCAAATATAAAATCAAAATTCAACTTTTCCCCCTTACTTTCAATGTTGGCCTAGTTACTGCATTTGCCTTTGTAGGACAGCATAACCACCAACGTAAGGATGCGCTGGTGTGCATGTGGACATCTTGTTTTTGCACATTTTTCAGATATGACAAAATTGTCAACTCATGTCAGAGTGTAAAATTAACACCCACCAAGCTCCAAATGCGAAAGAAATTGGCTTTGGCAAGCAAATACTCACTAGTGGGCAATACCTTTGCGAGAAAGTAGAAGTCGAACTGTAAGAACATGCACAATTCAAATAAAAGCGGCCTACTAAAGAATTTTCTTTTAACATTTATGTAAGATGTTTATGTTGGATGAAGAACTTGCTCAGACTTATACGTGGAATATTTATTTGATATTACCACCTAGAGAATACATTAGGAACTCTTTTTCAGCATTTTTAAGAAGATACTGTAAATAGTTCAGCTGTTGAAAGTTCTGTCACTCACCCATAAGTTATTCCAAATGAGTTTCTTTCTTCTGTTAAACATGAAAGAAGATTATTTTGAAGAATGGGAGTAACCAAACAGTTGCTGGTCCTCATTGACTTGTTCAGTAGAAGACAGACATTTTTACAGGTTTGTGATAACTTCAGGGTGAGTAAATGACAGAATTTTCATGTTATGATTTATTATTACACTGAAATAAAGAAATGTGAAGTCCTAAATTTTGCGGTTTGTGCGTAATTAAGAATATGAATGACAATTAAATGGCAAAATTATTCTGTCAAACAAAAAATTCCAGAGATTATAACTAATTCTTCATGAACAAACAACTTTAAAACTGATGCAGAAAGGAAGGAGAATTGTTACTATTGCTGCCAGGTCTTTTTGATTAATATTTTGCCTAAATCCACAGCGAGTGCAGCAGAGTTCATGTTTATTTTTAAAGTCCTCTCTACAGAATCAACCTGTAATCATGTTATTATGTTTTTGGTTCTCAGACACTTGTTAAAAGCATTTCCCAGAAAGCTCTAATCCACTAATTATATGTAAGGTTCGAGACATTATTTACCACATAATTTACCTGCTTATTTAGTTCCATATTTATGTGCCAAGTTGGATTTAGACAAAAGGTTCAAGACCTTTGGGTGTTTTGGACCAGTGTGAGAGAGTTTTAGACTTTTTGTGTTCAGTAATTGTGTACCTGTGCTTTTGAAATGAAATATATCCAGACTATTTCTCTGTGCTGTTTTGAACATTGCTGACCTTTTTTCTTGCACTGTATTCAGTTGTTTACAGCAGAGTATAACTGTCTAAATATATGTATGTATATATAAATATATATATATATATATATATATATATATATAAATACTTTTTGCTACTTTATGCTCAATGCCAGTCAAAAGTTTGGAATAATTTAAGAATAATTTGTTCACCAAGGCTGCATTTATTTGATCAAAAATACAGTGTTATAGTATATAATATTTAAAATTAACCATTTTCTGTTTGAATAATTTTGATAATTTATTCTTGTTATTTCTGAAGGATTGAGTCCAAAATTTTCATATGCATTTCCCTCCCCCCCCCCCAAAAAAAAATCAAAATGCTTGCTATGTATATGAAAACACAGAAAATAGAATTCTGATCTAAATTAATTAATTTATTAATTTCTGACTATTTCGGACCAATGTTTTGCAATTTTTTGATCAAATAAATGCAGGCTTAGTAAACATAATCTTTTAACTTTTTTTGTGGGGGGAAAACACCATAATAAATATACAAATACTTAATATATTAATATGTTTAAAATATACAAAAATATTTTTTGACACTTCCTATACAGACCAGTGAAAATGTATTAGCAGGGCAAATAAAAGTCCCTGCTGGCCTAGATTGGCAGACCTTTGATGAGAATATACACAGAGAGAAGCGCTGCATGTTTAAGTGAAGCATTCTGCTTTTCTTCAGTCTGCTAAGAGTGTAGCGTTCCTGTCCTAGAGTCACTCGCAGGAGGGGGGATTTTAAGCAGTGACAGTTAAAGTGTTTTCCGAGGGTTTAGCTTCCCTGTCTTTTTAGCTATTCTATGAGGGCAGAACCAAGGTAAAGCTGTCACAGGCGGGCCGTTAATCTCCCATTCACACCTCTTATCACCATGACAGAGACAGAGATGTGATAGACTGCTCCACAAGCAAGGAAATCCTTTTGACAAAACTGCTAGTGCTGTTTATCCTTGTGCCCGGCTCTTCGTCAAAGTGCTTCTCTTCTCGGTTACGACCAGAATGCACAAGCACATAATGGAGCTCAGCCTCTTACATCCCTGTTGGACACAAGGGAATTTCTTGTCAGTTTCAGAAAGCACTGACTGATAGAAAAACAGAATCATTTGTTAGAAACTTTTTTTTCCTTTTTGAAAGCTTTGTGGGGAAAAGAACCCAAAATGTGCAAATGGTGAAAGGATACGAGGCAGAAATGGGTAGAGAGACTTTTTCTCCATTACACTGTATTTTGGGGCTTTTTTGCCCTTTATTTGCAGGAAAGTGAAGATGAGAGAGGAGGGATATGATTCAGACATGATCCAGGTCAAACTCAAACCTGGATCCCTGTGAGCCAAAAGCTCCACTAGTTGTAAAAAAATAGGATTCTAGGATCACTGTTCATTGATGCGTTTGTTTTAGCTATTATTTTTTTGTCTTAATAAAGATATCTGTAAAAAAAAATTGTCAGTATTCAGTATTTAATTGTTTTATTATTACTTTAGATTTTTATTTATAAGTTTACCATTATGATGTTATTGTGCGAACTGTTATTGTAAAATATTAGATTTAAAAATTTAGTTCAATCATTCATTCATTCATTACTCCAGTCTTTAATGTTATATGATGCTTCAGAAATCATTCTAAAATACTGATTCTGTAAAAATTAATAATTTTAATGTTGATGAATAGAAAGTTCAGTTGAATCAATCCTTTTGTAATGAAATTATTAATATTATTATTTTGAGAATCCCAAATTTTTAAAATAACATTAAATCAAAATTAAAACAGATATATGTGCACATATATATACACACACATAAAAAGAACTTCTAGATGTTCTTGTGGCTCAAATAAATGCAAATGCCTTATTACTGGTTTAATGCAATTAATGTTGTTATTTACTCAGATATTCTTCAGCATATTTGGCCAGTCACACAATCACATCTCGCTTGTTATTCATAATGAGGTCACAACTCCAATCAGCAATCTCGAACTGGCGCTCAAATCTCTCTGGCTATGAAACATGTTTGGCAATGAGCATGACTGGGATGAGACATCAAACAACCCAGTCGGCTGAGGCAGGACACCCATAGTGTCTCATTCAAGCAATAAATAAATAAAGTTGGCTTACTAAAAACCACTGATATTTAAGCATTAAAAAAATCTATTTTACACTTAATAAATTGTTGCAGTGAGCCATGGCTGTGGCAATGCTAACCAGGATTGGAAATTAAATAACATCAAGATGAATAAAAATGTGCCAAAACTGAATATTGAATGTTTATAACCTAAGCTGGAGGGATAGTTTTTAGCATCCTTGTGGCTCTTTATAGGATAAGCGATTTGAAAAATGCATGAATTGTGCCTGCAGTTAAGTAATATCACCCGAGCAAACTAAATATGATTTTATGCAACAGTTCAAAAAGCAGAAAGTTAATATTAAGTCACTTTGCATTTTAGTGTTGTCCGTTTCCACTCTTTCACAAATTAAATTAATTGGTTATCAGGGCTTATTAGTTACTTTTGTTCATTTCTAATGTTAACTCCTACATACTTATGAGTATGAGGTGCTAGAAGGTTTAAATCAGACATCATATGCACATATATAAATGAATATATGTATATAAATCATACCTGTGTTCAACTGAATGTCTACATTATGAGATATTTACAGAGTTCCATACACCCCAGAAACCTCCAGTAACAACCTTCGTCATAACACACACCATTCTCTCTGAATAGAAAGTCTAGCATTGGATAAGACAAAACCATTTCTGTGTTGTGTTGATGGACATGTTTGCAATTGGAGAACTGGAACTCTGTAGTGTTAACATGATGTAGATAAAGGCAGTCAGATGTTTGGAAAATATCTGTTTTCTAAAATCTGTTGTGAAAAATCACAGGTTCTGTAAAATGTTTCCATCACAAGATGATTTGAAAACCCAGTGTCTCCCGGGACAATATGTGTGATTTATAACTGAGACATGCATCTTTTTTTCCATCTGCAATCCTGGTTTAGTCTATCACACCTCATCATGATGTTATTTACAGTTGTCAATTAATATTTTAACACCAATTTTGATACAGATCATCAGAATGTTTTTGTTTTTAACCCTTTGCCATTAATATGATGCATCAAAATTTACCACACTGAAATTCCATGCAATTTACATTTTGTAGAATGCTAAAATTTAATTTGTTCATAATTTGTTCATAATTTAGTTATGAAAAGTTCTTATGTTACCATTAACTTTCAATGGAATTTCATACAATCCAATCACTGCATAATAACCACTCTTTGTTTTGAAAATCTTGTATGTGAGAGGAAAAAAAACAGCTATTTAATTTGCTTATGGTGTGAGATGCTGAAAAATATCAAGGCATTACAGTCTCAAAGACATCAGTCTGCATGTGCACATAACCAACAAATCATTTTGCATCTGCAAAAGGCTGGATATGTTCCTCCATATGGTTTAATTCAGTCCACTGGTAATTTATCCTTAAAACATTTTTAAGCCAGGCTGCTAATACGTCATTGTATACGATACAAGATTTGTTTCATCATAGCAGGATGTGAACAATTAACAAAATGACCAAACGAATAATATTGTTTGTTTTGTTTTTTTTGTCCAGTGCAGTGTGCTTTATATTTCAGGGGAATATTTCAGTAAGTACAGGACAGTACAGGAGGGCACCTTAAAAGGGTTAGTTCACCCAAAAATGAAAATTCTGTCATTAATTACTCACCCTCATGTTGTTCCAAACTCCTGTGACTTACATCTTCTGCCATTTTAGAGGGTATCACAAAGCATGCATACGCTTTCCTCTAGGCCCAAAGAACCGCAGATTACGTTCATGTGCGTGCTTTCCCAAGATGTAAACAAGGCTAATTACGTCAAATACATTAAAGCTTGGTGGAAGACGTAAGTCAGGGGAGAAGAATGGTAGAGTAAATTATGTTATTTTTGTTTTCTTTGAGCAAAAAAAGTATTCTCCTAGCGTCACAAAAGTAAAGTTGAGCCACTGATGTCACATGAACCTGTTTTACCGATGTATTTACTACATTTCTGGATCTGGGATCATTTCAGTTGTATTGCTGTCTATGGAGGGTCGGATGGCTATCTGATTTCATCAAAAATATCTGAATTTGTGTTCCAAAATCATCAAACATAGCAGGCCCTTTTCAGAAGAGAGTTCCAAAAACTGTATGTTTAGCTGTGCACACTTGAAAACATTATCCCAGAGCCACAGGATCCCAATTACAGTCACATATTGCCATAATAAGGAAAAACAACCCATCCATATAGCAATGGGGACAAGGTCTGAAAAAGTTAATTCAGACAAAAATAGTATTAACCTCCACAAAGTGTTTTAAAACTGTTAAGACCCTGAGCCAATACACAGCTGATTTAGGAGCACTTGTGACCGGCTGCTTCAAAATTGAAGCTGGCATACCACTTTTAGTGTGTGGACCTGTGCTTATGCTCTGGAGGGACTTCAGAGGTGGTTGTAGTGGGACAGGCCTAAAAAGATGGGGTGCTTACACTGCTCTGTGCTTCAGTTTACTGAAATCAATGATTATATAAAAGTTCAGGCATGGATTTTTTGCTGTTCAGTTCAAGTAGTTCTGACATACTGTGAAGTGCCTATTAGGAGACAAAAAAAAAAGTTCAACTTTCAATCTTTGAGAACCAAAAAATAATACTAATATGCAATATCTGTATACCTCAATGACTTCCCTTTCTTCTGTGGAACAAGAAAGAAGGTATTTTGAAGAATATTGGTTTTCAAACTGTTTTGGTGCTCAGTGGCATTCGTTGTATAGACAAGACTATTCTTAAAATACTGCTTCCGTTAGAAATTTAAAACCGTCAGTCTGGGCTCTGATGTTTGATGCTAGTCATAACAGTATTAAACTAATACTTTGTTTAATTGTGACTTTTGTTGCATCTACCATATGTAGAATATTCTGACGTTTATGATAGACTACATCTTCTGAAATCTCTTTGATGGGATTGTTTCAGACTGCAACTCTCATGTGGCTTCTGACCTTTCTAATACGTCAGGCATGCAAATCATGATAATGAGAACAAGTTGTTAATGTAGTATCAATGTATTTAAAACTGTGTTAAAGTCAATTAAAAAGCTCACAGGAAGGAAAAGAATTTAAAAAATTGTCATGTAACACTGAATTATAAGTGGGGCAAAAACTCTAGACAAAAGTTAAAAGTGAACTATTTTTATTATTTTTAAATTATATATACATATATATATATATATATGTGTGTGTGTGTGTGTGTGGATAAATCTGAAATTACATTTTATGTTATATTAAGAAAAATAATTAATATTCACAGACTCTATATTTATGCAGTACCTTTACAGTACAGGTACCAATTTAAGTAAAAACTGAACAACAGATCGGCAATTTATTTTTGCCACCAGGGAGAGAGGTTGAGAAGACAAATAGGGTACACAAATTAGCTCAAACAAAACTTGTGCATGCTGGTGGGGTACAACAAGCTTAACCGCACACGGACACTGGCCTTTACAACTTGTATAAATGCATAGATAGACCAAAATGCAATGGACTGCAAAGCGGCGGTGCAAACGACTTCCCTACTGTGGCCTATTAAGGAGCAAAAGCCCAACATAGCATAAAACACCCACTTTGTAAAGGCGCTTGTGGAATGGTGATCCTGAACGTCCCGTATTCCCAAGCCTCTGCTTGATTTAAAAAACAAATTGCTGTTTCAGCATTTTCCCCCTCAGCCTATTTCTCCAGTCTCTAGGTGGATTTAATATCTCCCCCGAAGGATTGTTTTGAAGGAAGGCTAACCTTGGTGCTAGCTTTGAGAAAAGTTCCCAGGGCAGTCCATTAGCGTCTTGTGAATGGCGTTAACCCAGTACAGCCGAGCTAAACGTTCAAATGGCTCTAGAGAGGTCCTGGTGGTTCTTCTACCTCTTACGCATTAATAAAAAGTTGCCTTCACTCCAAGGAGCTTTTAAAAAAGTTGCTCTCTATTGTTCCGCTTTTTCAATCAATAAATCATACGCTCGGCTTGTGAGAGTTTCTTGAATATTTAATAGAAATGGCTTGTTTCCTTTTATCTGCCGGCTCTCGCAAGAGAGATCAAGAAACATCACTAACCATTGACTCTGCATTGTTTCCTTTTATCGGTCCTATCTGAAGCATGACAAGTCTGACTTGAAAGCATTGTGCAACAGTTTGAATACATTCTGACCTAATAGCATGGCCTCATTTTCAACGCTCTCATGAAATTGGAAGCATTCCCTTTGAAAATGACTTCAGTGATATCACACGTGTCCTTAAAAGGCCTACCTGATCTGAACTCGATTCAAGCTGGCTGTTTTATGTACTAAATTGGCTGTTATTTGCTTTGTGTTTGGTGCTAATTATTTTGATTTTTGACTTTTATAGCATAAAGTGCAGACTTTTCTGACCACTTAGGCTTGGAAAACTGTAAAACTCATCATAACAACACCTACTAATGGTTTAGTAAAAAAGATCACACACCATCACTGTCATGTCTAAACAATGGAGAAACAGCATCTGTCAAAATGCACTCTGTGAGGACTGTGTGAGTTTTTGTTTGCTGAGTAAGTAAAACCGACATATTTGGAGGTCAGTGATAATGGCGTAAATGTGCGGCCACTGAAGCTGAGGTATGAGTTCTGTGATATCGATGACCCCTGTCAAACTCATGGCTGCATCTACAGCTCGGGTTCTCTCTGGGGAAGTGTCAGCAGGTAACAATCTATTGACATGACCGCTTTAGCTCCAGGGTATAGATATCCCATCAATACTGATGTCTATCATCTGATTGTGCAGTGTCGAAAATAGTAAACACCTGTTGAACATTCATAATGAACTGCACTGCTGTTGTGATGGCCTGCGCTCGTCCTCATAAACCATGCTTCATTAGAGCCATTTTATGGGAATATTCAGTGCAACCTGAATCACATCATTAAAAAAGTCATAACAATATTAATGTGTAATTTCACAGTGTTCTGCAATTTACATATAGTTTCATTAGCTCTCTACATACTGATGGATGTGTTTAAATCATATAATGAATACTGTTGTTTAAAGGGACATTTAATGAAAAATGCATTTTCTTTGTTCTTTCTCATGTTCACAATGTTATTCTCACCCACATTTTATCACACATACACACACATATCTATATATATATATATATAGATATGTGTGTGTGTATATATATATATACAACAGCTTGGCCGGGGTGTTATAATTCATTTCATATGCAAAGTAAGTAGCCAATCATAGATAATTTACTGAGGTTTTTAATGTACTGTACAGTAGCAAAAACAAGTTTAATTGGAAGTGTCAGAGTTTAAAATTATTTAAAATGCACAATAATTCATTGAAATATTACAATGTGTATGTACTGTGTGTGTGTGTGTGTGTTTATGTCTGTATACACACTCCCACATTTATATCCCTAACTTTTGAAATTTATATATATATATATATATATATATATATATATATATGCACTGCTCTGATTGGTGTTAGAAAACAAACATATAACCACAGACAATAAATAAGACTGTATTGACTCTACATATAGCACTATGGAATGTATAGTACAGTTATATATACAAGAAGTGACTGAGCCATAATAGTGCACATTGAGCAATCTGGGTAAAGTGATTATTGATAGGTACTACACATTGATATAAAACAGTGTATGTATATATATATATATATATATATATATATATATATAAGTACAAGTACAAATTGAATTGGCAGTAGTGATTAGGTTTCACTTTGACATGCCACATTTAGTGTATATAGTCTAACCCTAAGTCCTGATAAAAAAGTGACGAGGTAATCATATTGCACAGTCTGCATGTTGCATGCAAAAAGCAGTATAGACAGAAAAAGAGGTTGAAATTAAATTAAGAGACTACAATGCTGCTTGAAGGTTTGTGAAATATTTAGAATTTTCTATATTTCTGCATAAATACACACCAAAACATTATCAGATTTTCTGAAAGTAAGAGCCGGAAGTAAACAGGGAACCCAATCAAATAAATGAGAGAAAATAGGTTCTTTTGTCATTTACTTATTGAGAAGAATACAGTGTTAGATATGTCTGTGGTGCAAAATTATGTAAATTTGTGTTTTCAGTATTTGGTGTGACCTCCTTTTAACTGCAGGTAACATTTCTTGTAACTACTGATCACATGATCTTTAGAAAACTGCATATGGGCTCCTATGTTCTTTTTGGAGAGCAGTGGCTTTCTTCTTGCAGCTCTGCCATGCACACTAAGGTTGTTCAGTGTTCTCCTGATGGTGGACTCATTAAAACATTGACATTAGCCAGTGTGAGAAAGGCCTTTAGTTACTAGGAAGTTAACCTGGGATCCTTTGCTACCTCACAGACTTTAGAGTGAATTTTGTTTGTGGACCACTCTTGTGGAGGGTAACAGTGGTCTTGATTTTCCTCCATTTGTACACCAGCTGTATGGCTGAGGATTTGTTGAGTCCAAACTCTTTAGAGATAATTTTGTAACGTTTTTTAGTTAATTTCACATTTAAATTAACTGCTAAACCTAGAGGTTCACATATTTTTTGCAGTTCACAGATATGTAACACAAGGTCATTTTTGCTCAGTAAATAAATGACAAAGAAGATTTTATTTGGCTTATTTATTTGATAGTGTCCTCTTTGTTTACTTGCAGGTCTTGGAAAATGTGATTGTTTGGGGTCATATTTATACAGAAATTTACAAAATTCTAAAGGATTTACACATTTTCAAGCAGCACTGTATAGTTGAATAATGTGAGCAGAAATAGTATTTTCACATTGACCTTTTTTAGTTTAAAGTCCTGACAGCACCTGGAAGAAACTGTCCTATGAGTGAGTGGTCCTTGTTCTTAAGGATCTGTACCTGCCAAGGGGCAGGAGATTAAACAGGTGGTTTCCTGGGTGCGATGTGTCCTTGATGAAGGTTTTGGCCCTTGAGAGATAGTAGGAGGGAGCAATGCTTTCCAGAGAGGGTATAAACATCCAGCGATTTTCTTTTTTAGGGTTGTGTTGATTATCCTTTGTAGGGCTCTCTTGTCTGCTGCAGTGCAACTGGAGTACCATACTGAAATGCAGTACACTAGCAAGCTTTTGATGGAGGAGCGGTGAAAGGACACCAGCAGCTTACACTCCAAGTTGTTTCTCCTGAGTGCTCTGAAGAAGTGCCGTGCCTTTTTGATTGTTGCTGAGGTGTTAGCAGACCAAGAGAGATCATCGGATATGTGGACTCCCAGGAATTTGAAGATGTAGATTGGGGCTGCCACAATGCAAGTCTAGAATGAGCTTTTCTGTTTTTGGAGTTGTATTCAGAGCACCACTCATCTAGTTTCTGGGCTTCATCTTTGTAGACTGATAAATCATTTCCTAAAACAAGTCCAACAGTCGTAAGTGTACAAGGAGTAGAGTTGTGTGCTCAGTACACAGCCTTGTGGAGAGCCAGTGCTGAGCCTGATGGTAGAGAAATGGGGGCCAAATCCGACATTTTGTGGCCAGTTAGTAGCTGTATTTCAGTTACCCTTAAAATTGAGCGAATTAAAAAGACGCCCAATGGAAAAAAACGACAATTTTGTTTTTACACTCACATGATGTGGTTTTCTAAAAAAGTTTTGCAAAACTGCAGTGGAAAGTGCATTGTACTATAACCTCCAAGAACCACCTCATACATGGCCAATCTCAAGTATAAGGGGCTTTCCCTGCCATTAGTGCTTGGATAACCCCTTATTTACACTGCACACGTCTGCTGCGTCTGCATGTTTCAGAAACGTCCCAAAAGTGGCTCTCTGTGCAGCTTCACTAAAGATACACACCTACATCTCCTTCAGTTGAAAAACAATGGCTAATGCGTTGACTGCAAAATACATAATCTTATCAACATCTCTTGCCGTGACTTATTGTAAGAGCAAAAAATTTCATTTTAGTTGCATAACTTTTTTTATCGACATTTATAAAATATTGCAAAAGTTTTGCACTGGTTTTTAATGACAACTCACCTAGTGAGGAAGTCCTTTATCCAGGTGCCAAGTTTAGTTTATTTACTTACTAAAATATCTGGTATAATCATATGAACGAACTGTAATCTATAATGAGCATTTTTACATAGGTTCCCTGGATTAATCTTTGTAATAAAGCATTGTAAAATTAGTTTAACAGTTTAATTAACATCATCTGTTTCCCAGCCTTACTGTCTACAGTAAACATAGAAATGTTTTAAATAATGTATATGCTTTTTTTTTCAATGCAGTTAAAATTAAACTTTCCAAAAGGATCCAGAAACTTCATAAGTATCATGAAATTAGTCTTGTTGGGTTATGCACTACAAATACTCTTCTAAAATCTTTTTTTGTGCAAAGAACAAACCAAAACGGAAGCCGTGTTTTCATCATGAAAACCTCAGATGTTTACGTAGATACCACAATTCTACCACATTCGCTATTTTGATATGGCAGATGGCTTGCATATAGCAGCCCCATAGGAGCAGTCACTAATGGGTCATTTAAATATACATATCTATGATGAAAACCATCTCCTAGTTGTGCCAGCGGCTTCAGAGCATCCTTTGAAATGTCAAAAAGGGTCTTCCTAATCATGTGAGAAGATTAGTGAGTGATTAGCAAAGTGATCCTAAAGCGTTTTGCAATGCCAAAAGACGTACATCTCATAGGTCTACATAGGGACGATGCTTACGTATTCATTGAACTTTTCAATTGTGCTTGCAGACGCACTGAAATGTAGAGGTACTTTGGTGACAGTCATGCATGAAAGAGTTGGATGACAGCTTGAGTGGCGCAGTTGATGCACAAGACATGTCACATCAATTTCCTGAGTATTTTCGTGTATGTCACGCCGATGTTCATATCCAGTGGCTAATCAGTAATGATTTGAATGAACTTGTCACATGAGTGTGTAGTTATTTTGCTTTGAGAGAAGACAAAGAAAATGGTCTTGTGCAGTAAAATGTCTGTGTTTTATAACACAAGCAGTAATAGTGCCTGTAATTTTCAGTTGCTTAATGTGGCTTTTGGTCTTGTTTTAGTTGTACCCTTAAATACAGCGTTCAACTTTAATGTTCGTATTTGCCATACATAACTATTACATTTGAATAAGTAAAATCGTATCTTATCAAGAGCAGTGTCCCCCGCGGCTGACAGACCAAGATCGCTATCTTTTCAAATTCATCAGCAATAATCAAGGCTTAAGGTCTTACAGTTTATTGTATTTACTACTTGTCGATAAGCAGTTTGTCAGGAATGGGGAGGGTGTTCATCTCCAAATCCTTGCCGGCTTAGTGAAGTCATTCCAATAAAAGACCACGACTAGCATTTCTTGAATGAAAACTGTTCTGAAATAGTGCTCTCGTTGCAGACGTTAATGAAAAGTGTTCGTGGTGGTCTTAATCTGCTTAATCTGTTGCACTCAATAGCCTCAAAGATAGAACATCTGAAGATATTGCAGGATTCACTTCTAGCTTTATTTGTTCCTTATAAATATTGGACCTAAACTTGTTGGTTGTTATGGTGACTTGGTAGGGGGGGTTAAGGGCCTTAACTATGGGAAGGGAAAAAGTGAAGAACCAAACTAAGAAACACATGTCTGTTTTGTTTATTTTTTAAATCACTATTATGTTTGAGTAAGTTCAATCATAGCTTATGAAGAGCAGTGTCCCCTGTGGATTGCAACAGCTGACAGGCCAAGATCACAATCTTTTGAGATTCATCGGCAATATTCAAGGCTTAAGGTTTTATGTTTTATTATTGTCATACTTGATCATCATAAGTACTGTCCCGAAACCTTAAGCTGTTTTTTGGTGACTTGGTAGGGAATTTTAGGGTTCTTTACTATGGGAACAGAAGAAGGTGAGAACCAAATTATGAGAGACACATGTCTGTTACATTTATTTTTATTTATTTTTTCTGTTGACTGAATTTTAATGAAGTTTTTATGAACATCGGCTCAATGCTTTTCCTATATGATGTACTAGTCATGTCTAATGAAAAATTATGATAACAATGCTTCAGGCATTTTACAGTTCATGTAAAATGTACATAAATGGGTCATTGGCATGTCCCTGTCAGGTAACAAATTCCATCTAAAGCTTTCAAGTTGGCTTAAAATAAGAATTTGTTCTACCTATCATAATTAATATGCATACAGATACATACATATTGAAAATTACATGTTACATTTTATATTGTAAATTACAATTTAAAATGGAATGTTTAAAATGCAATTGTTATCTAACAGGACCATTTAAAATCATCTAACACAGGCAGGAAGTTGACTAAAATGGTGTATAACATAATAAAATTTCAACTATGAGACTAAATTATGCCATTCACCTTATATATATTAACTGAAAAATACTACATTTTAATCTCCGCTCAATGTATAATCAAAACTAGTCAAAATATCTGTTAGTGATGGATATGTACAACGACTGGCATAAATGATGGCAGTTTATATCATATCCTACAGAGGTTTAAAACAAGAAATCTATCTATTTGAAACAATATAATCAAATGATCTTTAAGACCAATGTTTTTTTTCCCTTTAAAATGTTTTCAAACACCTCCCAGATATTTAGTTTCTGTTCTGTGTACTAAACATGCTACAGACTGTATTGTTTATGAAGGTGAAAGCAATGTGCTTCACTTATAATCATTTATCAACAGACCCAGACATCTTCTCAGTCAATACACTCATTAAAATTCCCAGTGGAATGGGTCTCTCCCGATTGTGTTTTTTTTTCCATGCTCATTAAACACTCTTCTAAAGTACAATCAATGCAGTTAGCAAAAATGATTGTGTGTTTGTGTCTGTGTGTATTTGAGGGCAGGTATGAATACACTTGTTTGTGTCAGGCATCTTATTTCATACTCTGAGTTCCGAGCCAGTTAAATCACTTTGTAATGCTAAATAACAGCATCTTAAATGAATTTTATGAAGTTTATACAGTTCTAAAGTAATATAGTTAATCGATAGATAAAAACATCAATATCTTTTTCCAATTCTGTGGCTTGAGCCATACACGTTCTAATGCTGAAATTGGCATTCTAACATTTTTACAGCTTCTGGAAATGAGGATATTTTTTCTACGCTGTGCATAGAATCATAATTTTGCTTAGTTGCTATAATTAGCCACTTAAATATTTCATAATCTGAATGTGTGGCAATGCGCCTCACCATCCGAATTCACTGGATTCTGATTTATATCCTGTCAAATACTTAATGACAAATCTCCTCATTCCCTTTCAGTTAATTCTGCCATAAATGACTTTGCAGCAAAGCAGTGGCACCGCATTAGCAATCAGCTCCCTGCTCAGTATCTCACATTTTCTGTTATTAAGTCATTTTCATCCACTCATCGCAAAAGGCACTTGTAGGACAGACAAGGGCAAGTAGCGCAAAGAGGAGAAAATACATTAGGCCTCATGGTATTGAATGCTGAAATAATGGCAAAATATGGTCAACGGTTTAGAGTCGGAATATCTGAAAAGCCCATTTCCCTCTAACCATTTCCTTTCAACACCTTCTCTTCAGTGGAAACAGAGAAAATAGTACTGTAATGAAGAGAATGCAATGCAATGGTAGTCACTATTTGTGATACGGCAAGGCCAGACGTGATGTTAACGGTCAGAGCGCCTGTTTCTTATGTAAATCACTTCATTTGCAACTGTTGCTTGTCATGCTAACTCAAGCCAGAGTTCATTCACTAGCCTCTGAATCACTCCGACTGACAGACTCGTTAGCATAGCCATAGATCAAAAGGTTTGGTGTATGCTTCAGAGTTCCTAAATTCCTTTTTGGTGAATTAATGGCCTCTTTATTTGGCCTAACTGATGAATGCTGATGAACTCATAAGGGACAGTATTGTGATTTAATGAAAAATAGCTAAGTCTTAGAACAACTGTAAAAATAAATTTAAAAAATAGTCAAGATTATGATTAAGGCTGGTGTGATTAACTAAACGTGAAACTATTGATTGTGCAACTGTTTTTTGCTTCAGTTGAGTTTTGTAACCACACTGTAAAAAAAAAAAAAAATCCTGTAAAATTTACAGTAAAAAATATGGCAGCTGTGGTTGCCAGAATTCGACCGTAAAAAATATGGTAACAACATTTTAGGTTTTACAATTTTAAGATAAATTTACAGTTAAAAAACTTAATTTCATTAACTGATATAATGTTAATAAACCAACCTATTAAAGGTGAAATCTGTTTTGTATCTTTTGAAATATACTGATAAGCACCAAATGCAGGTGGTGATGAGAAAATCCAAAGAGAAAAAATGAACCAAAGCCCATCACAATCAGCTTTTAAATATGAACATATTTAGTAGGTGTTCAGTGTAATTCACACAAGCACTAAACATTATCATGGTGAGGCTTTAAACATTAAACTTAAATGTGCAATAAAAATTAATTTAGCAACATTACATGTAACATAAAGCCCTAATAAACATAACTGATAAGAAAATACTAAGAAGAAACATAGTTATTTCAAAGAAAAATTGGAAATGCAATGCAGGGAATTCTGGAAAAGTGAGTTTACAGTTTTTTTCCTGTAAATTTTACAATAATTTACCATTAACCATTTAACAAGTTTTTACACTAGCATTTTTTTTTTACAGTTTTTTACTGTTAAAATCACAGCATTTTTTTGCAGTGCGACTGCAGAGGTGTCTGTTGTGTGCATGAATGTAAATAAGAGTTTAAGTTTCTCTTTGGACCTGCCAATAACAATACACACCTGATGAGATTTCAGCAATCTGATGCACAGATATAGATACTCAAATACTTTTTATATTTTACTTCATTTTGCAGTAGCAGCTTTAGTGATTATAACATAATGAGAGCTTATATTGCTGTGAAGCCTTCTAGAAGCAATTCATACAAAATATGATGAACAGTTTTGTTTTTCATGCTGCTAAGAATGTGAAGTTATTCAGTGTCTTGGTTTCTACAGATGTATAATACACACATATAAAGGAAATGGCACACAGTTGCCCCCCAGTGTATCAATGTAAATTTTATTAATGAAAATTAAATGATTACAGTGTCAAAGAAAACAACCAGAAGTTGTTTATTTTTAACATAATCATGCAGCTCTAGATTATGTATTTTATCTCTACTTTAAATGCTACATCTGTTTATGAAGTTAAATCAGTTTAACAGACATGACTTTATCAATCACGGAATTATGCAAATTTTTGTTTTTGCAAATCGAATGTTGCGTTCTCCTTATCTGTCGTATGGTGATTCACCTTTCAAATTGCATCATCCCAATCTTTGATCATATGTCAGATCTTGTATTCTCACTGCCTCTTCTTCATTCAATTTCCTCTCTGCGCATTTCCTTTGGGGTACACTTGAATGCAATAATTCAAATGGAACAATTCCACTAGCACTTCTCCTGTCTCTTTACAGAGATGTTTCTGAGGTACAGCTCATTAACTAACACACTACCTTGTTCAATTTGTTCAGTAATTCAAACCAGGAAATGCAATACCATTTAAGCATTTTTCAGACTTTAACAGACTCTGAAACAAACGACAGAATCAAGATTGCAAATGTAGGTTGCACACACTTTCATAATGTGTGTATGTGGTTTTTTTTTCCTAAGAAAAAGCCGCATGGATTATTTCCTAGAGCAATTGCCCCACTAGACAGATTATTTCAAAGGAAATCTGCATGCTTGTGGGGAATTTCTTATTTTACTTCCAGCATTTTACATTGCCCATGTGGCAAAAAAATAATAAAAAAAAATAAGTGTGGGATTACAGAGAAAAATGACAGCAACGGCGAGTTAAATTAAACAGTGAAACTCCAGGATTTCAAAGGCGTATTACACATGACGATTCCATTATCTTTCATAAGGCTGTGGCTAAAAGCTGTAGAAAGCCCCCAGGATTGTATCGAGCCACACTCATTGACCAACAGATGTGTATCCTGTTACTGAGTTCAGCAACAGCAGTCGCCACTCCACTACACCCAGAGGTCTATTAGTGGGGCTGGGAGGAGGGATCGAGGTGGATTTTTGGTGTCATGTTGTAGTCCCATATGTGCCTTCCTTTTGACAGTGCACAGCCTATGTAGTAATGTGCATGGTGTTTTTGAATCTGTGACCTCTATTAGCATCTGTCCCTGGGGGTACTGCAAGCTCATAATCCGATGATGTTATTGAAATATATACATTAGACTGCCTATGTGTAGAAAAAAAAAGTAGTTGAGAAGAGCTCTTTGGTGTTTAATGTGTTTGTAATGGATTGCCTTTCAGAGGCATTAGCTCATCCCTTTAAGAAGCATTCATATCTGTTTCCACAGGGCACAGCCACACCAAAAGGTGTTCCAACCTGTAAGCTTGAGTGAAACCCAATCTTTGAGCTTTTATAATCTGAGACTTTCTGTTGAATGAGCACGATGATAAACGTCAGAAATGTAATGGAGCAGAGGGAACCTGTCTTGAAAGTAGAGTCTCAAAGATGTAATTTGCATCACTGAAAGTGGCACACGATAAGTCACATTCTGGCTGAGGAATGCACTGGTCAGAAATGTCATGAATGATATTTTGCAGCTTTTTGTGTAGACTTTTCTTTTGTTGTAGAAGTAGCGTAGCTTGGCACAGAGTATCGTTCCAGCTTCTTTGAGCTTTTGAGAACTCTCTGGGCAATTGGAAGGGTAGACAACCCACTGCCTTCAACCCCTATCCCCCGTCTCCATTCAAATGTGTCTTCCAGAGTCTGCTGTGTGAAGGAAAAAAGGAGAGCTAATTGGTCAATGATCTTCCTACTAATCCCCCACTCTTTGCCTGAAGGCGCTCAAACTATGCATCCCTCCCCCAAACCCAGCCCCCCTAACAAATACACTCTCCCTCACACAGACACATTCAGAGTCTGCCTCAACACGTCCAGTGGGAGAAGATGAATGTAATAGGGTAGTTTGTAGTCTGCCACGGTGGTGTCCTGGGAGGAGTGCTTTTGCACTGGCTGTGAATGAGAGCTAAAGGGTTTATTACAGTTTGGGGTGAGGTGTGGTGAGACAGGGCGGTGTCTAGGCTTTGTCTCGGGCTGTAAGAGGAGAACGGGATCTGCTAGGAGGAGTCACACTCAAACAGGAACTGCAGAGAATAGATGGAGTGAGCGAATGTTAGTGGAGACTCACTCCGATCATGCTGCAGGGCAGGAGGTGCCTTCGGAGCCTCCCAACAGGCACAAGTGATCAGTCTCTCTCAGATCTTTGAGCAAGTTCTGGATGCAGTTGGATTACTACTGAGAGGATACTACTCATGTGCTTTCAAGTTTGGAGACTTTGAGCAGGTTTTCAAAGCTTGAACTGAGCTTGATCTGCAGCTATCACATTTTTCTGCAGTTTGGCTTCAGCTGCACGGATACTTTTTGTGTGTGTGTACCTGTGAAGTGATTCAAGTTGTGAAGTACCCTGTTTAAATGCAAAGCATTTGTGGAATATGGGACATTTTGTTGTTCAAGTGGATTTGCCATGGATTCTCTGTTCACTTCGACTTGTCATTATGATAAGTATGTTTTACTGTTCCACTAATTTTTGAGAGCAAGCTCTATAGTTGAGTAGAGTGCATGTGTGCCCTCAAAAACATAAGGCAGTCTCTTGTTATACAGTAGTTATACCATACAAGTTGGGGGGGGGGGGGTTATAGCTTTGAAAGCTTACTATTATTTTTATATTCAACTTCGCTGTAAATATTTTAGAGTCTCTCCATTTCTCTCCAGTACAGGGAGATTATGATCGGTGTATTGAAGTTTCTCAAGAATCGATTGGGCATCTAGTCTTAGGTAGTTAATCTTAGGAGCCCAAGAGATAGGGATCAATGATGTCTTCTGTGTACAATATGTTATCGGACAAACCGTTGCATGCAAGTCGATATCTCAGCTCACTCCAAAAGGTGTGAATTTCTGTTAAAGATGACCCGCCCTGTCCTCTCTTTGAAGCCACTGTATTTACTATATGAATTTATTGCTAATTATTTGAATTTATACAAATCCATCTAATTTGAAAGCTCTCACTCTTGCATGCCATTAATCAGTCTATTGTCAGAGCCAAGGCATGAAAGGGAGAACAAGCATTCGCTTTCTTGCAAATTGGAGAATATTTCCCAGCCACTAGCAGATACAAGTAGTTCTTGAATTCCTTTTTATGCAAAAAATAAGATGTAATAAAGCCAGCATATTGCTACCTGTAATTTTCTAGTGGTTTTCCATCAAGTGCCACTTGCAGCACTGTAACTGAAGGGGCTTTCCCTGTAAAGCTGTATAGAGTTCCCACTTAAGTGCCCACTCAAGGTTTCAGTGTTAAGCAGGGTTCCTTGAACTCTAGAGTTCCTGAATTATTTAATTCTTTAATTAGTTTACACCTATGTGCAAGCTGTTCCAATCCTTAACTACCACTCTTTATTTTCTGGGCATATTTAACAATATTTTGCCTTGTTTCTTTGTCTTTGCAGTTGCTGGTAAAGTTTCTCCTACCAGTTCGGATGCCCTCTTCAGTGTCCCGGTTCCTAGTACCACCTCCAGCCCGCCAGAAGTTTACCTCCCTGCCAACTTTAAGCTCTCCAACACACAGTTGGCCTTCTTTCTCCAAGAGACCAGAGTTCAACCATATGGCAGCCAACGTGGACACCCTCTTCAGCGTTCAGAAAGCTTTGTGGTCTTCCAGACCAAGGAGCTGCCTGCAATCAACATCTCACTTGGACCTTTCACCCAAGACCAGACGTTGTCCAAGGACCTACTGCAGCCGTCAAGTCCTTTGGACATTCCTGGAAGGCTGACAGTCAACTGGAAGGTCCGGGCCTTTATTGTACAGTCCAGAGTATTTGCTAGTAACCCTCTGGTTCAGGTGCTGTTCTATATCGCAGGACGGGACTGGGATGACTTCAAGATTCAGGACAAGCTTCCATGCGTGAGGCTGCATGCTTTTAGAGATGTTCGGGAGATCAAAACGTCCTGCAGGCTTCAAGGGAATCTGGCACAGTGCTTGGCCCAACTGGATCTCCCTTCGACATGGTTTAATGCTAATGTAGCACCACTGGGTCGCAGAAAGTCCTCAGGGACAGATGGGCTTGAGTTGAGTGGGGAGACCCTTCAAGTAGAGCTTTACTATACCCTCCATGATCCAGACAGTAATGATGAATGTGGGGAGAGCTACCCACGCCGAGGAGGGGCATCCAGAGGGGAGAGTTCATCACAACAACCCCTTCTCCGTATTGGGAGCATAAGTTTGTACCAGCCCAGTCAGGAACAGCTGGTGGTAGACAAACAACTGGACAAGAACCTCTTTCTGAGGCTACCAGAGAGGCCATTAAAACCAGCAGAGACCCTCAGCATCTACCTGCTCCTGGTCCCAAATTCTACTGTGGAGCAGTTTACACTCAAGTAAGTTATTTTCTATTTTTTTTTTTTTTTCATGCATTGGGTGTCATAACAGGGCTTATAATAAGCAAATTCCTGTTGTTAAGTATCATATGGCATAGTTATTGCATAAGCACTGCCATTTATGCATAGCAGTACATATGCACCACGTCAGGATTTATCCCTGTCTTATTCATCCATTCTTGATTTCTGCAAGCTCCAGAGAGTTGAAAAAAAAATCTCATTGACTCAGATTCCTTACAAGGTGAAAACTGATTTCCAAGAGGCGAGACACAAATCACAAAGGATCTAACTAAATCTCTAGTGCAGTGCCAGGCTTTAGGAGATTGTGAGAAGGATTCTGCTTTTCAAAGTAAAGACATAATGGGTATTAATTGACATCTGTTCAAATTAAATTTCTCATGAGCTTGACCCAGTTCTTGTCGAATTAGAGCCATGGGGATATAATGCATTTTTCTCATCTGGGCTGCGTGTTTTATTTTATTTCTCATTGTCAACAGAATAGGAGGGTTATGGTTCTTGTGTAGTAAAATTATTCTTTAAATCCTTGAAGGCGAAGGAAATTTTTTTCCTTTTTTTCCTCAGATGAGAGAAATGGGAGGGAAGGTAGGATATTAGCTGCTCTTTGAGGCATGTCGAAGGAACGCTTCATAAACAGTCCCTCTAATTGTAATGGAAACTCACAGACTTCAATTTAGAAATTCAGCATGAATTAATTAGGCTTCGATAACTCATTAACCCGAACAGAAGCAGGCAGAGCTTTGGTGTAGCCCTAGCAAGTATAGTTCATTAAGTTTTATCTGACATAGTCTGAACTTTAGTCTGTGTGTCTACAGAATGGATATATTTTTTGTGAATTCTGACAGACTTTATGGGTCAGATGATGTTGTTGCAGTGTGTGCAGTATTATATAGTTTTATTTACACTGTATTATTGTTAGACTTTCTGGATTGCCACTGTACTGAAGAATGGTAATGGCGGGGGAATGTATTGCGTTGTCATTTTTTATGGCAGTTGTCTTGGTATACTGGCACCTAGTGGTGTGGATGAAGCATCACACTATGCCCTGTTTGCTGTCAGAGATGATTGATTTATTCAACAATCAAAGATTTCTGATAACAGGAAGCATGTTGAAATAATATTCATCTGGATTTGTTGTTAACAAGAGTTTTTCAATATTGATACAAATGTGCTTTTTTATGCAATTGTACATTATTTAAACACATTTTAGAAATGTGGCGTACATTTGATTTTTAATGAGATAAAAAATATTGAGTGATCCTTTAAAAACAACTCTCCTTTTGAAGAGATATAAATCAATATTATGTTTCATACAGCCTTTAAAAGAAAAGCCTGCTCAAATTACAGAGCAGATGTGGGCATATCACAGTGACGTGTCCAGATAGTGACAGAGTATGTTGCTGCTTGTCACTACAAGCATCATGATCCACTTCCTAAACCTAATCCTCTTAATGTTATGGCATATGTAGAGAATTATCCTTAGTTTGGAAGTGAAATCTGGAAGAGTTATCTTCATCCCGGGGCATTTTGGCAAAAAGGGCCATCAACCTGATTGATCTTGTAAAGAAGCAGTTGCCTAATTTCTATTCCGTGTCATGAGGGAAAGATTTAATACCTTTTTGCCAACCTAATATCTTCAATGAAAGTTCATCTGCAGTAGTTTTTCAGTTTGCTGTGATATTAAATTCCAAACAGTAAATCTCTCTGACCTCATACTTTTATGCACTCGTATTGGAGTTTTTGTGGTCCAATATGGTGGCATTAATTCTCCAAGGAAAATCTGAAGAGCAATAAAAGCTCGGGCAGAAAGAAAGGAGATGAAAGTCTGAAGTTGAGAGCTCTAAGCCAGTCAACTCAATGGGAGGTGAATTAAACTGTGCTGGGAGCCAAAAGTTGAGGGATACCAACAAAAAAGGCTATTAAAGATGTAATAAAGGAACTCTTTAAATATGAATTAAGCTCAGCCACCCACTTCACATTCCTTCTCACCATCAGGTTCCTTTCATTCTTCCTACAGTTTAAAATAAACTGTTATTATCTGTTATTTATAGAGATTGCATCTTTAAGGGATTAATCATGTAGAAATACTATATTTTGGCTCGACAGTGTCGACCTGCTAGTCATCGCAGAGGGGAGGGGAGGGGGGGAAATATTTGGGTCTGCCAGGGGGCTACTTCAGAGCTGTTGAGGCAATGCAAGATTGTTGTGAGTATCTTATTAGCATTTAAATGTCTTTTAAATTAAATTGACTACATTAGTACATGCACAATCGGTTTCCAGCAATTCAGACAAACAGATGTTGTGAGGCAAAAGCCAGTGGCACCATTCAATAATTTGCCTACCCAGGAGGTCACGAAACAATTCTGTTGAGTTGTACAAAGACAGAATAGTTGTTCCTTGGGCAGAATAGTTATCAGAATATGGTTAGTTAGTGTTTATTAATACTGGTGAGAAACTGCAGACATGAATCATGTTCTGAAGAGCTGTTGCTGTTATTTATCTCTTTGGCTTGCAGATGATACATTTTTCAAAACAACCTCTTAAATATAAATTGAAGGAGTCCATATTTAAGGACGAGAATATCTTATAGATGAGACATCTTAGGTGGACTCCATGGATCTGAGCCAGTAAGCAACTACCCTAAACTCCTTAGTAACCACCAAGCAGCAACAACCCAAAATAGCCTAGAAATCACATAGCAACATTCTGAACACCTTAACAAAGCCAAGGCATTGTGGCGGTGTTTTTATTCAGAAAGTGTTTCTTAATCAAGTTCTGATCACTATTTGCATTAGTTTTTGATCTTTTTTGTCAAGCCATGCAAATAAAAAGCATCCACATTTCACATAAAGATTTGGATAGCAAACAGAGAAGTAATAATATTAAAAAAAACACATGCAATGCTTCATGGCAACTTAAATGGTTCAAATTGCCCAACTCATCCCTTGCATACATATGCAACACTGTAAGGCCTGCCATATGAAAGATAGTCAAAAAAATTAAATGGAACATATTATTAAACCTTTAGAAAAATTGTAAAAGAAAAAAAAGTTGGTTAATTTTTTCCCCCCTTAAATGATACATCAAGCTTTTATGGCTCATGTAACATGATATGCAAAATACATAGTAAATATTTAAAGAGGGAAAAAATAACTCTTCCAGTCAGAAAAAGTGAGACCAGTTAGATCTGTATAACAGTATGACAGACTACTTGTATAAAATGAATATAAATTCATATAATATCATGTTTTAGTAAGATGGTATTTCATTGATGTTATTGTGTAAAACCTATAATGCAACGATGATTGAGAGATCTACAGATAAATGTTCCTCAAAAACCTTACACAAAATTGCTTACACTTACTTAGTAGTTGCTTATTAGCATGCATATTACTAGATTAGTAGCCATTTAATAGTAGTAATTAAGAACATATTAATGCCTAATCCTACCCAATACATAAACTACCTTACTAACTATTAAAAAGCAGCAAATTTGTAATATATTGAAGGAAAAGTCACAGTAAATAGTGAATAAGTGTTCCCTATTTCTGAACAAGTTTTGGAGCAAAATTTTGACCACAGAAATGTTAATATTAAATATAACACAGCAGGTTTTACTGGGTTAATGAATTATGTTATCATATTAATTTAATCATGGCAGTATGCTGAGGATGTTGTCTGCATTGTTATCTTACCTCTCAGAGATTTCATAAATTATTTTCAAGAACTGGCGTCCATTGTCTGAATATGCCAGAAATGATGGAGATGTTAACATTTGTGTATCACAGCAACCTAATGAGAGGACAGTGACCGCATGTTTCAGCTACAGCTCACATCCATCTATGACAAGATAAATTATATATGAGAGGACAGTAACTTTTAAAGGTACACAAGCATGCCATTAGAGAGAACAGAACGGCGGCGAGACACAAAACAATCCATGAGTTATCATGATGTTTGTAGCAGAGGGTGAAGGTTATGAAAGCACATATATTCCAATTACTCCAAGGAAGGTTTAGTCCTCTCAAAAAACTACAGTGCCTGAAGGTCGTATATCCTCGCCCTGTGTTCTATAGCTCATTGTGTTCAGTGAGCCATATTCTCCCCACGCTTCTTATAGGATGTGCCATTGCTGTCGCCACGTCTGATTGGGTGACTCAACGACGTGTCACCTCAACGCTGCTGTGCTCTGCTGGTCAGCCACATCTGGACTCTTCACACTCGCTCTCGTCAATGAAGCAGTGCACCCAAAATGCCCCATTCCAAGACCCACTGACATTGCCTGCTGCTGAACGTGGTCTCACATCTTTATAGCCATCACTTTGTTTTTTACTTCTGCCATTAAACAGTTTAATTAAACGCACCACCTGTGCCAGCATTCACCTCAAGCTTGTGGTTATTTGCGCTTTATGAGGAAACGGTTAACAACAGATAATTAGCATTGGGGAAGAGACTTTGCTACACATAATTGAAAGTGGGTAAGTAACAGGCAGGTGGTTGGCTACATTTACAAGCTGTTAACCACTATATTGAAGCTGTTTGAGCATGCAATATATTGTGTTTAATAAGTAATTATTTATTTTACTTAAATATACACATATTATTTAATGGAATAAGTCAGAGCAATATTTACCCAACTCAAAAACAGCTTAAATTGGCAAATCAAATACCGATCAGTTACTTTAAATACAATTGAAATTAGCATGAAAATAAAATTCACCCTCTCATCTGTTTCATAAATGCATGTTATAGTTGGAATTGTGAAAGATTAATTCATGTATGTTTTTTTTTTTTTTACCTGTGATCAAAATGTTAAGACTGGAGACATACAATTTATTGGGCTTCTCCAAACACGCCAATCAACAAACAACATAAAAACAAGTCCCAGCCCTACATATTTTCCCCATAATCCATTACATTCAATTGTTCGTCACAATATAGAATAAGAGACCTATCGCTGCTTCAGTTTCCTACAAGAAGACAATGTCATTCAAGGACTCAAAAGAAATATTTTTCTGACCCAAACAAACCGATTCACTAAAAAAGAATTGAGGTGGGGGAACATTTTTTGATTACTGCTTCATTTTCTTTATAAGTAATGCTGTGTTCAAACAATGAGGTTGTAGAGATTTGACGGAACATCAATTACTACAATGAGACAAGCTAAATTAACGGGAGAAGAATGGAGAAGAAATAATTTACATGAAAAATCTTTTTGCCTGTGCACTTTTTTTTTATGATTTTGGTAGAACTAAAGATATTGAACTTTTAAAATACTGGCTGTAACATTTAAGAACTGTTAATCAACAGTTTGAAATGCGACATGACATTTATTATGCTCGAAGGAGAAAGGTCTCTTGTTCTCTCTTGCGTGCCTTATCCTTCAGAAGATAAATTGAAGTGCTAAAACAGACAGATTTCAGTCAAGCGCAGTCATCATCCTCTCATTTCACATTCTTGAGTAAAGGCAGAGTGTCCAATCTCCTGCATATCACCAGACTTGTACAGATTTGGCACACAAGGTACGATGCATTTACCTAACTATGCTTTAGATCATACCAAGGCCTTCTGATTTACAGTGTATGACATAGAAAAATTCTCAACGATCTTAAGGGCTTGTTAACTTAAGCAGCAATTTTCAAGATCTTGGTGTTTGGTATTCTAATGTTGTCTTTGAAATGAATTCAGCACTTTGCTCAAATAAAACTTGTATAAAGCTACACAACTGCTGTCACCTGAGGATGCCACTTAATTTTATGTTTGCAATAGCAGTATTGGCAAAACATTACGGTTTACTTGCCAAGTTCCTTTGCTCATAAAACATGGCCGTCTGTGCCGCCAAGGATTATATCATTACAGCAAATTGGTCATGCAGCACCATTCTGTCAAAGTCAATTGAAATCTTACTGCGCTGGATTTACGACACTTTCTTTCCTGCTTGGTTAAGTCTGACCAAAATAGAAGCTTAACGCTTCTCACCAAACTAATCAACATGTGTTTTACTTTTGTGATTTATTCAGAAACAGATTTTTCAATTGACCTCATGCAGATACATTGCAGTCAGAAAACAGATACAATTTCTGTTGTCTCTGATACAGTCTCAGATACACAACCAAAGACTTGAAAGTTAATTAGATCCTCTTTTTTTATTGTGTACTGTTCATGTGATCAGCAGCAACTTCTTCACTGCCAAAAATAAGCTAGGCTAGCTTATCCGCACTTTGTTGGCAACTGTTATGTATAGCTGCCACAAAGAGGTCACTCTTGGACACTTCTAAATCCTAAAATGACAAATTGTACACTCTATGGTCTGGTGGACCATGAACACATACAGTCAGAGGTCAAGGAAACAGGTAATTGTGCCATTTGGAAAAGGGCTAATGCTTGCTCTGTTTTACACAGAATTAAGTTTAATGAACCCATCTTTTTAGCTAGTCAGAATAAACCTAGATCTAGAATAAAATAGATCTAAATAAGTATTGTTGAAAGCTTTAACTTACCAAGGAACTGGCCAGAGAGTAGAGTCATTATAGCTATAAAGAAACACTTCAATACTGCAGTGAATTTTGGCATGTGCTTATGTACTGCAATCAAGCTGCTATTCTGCCTGTGAACCTTCCTAAAGAACACTTCCTGCTGAATAATTAGTTAATCTGTCATGAAATTGATTTTACACAAATCTAGTCTTGTACTGCGGGAATCTGGTTATTTTAGTATCACTGAATTATTCCATTAATCTCTGCTGCATTCTGACAGTATGAGGTGTGCAAATGAGCTACTTTGGTTAAAGGTTAAAGTGTGTAAATTTTCTGTTATATAACTTTTTCTTTTTCTAGTTTAATATGCATGCAACTGTAACAAAAGCTGGCCTCCCAGAAAAGTGTAAACATAAGACATTTGTGTTTGTTTGTGTGTCCCCACCAGCCCAACGCTGCAACTTGATGTGTGCTTACTGCTTTGCGTTGTGTCCTTGAGGTCCACAAGACCATCAGGTGTCCAATTTGACATTTTAAGTTTCAGAGGGTGCTCATAAGCACCCCATTGTGGCCACTGTGTGCTTTAGATGTACCCTTTTGCAGATGCTGGCTCCACAGCAGACACCTGCCTAACAATTTATGCAACATGTCACTGAAACGTGACCACAAAAACATTGGCATTTGGTAGTTGGGACAGGGCCTAAGTTTGTTAATGAACACCCTTTAATTAATACACCAAGGACACACAACAACACACATTAACCTCTACTTTAAATTTGACTCTTTTTCTATTGTGTTTTGAATAGCCTTTATTTTTTTCATTTTTTTTTTTTATTTTAATTTTAAAGTTTTAGCAATTGTATTATTATTTTGTTTGTGTCATTTTTTTATATCATTTATTATAACATTAATGAACATTTAAATATAAACCAAAGCTACACTTTGTCAAATTATGATATGTACTAGTCTCTGTGAATATTTATTTTAGATTTTTATAAATTTAATGCTTCCTCTTATTCAACTTATTTAAATTGTCATTTTATTTTATTTTTTTTATATTCATTAACCTTAATGTATTTTGTGTGTGTGATTGCTCAGTGTTAAAGGAATAGTTCATCCAAAGACGAAAATTATGGCGAATTTTACTCACTTCAAAAAATTTATTTTACTAATGTATGGAGTCACATTTTGTAAATTTTTCTTATTTTTATTTACTTTATTTGGTCTTGAAAAACAAAGGAAAATACCTTTATGTAACCAACTGAGAAAACATGAATGATGTGAGTTAAGTGGTTTAGCTGTGCTTATCCACCATTTTATCCCAAACAATCCACATTTTACAATTCCCCTGTCTATCAAGTCTTTGGCTCCCAGCAGAGAAGGGACGCCTCTATCCCCTCCCACTCCTGGTAGTTGCTCAACATCATCTACCATTACCGCAGCAAGAGGGACTCTGAGTACAATAGGCAGTTTCAACCCATCTTTGCCTGAGCATTTTCTATCGACTGGTTTCTTAGGCTCCCAGAAGCTATTTCATTTTCATGTTTTTGATCTTGCGTTTTTGTGCAGATCAATACAATCTCAAAAGAAGCCTTCTAAAGCCCGAAACCCCCCTTCTCGCAAACTAGAAGAGGAGTTCTGTGCCTCCCATGTCTTTACAACAATTGTTTTTTCTTCAATATCTCAGGAGGATTTAAGGCACAAATTTCTGGGTGCTGTTACAAAATACTTTCAGTCATTTCAGCACCTATTCAAACTCATTTTGCTGTCACAAAGATGACATAAAATTGCGCATATAATTCATCCTCTATTCCATGGCACTGTTCTGTTGACACAAACAATGGCATGAAATGGCATGGTCAGAAGGCCACTGGCTGACATTGATATTGATTTCAGTGTGCACATGCTACCATTCGCAGTGCCAAGAAGGATTGCCCATTGGCTGAGAGTCCACAAATTAATTATCTTATATGAATACTAGACTGTGGCGGTGTGCAGTGGTGTGTGTGTGTGGGTTTATGCTTATATCAGACGGGGGTGGATGCATGCTAAAGGTGACATTATAAATGCATTTTCTCTCCTAGTGCTGGCACAGAGTATAAAAATGAATGCAAATGTATTGAGATCTCCTGTTACATGCCTGTGCTGATGACACTCTTGAACTGAGGCCCCCTTATTTGGCACATTATAAGCGCCTGCGTGATAAATGCTCTCTGCTGTGTGATATAGATGGATGTCATTGAGCCAATATGGTTGGATATTCATACATGTCTCTGAGCTGGTCTCTTTATTAGCCAATTATCAAAGACTAAAAGGTCACACGTTTTTTTTTTGTATTCTACTGTAGTGCTTGTCGAAAGGACATGTTTATTAGAAAGCCTGTGGTAGGTGTTCGCTTACGTTAAGAAAAGATCACTTCGTTTTTTTGCGGTGAATACCATGGTGTTACTCTACGCCAAGCCATCCAGCAAATTGTAACACTGCAGGATATTTTTTTTTATGATTGAATTCATTATGACTCATTGCAGGCCCACACAGAAGCTGCTCTTGCAAACTCTGTAGACCTCTGAAGAATTGGGGCGCTAATCATTCAAAGTTTTCATCATCGTCCTCCTTTTTTGTTTGGTATATATTGTAACATTTAATTATGCTTCCATCTACTAATAGAATTTAGTCATTATAGACACCATTTGACAAAAACTTAATGAACAACTTTCATCAATTATCCGTGGCACAAAATAAACACTTTTACATTTTGTTGCTGGGCGGGTTGTTGGACCACACTGATGCATTCTTATCAGCTGTATGTATATTCTGGCTGCATTCATGAAGGTCAACACTGCAGACCTGAAATGTTTATGTACTTACATACAATCTTCTGACTACTAAGTTGAAATATTTTTGAGGAAAATTCAGCCTATCAATCAGGACAGATGCCATAATTCACTCTGAATACAAGTAAGACTGTCCAAGACCAGTTTGTTCATTTGATTGTACTGTTGGATGTTGATTATTCAGTCGATGGGATGTTGAAAATACATCTTTCTATACCATTTCCAGTCGATGAGCAACTTTGGAAAGCACACGTTGTGAAAATATCTAACAAAGAACCTCCAGACTGCGCTAGCCAGAGAACAGTCTGTATTTGTATGCAGGACAGCCTTGTATTACATTAAAAAAGATACATAAAATGTATGAAAATGCAATTGTTTATGCCTAAAGTGTTCTCTTTTTGCTCATTGAAAGTGCCCCTGATTGATGCAAAAAGATTTTTTAAATACCCCCTCACTCTCCATCTAGTAAATCCGTCTAAAAAGTCTATTGGTGTGGTGAGTATCAGTTTAAACTGCAGACAGTGAATGAGACTAAAAGGGAAGTAATTGGAGTACATTACAGTAATTACTCTGACACTGACATACTGTCCTGCAGTCTGAACAACTCTACTCAGACAGGTCCTTCCTTCCTTCTTCTGTGTCCTCTTTACACACACACAGGAACACACAATCCTCAGGGTGGTTCGCCTGGGGCCCAAAGATAAGGCAGTCTTATGTGCAGCTGTATTAACAAAAGAGTCAGGACTTACACCCAGGGCTCTGGGCAGCACTGCATACTGTATCCCCTCACACAGATGTGTTGGTATACACACATGCACACACCTTTACCAATTGCCTCTTACAATTTGTGAAATGCAGGCATAGGTGTTGCCTCTTTCAACCCATGGGTTATCTCACTGCAAATAAGGCAGATTTATATAAAAAATATATATTAATATTTTAACTATTAAATTGACAATTAGTATTGCTGACTAACCCAAAACTTAAACCCTGATGTCTGAAATGTTGGACATAACCTTATGTTATGTCACTGTGTGCAACGCAGAGCTGTTTTTTTTAATTCTGCATATAGATATATACCTATAGATGCATAATATCACACATTTGTATGATATTCTGATGTAGTATTTATAATATAGGCCTAGATATAATCAGTAAGTCATGGTCACGTCAAGTCAACGTATGTTTTATTTTAAACATAACTTTAATAATTTAACCGATTTCAGCTTTATTTTTTTAAATATACCTGATGAGCTTTACAGAATTTAAAAAAGTGTGCTGAAATGACTTGATTATATTTATACATTTATTTAAGTATATGTCAGAGTATATGTTTGGATATTCACAGTGCTGGGTAGTAACTGATTAAATGTAATTTGGATTTCATGTTGAGATTCAAAAAGATTGAAAACTTGCCATTAGATTATGTTTAGGGGTTCAAGCGCATAGTGATAAACAGTAAAAAATTGCTCCTAAGTCCTAATGCCTCAGAGCCGCTCATGAGTGGGGAGCAATTTTCAGGTATTTAATTTTTTTATTTATATTGTTTGTATTTTTGCAATTTTTTTCACCTGATCGGAAGATTCTTTTGCAGGTGAATATCAATAATTATCAAAAAAAAAAAAGAGTTGAATATTTAACTTGTCACAAAAGAGTGGCAAAACATTAGAAGGGGGCAGGGCCACTTTTAGTAAAATGCCTATAATTCTTAAACAGAATTAGATATCTTTGCCAAACTCAAAACACTTATGTAAGAGCTCAATCTGAGATAAGAGGGAAAAATTGTGGAGCTTGGCCACTTAGTGGCACTATAAGGGAGATAAAATATAAAAATGGCTGTAATTGCACAACGGTTTGTCCTATCATCATAAAAATCAGTAAGCATAGTCTTGGCCCGAGGAGCCACAAGTGTCTACAAGGAAATTTGCATATCTCACAAATCATGGCCACCATTGGCCAACAAATTTTGAGCACCTGTTAGACAAGGTTAAAATAACAGATTTTGAAACTCCAGTAACCCCAAAGGCCTGAAAGAAATTTGAAAGAAATCGGCCATTGAGGAAAGGAAAGGAAAGGAAAGGACGTGACAGGTCCGACACTCTATCCGTTAGGCCACGACTTGCCCCTATTGGTGGCTATCACATTTTTCAAGGGCATAAATGATTGTATGTCACACGTTTATCAGACAAATTATATATAAATAAGGCTAAATTACCTGGATTTGCCAAAAAAAATAAAAAATCTTTGCTAATAATAATATGTAATGTCTTTTTTTCTTTATATGCCTAAAAGCGCTTGAACCCTGGTAATTGCTCCTTCTAGCTATATTACATTTTAAAATGGTCATAATCAGATTTAATGGGTTACATGATCACAAATTATTCACACAATGGCAGTAAATTACTCATTGTTTATTCATTCTCTTTAATTCTTCTTTATCTGTTTAAACTTCTTCATTTTAATGGAATGAATATATAAACATCATGAAAAATTTATTTGTGATCTATGCTTCTATTTTAGGCACATAATATAAAAGTTTGGTTTAATTTATTTATTTTGTGATTTTATGAATTATTATTATTTTATCAACTCCTAAACCCTCTGCAGTTTATTTACCTGTGTCAAGGGAAACCCTGGAGTAATGTAATGTTCCGTACGTTACATAATGTTGGTCACAAAGAATTATTTTTTTTCTCATTGCTTTTTATAACAATAATAAATATAAGAAAATACAAGAACATAATCTAAAATGAATCCAACAGTAGTCAGAATACATTACCTAAAATTACCTAAACCTACATTATGACTAGATTGCACTAATTTCCATGGTGTAGTTTGTAATCAGTAACAGATTACAGTTGGTAAGTAATCAACGCCGCACTGGAAATTCATAATTTCAAATTCATATTCAATAGTAGACTCAGCGATATAAGGGTTCAGAGACTGGGATTAATACAGATTTATAGAAAACAAGTTTTCAAACTGCCTCTGTCATAATCGCAAGCTACAAGCGGTCCACGCAGCCTCAGTGCAAATCAAGAAGTGCTGCTGTTATAAAAACAAGTGCTGTATTTCTCACACTCATACAGTATCCACTATCCAGTTTTGCTGGAGTATGAGGGTTGTGTCCAGTCCTCTGGGAGCTGATGGATGAGAGGTGATGGATGAGACCCCTCATGCTCACAGCTTTCCTGTAGCCACAGCACTGCGACTGCAACACTGCCTCTTACACTTTACTTTAATTTCTTTGCTTTTTCATCTTTACCGCTTCTTCTGAGGGGCGCATACACTTCCCTAAAAGGCCTCTCACTGTGACAGAAATGAATTTTGCAATTAAAGGGGCATATAGGAAATATTACGATCATTGTAATTCAGCGTCTCGCGTTGTGGGGCACTGTTAAATGTAATAATACCAATTTAAGGTGGAAAGATTAGCGAAATAAATTTATTTAGTTTTTGTAATTATAGCGCATAAAATGCTTTAATTCCCTACACAGATGATAAAAGTGGTTATTTTCTTCATTTCCTTTTCCCTGATAGAAGTATGTGCACATATATTTCTTATTTGCATGTTTCAGTGCATGATTACGTTATACATTTGAAGTTAACTTGAAACAGCATTCGCAATTCGGTTTGCTTCTGTAGTGTGAGGTATTTACAAGTGAAATATTATTAAAGGAGACAAGGAAACAGATTGGATGTTGAAATGTGGAATATTGTTTAATAAACATAATGTGAAATATAATACTGTTTTATTGAATTTTCAATCATTTTTTTTTTTCCTGGTAACGTAATGGTCATTGTGTTAATCATTGTGAGGCATTTGTTGACTGCTACACCAGAGCTTAATAGAAATGTAATCATGTCACAGTAAGTCTGACACTAGTAATGAAGTCACCAGCAGTCACAAGTGAAGTAAATTACATGTACATACATGTTTAATTCAGACTGTGTTTTTGTAAGAAGGTGCATATAGTCATCAAGGCTGCAGCAGGCGATGGCTGTGTGAAACTACTGTTGAATAGCTCTTCTCATCAAATGGTATTAAACTCAGAGTCAGTTCTTTCAAAACATTCTGATCCAAACCCAGAATTCCGTTTTTCACCTTTACCTCTAAAAGCACATTATCACCTTGGCTCACAAATCTCTTACACACTTGACCTGAACCTATGCTTTTAACATAGAAGCTTTCACAACAAAGAAATGGTTAGAATAACAACTGGAAGCATATGAATGTTGCCCTAGATATGGCTGTCTGCTCACTTTAATATATTTACACCAATAGATGATCACACGGTGCTGCTGATCTCTGCCACCCTGAGGCATGGCAAGCATTCCTTTAAACAGGTTTTTGTCAGTGGAATGGTACTGTAAATAGACAATATAAAATATATATTTTTCACAGCACTTCGTAATTTGGCGCCTGCCAAAATGGTAATACACCAAGTACAGACCCCTGGGGCATTTCGCTTATCTCTCCTCATTTTAGTGCCAAAGTATTCACCTGTAAAATATGGAGAAAGAAAAGTGCAGTGATCCTATGTGCACATAATGTTATTCCCTATTCGGACGGGACTAGTTTTACAGGGGGTCGTTAGAGAAATGTTCGTTTCACAGACGTACTTGGTGATTTTAATCCCGTCCGAATCTGCCATGTTTGTGTTTTTCTCTCACGACCTCTGTGATAATTCTAGAGCAACTTACTTACTTAAAGATAAAGAACCAGATCACGTAAACTGTAAGACTGACTATTGTAATATCAGTATCAGGTAAGAATACTCACGTTCATTTCTGCACTCGGTTACATATGTTTTAATTATCAAAATTAAACATGGGTTTACTACAAATAAAAAACATAACAGTTAAACTAAAGTAACCACACATTAACATGTTTTTCTGTACTAGCCATTTAGCTTCACAATGGTATTTGTGATTATACTTATTGTAATCAAGCCGAATGACTATATGCAATGCATGCATACAGAGCGCGTGATCTCTGTGATGCCCAGATGTACAAAACAGACTCTCCCACCTCTGTAATAAACACGGAGATGTTAGTCCTGTCCAAAATGGTAGCTTACATGAACATCGCGGACGTCAGGTGATAAGAATCGAAACTCACACGTAGTTTAGAAAACTAGTCCCGTCCAAATAGGGCTTTGCTTCAAGTACTTCCAGATGAAGATGTATTACGCTTCAATTAGTATCAGTTTAAGTTTAATGGAATGAGCCATTTAATTTCAGACATGATTAAATTGTTTTGTTGGATCAAATCAAAGGCTGATATTTGAAGAAACATTGATTCATGTCTGTGTGTGTTTCCATAGTTAAATGTATTCAGACTTCATATATGAACCATGTGCTTCTTCTTTCTCTTGTGCAGTTCGCAGTGGGAGTATGTTAGAAAACATATTTGTACATCTCTGCAGTCTGTCTCAGCCAACAAGCCCTGCTGAGAATTTTTTTCCTCAGAGCTTGTTTTGTTTTAGTGCTTTCACTCTTTCTCTGTCTGGGATGATACAACAGACCTCACAACTAGCATGAAGCCTATGACAGCTCTAACCGCTGTTTGTGTGTGTGTGTGTGTAGCACTCGCTTCTCCATGGCTGGGCGCCACGGCAACTAAGGCCACTCCGTGAGGCTGGTTTAAATGAGAAGGAGAATCTTAGTGTGGCCTTGTTATGGGGCGCCTTCCAGCCAACTGGGCTACAGTCGCTCTGGCTTTTACCGCTGGGCTCCGCTCATCTTTAATGGCTGTTTAGTGCTTCGTCCCTCACTGCGCCCTCTTCCTAAGAGGGCCACTTTCTTTTTTAAATAAAGTCATTTGAGTTCAAAGATCTTGAAGATTTGCTTTAGGAAGAGAAAGATAAACTCGTTATTTAAGCAGGGTGCCCGCAGAACAGAGGTGAAAGTGCTGCTGCTTTGTCATAATCATATTAGTCTGTTCTCTTGTCTAATTTTTCCTAGATAAAACTAAAAAGTGCTGCTTTGTTGTTGTTGCTCTGTTATATGAATGGGACGTTCATTCATAATTGTATCAATTCTTAGTCTAGTTAATAACTATCTTCACCAGTTCTGTCTATCTGTCTGCGTTTATGAAATCTATGAATTTTGTTTTATTGCAAATAGTTTGATACCTAGCTAACCCAACTGGCTAGTTATATGATATAGCTAAGTATATGCAGCCCGATCTCATGGCAATTCGTACATATTTTATGAGGTGGCTAAATCGTACAAATTCATATGAACTCCCTTGTACGAGTGAAGTCGTACGAGTTAGCGACCTCATAAAATACGTACAAAGTGGTCATGAGATTGTGTTCCTATATGACTTTTCATATAACACAAAGGGGTATAAGAATAATAATAATGTTTGTATTCTGAGTTAGCTTGATTAATGCATTGACAATCATTAAGCTTATTTATGATGCACTGCCATGATTTATCTACAAGCACGTTTTTCACCAGAATGCAAATTTAATGTCACATGATTGTCAAATTACAGTGACACATGAGTTACGTCGCATTTGTGATCAGATTTTTAAACGCTGGTATCCAGCGAATACTACGACCAGCATGACATTCGCTCAACAATCTCCAGAGATAAAATCCCTGTCTGTGTGAATGCACCTTAAGACTAATAGGTCTCCATTTTCTCTGAAAGCACAACTCCCTTTAGGTTGATGTTTTCCCAAACAGTAGGTAAGCCAAGCTCAACTTGTCCCCCTCTATCAACCCCATGAGTAGGTTTCTGGACTTAAACCCTGTTTAGAGCGAGCAAGTAAGTTAATGGGAGAAGACAGGCTTTGCCTCAGGAAAATAGCTTCTCGCTGGCCTTGTGCTCTTTCTCACTCCCTCTCTGTGTGTTATGGATGGCCCTCGCAGGTTTCAGCCTCACGGTGTGCTGGGTGAAAGTGAACGCTGGGGCGAGCCTCGGTAGTTTTACACTTACAGGGGTGTGTAGGAGTGTGTGTGAATGGGTGAAAGAAAGGTGGTACATGTGAAGTGCTGGAACGAGCTTACATTTGTACTCTTGGCAAAATATGCATGCAGGTGCATAAAGATATGCAAATGTTAAATCTCAGAGTATGGTTTCTACTGTATCTTTGGGTGCTCAGAACTGCAGCTGTTTTATTGTGTAACACTTATGTTTATTGTATCCACACCTGAGCTTTTGTTTCATATGCACAATGAAGCCTTACCCTCTTTTCCAAATAGTATCAGTTTTGTTCTGTTTTAAAATTGCAGCCTTTAACTTGCAGATTATAAAATTCACCCTTTTAAATGTAAAAGTAGTTATCTGCTTGATTAATTACCTCTGACTTAATTAAGGTACTCAGTTCTCCCCTGGACACACAATGTGAGCTCAGTGGCCTTTTCCATAGGCACTAAATAAAGCAACTTTTCAGTAATTGCTTTAATTTAACTGAGATTATAGCGGTCTCTTACTAAAGGGTTCTGAGGCAGTATCATGGTGCAGTGTCAGACGGTAATTTGATATAATAGATTATGCTTTTAAATGCTATGCTCATCCACCATGGTACACTGAGGTTTGGAGTATGATTTTTAAATGTTTTTGAAAGAAGTATCTTGCAACAATCAATGCTGCATTTATTTCTGTATTTGTTTGTTTGTTTGTTTTTTGTTTTTTATTGTTTAATACTATTACAATTTAATATAATTGTTTTAGTTTTAATATTAATATAATTTGCAGTTTATTTTCTAATGTTTTTAAAATAATGTTTTTAAAAATAATAATATAAAAATAAAATAATATATTTTATTATCTAAAATACCTTTGGAGTAATAAATAAACCCAGCTGGCCTGGATTTAGAATTTTCTTTTGTTAATTAAAAGGTCATTTTAAATCCAGCTTTAAAAAATTGAGAGAAATCACGCCATTCCTTTTAAATTGGGATACATTATATTATAATTTGCTGGGTGCATGGCATCATTTGTCTCTATGGAAACCTATGGCTTGACACATTTGCCTCTACATTAATAAATCATTAGATTCATTTGATGTAATGAGGGAAATGATTGAACAGCTGAAGGTGCCAGTGTTATTTGAGCCTTACCATCTTCATTCTGTCAGACAGAGGAATGGATGCTCATGAAAATCAAACTGTGCCATCAGAAGAATCATTTTGAAAGTTTATAGCTTTTTTCATGCTTTAGTTTTATGCAGCTGTGTTGTTTTGTGGTCTTAAAGCCAGTCACTTGCTTAATGTCAACATCAGAATCCATATTGCATGAGCATTATTTTTCTGGTGGAAAACAATGCAATTTATGAGGGGGATCATATGATAAAACAGACCCTTTATGAGGATAGTTCATTGAAATTCAGTTATGAGAACCCTTGCCACAGTTCCTGACCCCTAACACACACACACACACACACAATCCCCCCAAAGCACAAAGACAAGCACAAAAAAGAATGCTTTGTTCCATTCGAGCAAACGCTGCTGTATAAAGCGCGTCTGTCTTCGGAGCATGTGAAAAGTAAATGTTGCCTCATCAGCTCTGTGTGGTAATCTGGTCTGATCTCTTGATGGAACGCAGATTTTAGATTGTGGAAATGATTACATCTCTCTCATGTTTTCATCCGCCACTTGTCTTACAGATTACTCATCTATTTTTTTATTATTTCCTCTTTTTGTGTTTTCATCTTCAAGGAATATTCCGGGTTTTATGTAAGTTAAGCTCCGCCGACAACATCTACTTCTTAAAATATTTAGACTCGTACATCAGTTTGAGATTGGCTCAAACTAGTCATAAGGGTCAATTTTTTTGAATTCTGAGGGTACAAAAAACTAAATATTGAGAAAATCGCCTTTAAAGTTGTTAAAATGAAGTCCTTAGCAATGCACATAAGTTCTGATATATTTACATTGGGAAATTTACAAAATATCTTAATTGAACATGATCTTTACTTAATATCCTAATGATTTTTGTCACAAAAGAAAAATCAATCGTTTTGACCAATACAATGTATTATTGACTATTGCTACAAATATACCCATGCTACTTAAGACTGGTTTTGTGATCAAAGGTCACAAATAAATATTTCTAATATTGAAAGAAAAGAGACATTTCTGCTTCATTTTTCTCAACATGAGCACAAACAAAGTGTGAGGTGCAGTAAAGGAGTTGCATGGATGACTGAATGTCAGTGTTAAAGTAGGGCCCTGAGCGAGACGGAGGGTCAGAGTCTGTTAAACAGGCTGGATCTCACTAACTAACGTTTGAGACCCTTAGTGCTCTTCAGTGAACCTTACAGGCCCTGTGGCGAATGGTTTACGTGTCGTGATTTAAGGATGAGAAATCATGATTGTTGCCACTGTGTCAGTTCCACATATGCAGCCAATCAGAGGCCAGGAAGAAATTTGTAGGATAGTGTGCGTGGCAGAGTGTAAAATATTATGATGGACATTGAATGTGTGCTCAGTGTGTGTTCGACCAGCTGGAATAGCTGCAGTCTCTTGAAAAGAAAAAAAAATGTATAGGTACCATATATATATATATATATATATATTCTTTCCTTTCCTCTTCTTTTTTCAGGTCAAAGAATTATAAATAAGATCTCTTTATTTTGTTTTTATTCTCTTTCAGATGTTTTGTTTTTGTTTTGTTTTTTGTTTCAGATCAAAGATTACAAATGAGATTTCTTTAATATCATAGTTGTTTCCTTTAGACACTAACAACATTAAATGAAGAGTATATATATATTTTTGCTGATTTCTCCAGAGGAAAACACCCAATAATTTCACGTTCTGGTTTTAGAGTTCCAGAAGCGACCTGAATCATTTCTGTGCTTACATTTTCTGAAAAGTCTGCACATTACTACCCTTCATATATCTGTATGCATAGTCTATACTATGTATATATTAACAGTTTGTTTGTGTTTTTATTTAAAAAAATATATATTCTCTGCGAAATTTCAACATTAGGTTAACTGAGCTATAAAACAGCAACCTCTGAGAAATAAAATGTTCCTGTAAGCACACACAAAGTCCACATGAGTTCAAATAACAGTGGTGCAGAGTCATCACTGCATCATTGCTGTGGGCTGATTAGACCAGAGCTACCGAAAAAGAGGAAAAAAAACACATACATAAGCAGGGACAGCAGCAGCGGGGAGAATGTTTGTGTATATATATGTGGGTGTGCATGCATTTGTGCACATTGCCAATGCGTTTGTGCATCCATACGTGAAAGCAAAAGAGAGGACGGACAAAATGGAAAGACAGCAACTGATGCACAACGGTTTAAGCAGTGCCAGGGGAAGAAGATTAGGATAGAGGTGACCATAAGGACAGCTCAGTATATTAAACAGAAGAACGGGCATGTGGGGGTGAGCCAAAGATCAAAGAGGCTAGTAGTCTTTGAGCCTGCTCAATTACATACTTGTTTTGCTTCCTTATAATATTTCTCATACTTTCTGGCATATTTTCCTAAACTAACAAAACAAAGCGTGATTTAAAATAAAGAAACCATGACCTAAAGTGACACCTTAGCTCTGAAAATAGTTGCAGAAAACAATGAACTGTCTATTTAGCATTTTAGCACAAAATAGGCATGCTAAATGTCGACAGCGTAATTATCCTGCCTTCTAAGATATTCAGCTTTGAGCAAATTAGGCAGTGTTTATAAATATTTTCAGTTCTCCAATTCCATTCAGTTGTACTGAAATTAATAAATAATAACAGTGAAGCAACACTTTTAAAAATGATTCTGTGTGTGTGCATAGTGTTTTTGTGCATATATTAGAACAATTTAGCTGCCTATTTACAATTTGAAATCAACTTATAGGTTTGGGTGAAAAGGTAGGCAATGTGAGTTCGAATCTGGCTTGCAACACACTCTCTTTTCATTACTCCATTAGCTGTCTCTTTCTTTACTGTACCTATAAGTAAAAGTGGCAAAAGCCCCAAATTCTTGCTCTGGTAGAGTTCCCTTCTTTGGTACACAGGAGAGAAATGCGCATTGAAGATTTTCTGAAATCCATCTGTGAGACACTACATATTGTGCTTATAGAAATTCAAAGGTTTTACACTCTATTTATGGTGTGCTGTTCAAAATGGAAAAATCTGAATCTGGCCTGACTGTTAGTCATTGAGGTTTTGACCTTGTTCGGAAGGTCCAGGGCTTTTTAAACTGATGGAACTGTGCTGTACTTGAGCCCTCTTGCTGGACTGTTTACTGCAACACACTAAATACAGGAAAAAGGACCAGATGTCCCATTTCTCCCAGGACAGTCCTGTACATTAGATGCTTTTCACATGTCCCAGCTCATTTGAAATACAGGACGGTATCCAGGAAAACGGGACATCTGGTTATCCAATGAGAAGAAACAGAAAACGACTCCCCAATGTAACACACATTACTTCAACTAGAGTGTTGCACTTATAGATCTATCTTAACAAGACCTGATTAAGTGGACCCCATCATAAAGCTGGTCCACAAAGAGCCTGTAACACTCCAGGCATTGAAAAGGGAAAGATAAATGCAAAGAGTCTTTCCAAGCACCTCTACGAGGAAAGAAAGGCTTGATTATCGAGATGATGCAGCAGCAAAGCCTAGTGAAAGTTTCATAGAGCATCTGTGCTGTAAGAAGTGATTTATTTAAGAGGAAAAGCATGTACGAGTGAGAAATACACAAGAAAGTGTGGGAGAGATGGAAGGAAGAAAGAGATTGGGCTAGGGTGGGTGGTGAAAGATAGTGGTCTGAATGTAATAACTATTGATGTGAGGTAAGAAGTGGAATGGAAAGAAAGACTGATAGAGAGCGAGAGATGTGCCTGCTCTCGCTGTCGAGATGTGCCGTTTTGTTGCATTTGTCATGAGGAGTTAATGAGAAAAGGCTCTTGTGTTGAAGCTGTATAAACACACACCTCAGCTGCTTTGACATCTTGACATAGAGGTCTGATTCTTTTGGCAAGCGATATATAAATGTATTTTCACATGCAAATGAATATTTGCAACAAATGTACATTTTTACAGTTGAAATTATTATGATATTAAAAAAAAATAAAAATAAAAAAAATAGGAGGAGAGTGAATGGATAGAAGAGAGAGAGTGGTATTTTGCTGCATTTATCATGAGGAGTTAATTAGAAAAGGCTCTTGTGCTAGTTTTGTCACCACACCATAGAGGCTTGATCCACTTGAAAAGCTCAAGTGGCAATAAGATGTATGAGTGTTTTTTCAAGGATGTATGCAGTCCTTGCCGGAATTACATTTTCAAATTTTATTTTTCACTTTTTTTTTTTTTAGTCCTTCCGCCTTTGTTTTTGTCTTTCTCTCTCATTGAAACACTCTTTCAAAGTACGCATTCCAAACCCCTGTGGCAAACATTGCTACAAATTCGCCACGTTTACATGCAAATTAGAAACAGTTTGCCTCAAATTTATTTCATATTAACAACTGGTTTACCTTAAATGAACATTTTCAAGGTCACAGGGCTCACACTCCTTTTTAAGCTATTCAAATGTCTATTGTAATTACGAGAGATAAGGTTTTGTTTCATAGAGTAATCAGTACAGGCCTCTCTTTCGGTCGCTCTGATGCTTTCTCATCTGTCCTCTTGAACTGCTGGTTCTCTTACTGTTTTTGACACTGATTCAGTGTTGAAACGAAACTGATATTTGGTTGATCTTCAGAAGCACTCGGTCTGACATTTATCATCCCATCAAATTAATTTATTGTGTCGGTCTCTCAGTTTTGAAAGCGAGGGCAAAGAAAGAAAGAGATGAGGGCTGAAAGGCAGGATTCTTCCAAATGAAAATGTTTGCAAATGTAGAAAAATCTCTTAGAACTCAGATAAAACTCAGATGTGATTAGTATTTCATCTCAGTGGGCGTCCTCATGTGGTTTCCACTGCCATCAGATCAGTCCAAGCATGCCATGCATCCAGACAGGCTGATTCTGTGACAGATTTGTCTTTCTCATGAATGAGACTATAACACTGGAGTTGCATCCCAGTTCATGTACTTCCAGACTAAAAGTGAGTATTTTAGTAAAGATTAGGAAAGTACTGATGAGTGTGTGAGAAGGCACTATATCAGCACTGATGTAATAGCATGTCATAAAATTGATATCACAGGTATTTTAGTCATAGGATGACTAGACAGATTCAGTTTCACAGTTCCTTAATCATTCATTAAAAATTTCCCTGTTTTGACTGCAGTCTCCTATTGTTTTTGGTTAGATGATATTGCAGAAACAGAAGGCATATCTTTGCTGATGCAAGTTACTGATACTTTTCGTCTCTTTCAGCAAATCAGCTTGCAATGCATTTGGTGCCATAACAATAACATGCTTGCTGCTGCTCCCTGCAGTCTTCTCAGTGTAAGCAGCGTTAGCAGGCTAGCCAAGCTGAGTAAATACCCAAACACAAAGCTTTGAACAATTTGTTGAATTAGATTTTATGGTTTGGATTCTCATCTTCTGAAACTTTTATTATTATAGACATTATAGATATTATAGACATTATTTTTGTTATTGGCCAAGCATCGAAGAAATTTATGTAGGCTACAATGTGCTAATCCTAACCTTGCTAAATGTGAGCTAACTGTAAACACAAAGAGAAATGGTTACATGATGTGATAGAATCTGAAATTTTAAGCACATTTTGATTGTGAAGATGATTTGTAAGTGGATTAAATTGCTGTTACCTTACACTCATTGCTACTTTCAGACAACTAGAAAGAAAGAAAGAAAGAAAGAAGTTTTTTTTTTTTTTTAATGATTTAGTTTATAGGTAATTCTCTTAAAATGTAATGGAGTTTGCTATTCTTTTTTATTATTGTTTCTCCAGATCTATGGACTAGCTGCATGTGAAAAGAGTTTGTACTTTCTCTTCTCTTTGCAGAAAGACTTTTATTTCCCACACTTAAAACATATAATGAATCATGAAGTTACATATCAAAGTTTTGAAATGCCCAGTAAAATGCCAGCTGCCTGACAAGAGTTGGCTGAGGGTACGAGGGTGATTTTCCTGTTCTTTGCAGCAGTTGGCAGGACTGAGTTCCACTTGCCTTATCAAATAAATTGGAGAGCTGCTTTTTTTCACCCTATTGCTTCGGCAGAAAAGGTTTTGGCTCACCCGAGGGTCTTCCGCTCATGCCTGCTACTGATGGGAAAACTACTTAGAATAATTGTGTTCCAGGCAGGAGGATTGCAAACCACCGCATGGCTCTCGCTCTCTCTCTCCTACATTGTTGCTGAGTGTCTCTCTCTCTCCCTTTATCGTTCTGGCTCATTCTCTTTCTTTCTTGGCCTTTCTCTCTGCATTGAGAACACAGGACATTCCCACCTTCCCAGGGGGCAGCTCGAGTCTCTGCATCACCCTTGTATCAAGGCTTATTGCGTAGTAATATGGTGACGTTGTTATTTTGATTCATTGATAAGACTTTATCCATAATTTTTTTTAGCATAAGGAAAAATTTTGTGACAGTCGAGTACATTTCCCACTTTGTAAAAACGTAAAATCAATAGTCATACAGTATATTATTTCAGTTATGAAGTTACTATGTGTTACGGTAGTGATTTTTGAACTACAGTATATTTAATTTATGCAAATAAAAATAATTATATGAAAATAAAATGTAGACAAGATGATTTAAATCACTATATCATAACCTGGCCAGGCATAATGATTGTGATTTTTATTATTATTATGATTAAAATCAGAATATATTTAATTCAGTATTCAACAGTCCTACATAATATATTTTATTTCATATGTTATATTAATAATGTACTTTATTTTGTACGCTGCCACCATTTATTTGATGGATAAACAGTAAAATAATACCGTAAATTGTGTTGTACAATTTAAAATACCTGTTTTGTATTTGAATATTTATATATTTAAAATGTAATTTATTCCTGTGATGGTTAAGCAAAATTTTCATGAATTTAGTAATGCTTTATTGTCATTTGAATATATAATTTTTGTAGCTAGACTTTTTGTAAAAGTATTTTAATCTATTTATTATCTCTAAACGGTTTACCATTTTTTAAATTGACTGGCCCTGAACTTTTAAGTGGTATTTTTTATGTGTTGTTGTATGTTTTTACTAAGATTTACCCAAAAATATAAAGTACATGTGTTTTTGTACTGTCGTAAAGAATATAAATGGTGTCACATCACCTTTATATTTTATCAGACATAGCATTTTCAAATTGCCTCAGCATTTTTATTTGATATGATGGAAGTCAAATAGATTGAGTAGATATGATCTCATTCTGAATGCCCTGTGTTGTTAAGTTAAATGGTGAACCATTTTTTTCTCTGAATATTCGCTTTTCCTCCTTTGTTGAATTGTCATTTTTGTGCAAATCCTCGCTGGCAGGTTCAGCCCTGTCTCACTCCATTCTAAATCTTCTTCCGAAGTGACAGAGAAATGCCATAATTCTCTTCCTCTCGGTGCCAGCGTACCCTCTTTCTTTCTCTCTCTCTCACATTGTCATTTTTCATTGTGTTAAGTTTAACAGTATTTTGAATAGTGGCAGATCTTAGCACTCTGAATTGTGCAAAATAACCATCTGCCTCTATAGATCCTTCCTAGTCAATAGGACGAAACAATCACACACAGAGAATAAGTCGGATCATGTGAGCTATTGATGTTTGTCCTAAATGGCCAGTCTAATGAGTTCAGTCTTGTGTGTGGGAGTATGGGAATAGTTACACTTGCTAGATAAAATCAAAATAGATATACTTAATGGTTTTATGTATAATCAGTAAATATAAATAGTAAAAAGCTCTACACCCATATAGGCTCAGAGGCATTTCAAGTTTAAGAAAGTAAAATGTTGTTGCTAGTATTGTGAAGTAGTGAACATATGGGACACTTGTTATGGATGTTATGTGGTACTAAAAGGAAGGCAGTACTTATAAACATACAATTATATATTCTAAAAATACTGATCCGAGACACAATCGGCGTTGGTGGAACTAATGCTGTCTGATATTGATAGTGGCTTGATTTCATTGCAGTGATGAAAATGCAACGTGATCTGTAGATGTTGGTGTTTTTAAGAAATAATTGTTGTCTATTTGGACAATGAGCGTATTTCTCGTACATGTGCCACTTTAGAGTGTCATTTTAATATTTAAAGGAAAAGATTCGAGTGACATGCACTAATCTTTGTGTGTGTTGTGACTCGGATGTGTTTGCCTGCAGACCTCCAGCGATCATTTATTCATGTCAAGTGGCCCTTTCTCTAGTGGAACTAATGGAAAGCCCTGGTTCTACAAATGGGTGGAAAAGAAATCTTTGCCGGCCAGATTTAGACATTGAAGAGAGGGACAGCTTTTGCAGTAATGCAGAGAAAGAGGGAGTGAGTGCCTAATGCCTTAGAGACATGCATCTGCTGACATTTCTCATCCTGCTTGTTTATGTTTTTTTTAACGGTAATTTTTATGGTAAGAGACTACGGGGAAGGCTAGAGTTATTCATCACTGCTTGTGTTTCTTACTGCTGCTATAGGCAACTTTAGTGTCTGGTCATTGTTCTAGAAATAGAAAGGCAAATCATAGTTTCCGTTGCAGTGAATATATCCTAGATTGGCCCTATAAGCTTAAGTGTTTTGTTTATGTAGAAGCTGTCAAATGGCAGATTTCTGTTAAAACATCACTGTGTTTTCTTGCCACATAGGACCCTTCTCCAGTTCTCTGAAGGGTGTAATGGCTACTGTTTCATAAAGCATGTACACATTTGATGCATCAAGACATGTCGCTTTTTCATTTTCATATCATTATGAAGTAGTATCACAATTTAAAATTGATGTTCTTCAATTGTTTAATATTTTCAAATGTAATTTATTCATTTGATGGTAAAGCTGAATTTTTAGCTGTCAGTACTTCGGTTTTCAATATGAATTAATCTGAAAATGCTGCAACCAATTTTACTTCCTTAATTTGGCAGAATATAAAACTGTTTATTCAATTAAAAAAATTTAAAAAACAGTATCAGTACATGGTTTCATACTTCCGGAGTTATATACAGGTCCTTTTCAAAAAATTAGCATATTGTGATAAAGTTCATTATTTTCTGTAATGTACTGATAAACAT
>JAUMHE010000048.1:17352578-17366884 GCA_032359235.1 Enteromius mattozi | reverse complement strand
AATGTTTATCAGTACATTACAGAAAATAATGAACTTTATCACAATATGCTAATTTTTTGAAAAGGACCTGTATACACTTTACTTTAGGGACCAATGCTTACAATTGAGTGGTTGCTTACAGCATGCATATTACTAGCATATTGGCTGTTTATTAGTAGCCTACTTATAAAGCACATATTCTGCACGACCATATTTCACCCAATGCTTTATTTACCAACTGCCTTATTGACTATTAATAAGCAATAATTAGGGTTATATTAAGGCAAAAGTTAACTAGTAGTCAGAACTGGAAAATAAAGTGTAGAAGCTTTTTTAAGAGAGTCACGCAACAAGTAAGACTAGGAATGTGAATGTGTATTAAATAATTAAATTTAGATTTCATGTTGCCTGAAGTGAACATTGTCTATATACCTTATAATAGTCTTATTGAAGGAAAGATATTAAGTTGTTCACATTCATTTGAAAATGTTGATTTTTTTGTTGGGAACTTGCTTGTTGTGTTTGTGTGGAGGCACTTACACACTAAATGTCTTAGTGCTGATTCGTCGCTTTAAAAAAGTTCCAGCTATTGAATTTTCTCATTTAATAACGTATGGCCTGAAGACACAAGACATTTGTTAAATTTGATGGTTGAGTGTGGATTACTGTTAATTAATGTGGACAATGTAAGGCTTGTAAGATAAAGTAATTCAGCGCTATGCTTAATAAGTTGAATAATCTAATTGTTGCACGGTCCTCTCTATCATCACACAAAATGATGAGGTTGCCCGCCAGTCATCTTTATTTCCAGCTTTATTGCTGTGTAAGGTACAGAGCTACATCAAAAATCTGTGATTACTGCTCCTATCTAAAAGATATTGTGTTTGATTTGAAAACGAGCCAGGCTTTGCAGTCAGACCTGCATTTTTTTCCCTTATATTTAATATGTAGTGCAGTACAGCCTATGATCATCAATACTGTGCTTGATGGAGAGGCTGAGGGGGAGAGATAAGGCTCTGTTGACTGAGTTGTTGAAATGGACGACTGAAGCTTCTGCTATTGGTCATGGTCTGCTCCTCAAAGGAGGGGCCGCCTTTTATCAGGTAAGTGCAATTCGAAGCAGCAGTTCAAAGAGAAAGAACTGAGTTTTTGAGGTTAACCTGTCTGAGGTTAATCCTGGAGACACTTTCTGCTATCAATGAATGTTTCTTCACGTTGTGAGTGTTTGGTCAACCATTTAGTGTGGTTCCCGTAGGCTGTAAAGCACCGTAGAACAGCTGTCTTGGACAACTTTCTTGTGAAGTTCTTAGCTAGTTCTTAAGTGAAAGCAATAATCAACATGAGGCCATGGGTTACAGTGATTTTATCATGATTAGGGAGTTTCAAGTGCAGCAATATAGCCTGTTGATATTAAACACATGATAAAACACACCGGTGTTCAAATGATGACATTAATTAAAAATAATAATTACAGTAAGCAAATAGTGATGTCGCTAATAAGCCTCATTAACTATATTAATTAATTAGCTGTAGGTTGTTTAACCTTCTAATTGTTTGTAGCAACTCAATTTATAGGAATTTTTTTTTTTTTAATTGCTTATTTATATATTTATTTAATTGCTTATTTATATATGTATAAAAAGAAAGTCACACATTTAAATAAATGTGTTAAATAAATGTGAAATTTTGAAGTAGGCTGAAATAGTGTTAATTGTAAAATGCCAATCATTTTTATTTACAGTTTCCAAAAATATATAGAATATAATATAGATGTTATATTGAATTAAATTGATGTGCAGTCACAATTGTGTATATGTACAGCTGCTTCAAATTGATTTATCCACTTTTAGCTGCAGGATTAATAATGTGTAAGAAATATCTTGATATAATTTTGACTTTTTTGTAATTTGTAATTTGATAGAAACCTATAATTAAAACTTTTTACTGGTCCATTTTTCTGGTCTCATGATTTTTCTTTCTCATCTTGTCTGTTCATCACCTCATGTCTTGCATGTATGCTGTGATATTTCTGTATAGTATGGCTGCATTGCAGCTACATGGCTCTTGGATGCAGGCAGACCTCAAAGCGGTCGATTTTCAATAGTAGATATCAGAGTATAGGAACTCAGATAGTGGTCAGTAATCCGGAGGCTAAAACATGCATGATTTACCATGCCTTGTGTCACTGCACCTTTTCGAGGTGTTAACCAGTACATGTGTGCTCACAGAACAGCATTAGTTTCCATCTATTGAAACATAAGTTGCTGGAAACCCAACTGTGCTGTTTGAAGTTATGGCTTCTCTGAAAGAGTTGGGGGGTGTTCTACAGGGATTTTATCATCGAAATCTGGTTTTGGATCAGAGAAAAGACTGATGTTTTTGAATTTTAATGGACAGAGGGGAAATGTATGATGAGTATTAGCTTTAGTGTGCATAAATTGATGCTCAGAAGTGTTGTTTTTTTAGATGTACGGTCTCAGAGGTCATAATGAAGATGGCAGAAGCCATGTGTGCTATCTATAAGAAATAGGAAAGTGGGTTTTATATAATATTAACCAATCCTGCAAGTAATAAGCATGGTTATTCTTTGGTCCGATTTTTGCATGCAATTGACCAATGACAGACAGGCATAAGTATTTCATATTAATATTCAAATATTTCAAATTTCACTTTCTAATCGCATAAATCCATAACAGTCTTGTTGTACTTTAGCCATATACATTTCTTTAAAACCCTCTGTGTCTCCTTTTTCAGGGTGAAAGCAAAGAAAGGGGTAAACCTCCTTAGCACTAAGTCGAGGAGTAACCAGTGGAAGGTTGAATGGGATATGCAGTCCGGAGCCAAACACTCCATTGCAACCGTGGAAGCCAGCAAGATCAAAGGAGTCCCTGGGTAAGTCAGCTTCCCCGCTTTTTATACACTGATCTAGGAACAGCTTCCCCAGTGGGAAACTAAGCAGTGTGTAGTGAATGGCAATCTGGGTGCAGATCAGCAACAAAAAGAGAACCTAAACTTTCATGAATCATAACATTCACCCACTCAGACATCTGCTTGTTAATCCGAATAACATTCAACTAAAACAGAATGCCGTCTGTTCAGTTAAGACCTTTGTTTAAGGATGTTACTGTCTAATTGAAGAGGCTTATATTCAATGAAACGTTTGTACTCGTGTTAATTAGCACTTCCTGTGTATTCTTTCATGCTAAATTATTATTGCAGGGCTTTACGACAGAAGCAGCACATTAAAAGATTACTATTCAAAGTCACTATTTAAAAAAGAAAAAGAAACATACAAAATTCCTTTTTTAAACCATAGTTTGGAATTAATGTTATAGGAATTAAAAAAGTCATCCTAAACAAATAACAAGAAGAATGCAAAAGAATACAAATGTAAGATGTATCTGTTAGGAGAATATTTTCTTTTTATTCCACGAATAAGAAATTATAATTCTAACTGATTTTTTGACTTTAGAGAGTGAGAGATTTTCTTTCTGATTTTTAAATATACATTTCTTGCTATATACAAATAGTTGAATTAGAAATAGATGCATGTTTCTATAAATCTACAGAACTCTAGTCTAGAAGCTTTTTGTCTTTCATTCTATCATCAGGAGCATTGAGTGATTCATCTAGCTAGTAGAATCAAGTGTTATTTGCCTTTTGTCACGTAGGTCAAGACATTGTGATTGAGAGTCAGCACAGAGATTAGGTCATTTGAATTAAACATCATGCTCTTTTGTTCATGTTTCTAAGCCTCTTAACCTCTGGACAGCTTTTTTTTTCTCTCTATCAAGTGGACCCTGGCATATAATTTTATTTTTGTGTCAGATATGTGAAAAGTCCATGTCACTCGCCTGCAACCCTACAATTCAGCTGAATGCATGCTACCAGGAAAACTATACTTTTACGGGAATACCTCCTGTGTTTCCTGGCATGCAGGGTATTCTGACAGCTGCCACATTATGCATGTTTCATCAGGAGCTTAAGGCTAGGGTTTTGTTTTTTTTGTTTTTTTATACACTGCCAATTAAGACTATCCAGTCCAGCAACAGACAATAATACTACAAGTAGAGAGAAGGTTTTCCAAAATTGTATTAGTGTATCTGTTTTTTATTTTATTAATGATCATCAGACTGGAATCTCTTGTAAATACACAATGTCTATTGTTTGATTTAATATCCATAGCCTTTAAACTGTAAAAATGCATCATACTAAAGCTATTTCAAGCCATCTCCATTTAAGCGCAATAACAGAATAGGAAATCCTTTCTAATGGTTTAATGATGAAATATGTTTTTTTACAGAAATAAAGCTGATATATGCTTACATATAAACCAGCTCTTAGTACAAAAATAACCTTGTAATTAACAGATTACTATCCAAATATGTTTTTATGCCCAGCAAGGCTGTATTTATTTGAAAAAATAGAGTACAATTCTGATATATTATTACAATTTGAAAAAAACATAATAAACATATGCAATTCATTATTCCTGTGATGATAATACAGAATGTTTAGCAGTCATTACTCCAGTCTTCAGTGTCACATGATGCTTTTGCTGCTTAAGAAGTGTTTCCTATTATTAATAATATTTTTTCTAGAAACCATTATACATTTTTTAAGGATCCGTTATATTTAAAATATTTGCATATTTTGTTATACAGATATTTTACATTTTTCAATAGTTTTCAATACAGTAATGTATTTTCAGTATTAATACGATGATTAAAAATATATCACTTTGCTGCAGTGTGGTTAAAAAAATGTAGTACATGCTTTTTATTATTATTATGATCATTATTTTTTTTATATATTGCAACTTACAAAACACATCCCGGCCAATTTATTTTACTGTCTGACACTCTCACAAAATTATTACTTTAATAAGGAATTTAAATAACAAAGTTTGAACATTTTGCCATAAAACGTATCACAGTTTATTTATGTGCAGCACAATTCAACAGCCTCTGACATGTTGTCAAGCGCCAGTGTGACACCAGACTATAGAGAGGTGTTGCTTGTTATTTTTAATGCGAGTTTAAACAGCCTTGCTCTTTTCACCACAACTAACAAAAACATACTACTTGTTTTGAGCCCATTTCATAGTTGAACTCATCTCTTTTTTTGGAGAATATATGTCTAGATGTGGCTGGGGGCTTTTTGCATCGTAACAGAATCATGCCTGCATGTCGACGCTGCTTTCTTGTATAGATTTTCCGTTAGCGCAGCTCGTTCTGTCCACAGACTGCAGTTCTCTTCTCAGACTTGCAAATCTCTTTGCATACGCCGCCCATATTCTTTCACCATCTATCTTTTCTAACGGTTTTAATGAGTGAGTCCACTGCTAGGAGCAAACGTTGCGCATGTGGTTTAGGGCTGGCCTTGGAGGCAAAGCCAGCATTATTTGTCAGTATAAGACAAGCCTCATCGTTCCATTAGTGTATTTTCAATTAGAGATTCAGCTGTTGGCACGCTCACGCCAATTCCTTCTCTCTTTCTGTTTCTGCACTCCAGAATTAAGCAAGCTTAAAATGACTCTAAATGCTGGGACTTTTGAAAGCTGGCTCCTGTAGTGCTTTAATGACTGATTGTTAGCAAAACTCTTCCCTGGCCTCCTCTCCTGTTGTGCTGGACAATCAATTCTCAGCAATGGCTAAATAATTAAGGCAATATTAACTTTGTTAATGCGGTGTCCAATGAATGGACATCAAGAAAGCAAACACGTTTGATACAGATTGATTCCCATTGGCCTTGAAATATTTCTGTCCAAACAAAAGGAAAAGTAATTAAACTTTTAGTGGGAAAGTCACACTTAATGGCTTTGTAGTTTTAATTGGCCACATCAATTGCAAATTATCCAAGCAACAATTAGTGACAAAACGGTATCTTTTAACAAAGGGGTACTGCAGAATATAGAGTTGGCCACTAGTGTACTAGTCTAGTTTAGTGTTTATTGATAGTTAGTGAGGTAGTTGTGAAGTTTAGGTATTGGGTAGGATTAGGGATGTAGAATAATGTCATGTGGAATTAAGAATTCATATATTGTTAATTACTATACTAATAAATGGCTAATATTCCAAGTTGAAAGACCCTTAAATAAAGTGTTAGCATAATAAGTTAAGTATTCATCTTATTCCCAATAAGAAGTTGTTGGTTTTGCAGCTCTGATACATTAATTACCCCCCACAGATAACATTTTGATAACCCTGCAGCGTTTTTCCACAGGCGCACACACTCCCAGCAAGGGAATTAGTTTTTTGGCCGGTCTCTCTCAGCGTGGTTGTCAGCTGCTATCAACACATCTACCTGTAGAACAGGAGTCTCAGATAAAGGAAATAATCCTTGATGAGTGCGCATGAAATCAACAGACAGAACTCATTTAGCCTGTCACTATCCATTATGAAGGTTTCCTGCAAAGGCTCTGAAGAAACTATCTGCCAGGCAAAGTTGCCGCATTTTTTCAGTGTCGCCAATTTAATTCCAGTATGCTGCTGAACTGTTGTGCTCAGCTGTTTTTATGACTATGTTTGTGTTCATTTCACAAATGCGCTTGAAATCAAAGATTATTGTTATGTGAATGTGCAGCATTTTTGCTTATATTGCTTTTTATTAAAGGTGATGTGCGTTTTTTCATGTTACAGTAATAATTATAATACATTTTATTGCAGTACTTTTCACTATCCTAGCTTAATATGCAGAGGAACCTATTTGGTATGCCTATATAGGTTGATTCTCACAAAAATTAAAAACACTTTTCAGTGCCACTACAAAACATTGCTCAGTTTGTTTAAATAGCCCAACACACCAATATTGATAGCTCAGCCAATCAGGATATCCGGTTTCACCAAACAATCGAAGACAAAGAGAGTGTTCAGAAAAGTCTTTTTTTTAAAAACAGATTCGGTGGTGACAGAAATAATGCACTTCTCCTTTTTAAAGAACCAGTATGCTTATCTCATATGATTCTCGTATGCTCACTAAAGCTCTGTAAATTTGTAAAAGTGGTCCCATGACCAAATGTGTCCATTTCGTTTCCACTTTCAGGACATGTTCTCCAATGAAAAGTGCATTTATGATAAATTTTCATCCATATAATTAGCTGAAAAAAATCTGAGTCACCTTAATTGATAAGTAAAGTAACTTCAGCAAATTGACCTATTTTGGTGATGTATATACTCACATGTTGTCTCTGTGTTTGTTTTGTTAGATTTGTAATTTGTAAATCCATTTTTATCCCCTGTAATCCAGTCCCAAACAACAGATGGGCCTTGCCCGGCTCTCTCTGATTGATTCATTTGCTGATTGTTTCAATATATAATACCTAATACATGACAGAACATCTGTTTTTGTTGATGACCAGCATATTAAACCATTTAAGCTTTAAATACATACCTGACCCTAATTAGGCTCTTCTAAATTAGCTTAATGGCTAAATCTGGTGGAAAGCCAGTATTTTTTGTTATTTTTTACTGCCGTATTGTTGATTAATTTAGTGCGCTCACTGTCATATGATCTTGTTGTGTCTCTTCAGGGACGTGGCCGCCAGCATCGAAATTATGCAGCTAGACTTTGAGATGGAGAACTTCACCAGTCAGTCAGTCACCAGAAGAATCAACTGGAATATAGATTACAGGGGCCAGAATCCAGCCTCGGATGCAGAGAAGGTGGTCACAGAGCTGACAGTTGTGCAGAAGGACATCCAAGCCATCATTCCACTTTCAATGGTGAGAAGTTCTTCTGTCTGCCACCTGGGGTCATAAAGTTTGAGAAATGAGATTGCACTTCAGGGTATTTTGAATGTAATTTAACTTGTCAAACCTACCACTTTTTCAGCAGCCTTGGTTCTGAAATTATTTTCCCCCATCCATTTCTTCATAGGCTTTTTAATGAATAGTTTAAGCCATAAATCACAAAATTTCATTGGAAGCAAAAAAAAAAAAAAAACAGAAAACAAAAAAACTTTCTAGAAGTCAGCTTCAAAATTCCTTGATTCACACTGAAGTCTATGTCCTACAGAAGCATATACAATAGCTTAACAACCTTAGAGCTCAAAGTAGGCTGTCTTGGATAGGTTTATACTTTATCGCCAGGCCCACATGACATCTGTGGCCACACAGAATTGAAATGCCTGTCAATCACAAAATACCATGCACATAACCCTTGTGTGTTTGTTTATTAATAATTTTTTGCCTTTTTGATGAAAATTGCTGCTACCAATGAGAGTGCAGTACTTCCGTCGCCAAAATAAAGGTCAGCGCATCCAATGTAGGCCCAGCTCAATCAGTTATTAATATGAAAACTCTGAATGAGATCTCTTCTAAAACCCCTTTGCTCTGCTGAAGTACCAATATTACAATATTTACATTACCGTTAAGCAACTATATGGGTTTAATCAGACATTACCTTGTGTAGAAATTCCATAACACTTCTATTTCAAGAGACACATTCAATATATATGTTTATTGTCTGAGATTATATGTGGGAAATGGGCATTATTTTCACAGAGAGTAGTTTCTGAGCCGCTGTGAAAAAGAAGTTTATTGCATTTGCAGTACTTCAAAGCTATATTTTTAAAAACTGTATGTGGAGATAATATTATATTCATGAAATTAAAGTGAAATTTATTGAAGTATATAAATTCCAATTTCATCAGTAAATGTGTAAATGAATATGTATATGGAAATACATGACTTTTACACTTTAAATAGAAATTAGCGTATATTTTAATAGACCTTGTAATCCTTGTAAGTACATTCAGAGATAGACTTTAATATGCTTATAAAAATAATAAAAGTAATTATGAAATTATTTAAAGTGGGTCAAACAGTATTTCAACTAATTGCATTTAATAAAGTGCAATTAAACTATAATATATTTTCATTTAATTTCAGTTAAGAGAGAAGCGACTGAATAAATTACATTTAGTTTGTACTTAAGTATATTCTTTTGATGTATTTTACTTATGTAATATATGCTCTTTATAAAACTATGCTAAAGTGTACATCTTTTTCAAAGGATTTTCACATTATCTTTAAAGATAAGACAAAAAAAAAGATTAATTCACACTTTTCACCGTAGGGTATTTTTAAAGTAATAGGTCTCTGGAAAGGACTAGAAAGGGTTCCTCATTCATACCCGCTCCATAAGCACAAAATGCCATTGTTCACCTCTCAAAATTCATCTTTGGTTGGTTGGGGCCATTTGCCCTCCGCTGTAATGCGTGTTATGTATGTTTAAACTCTTGCATGATTCAATACACTGGGACCAGATGCAGCAAAAAAGAAACTTTGCTTCATGTAGAGAGGATTCTTTGACCTGTCAGTATCCTTCATCCCTCCCTGAAACCTATCGCTGTGTTTCAAAAGCCCTGCGCAGGCAGAATATAACGGTTCAAATAACAAGAAGTGAATACAAAATAAGACAGTCATGAGGGAAATACTGAAAACTGCGGCAGAGCAAGAGCCAAGGCCTCAGTTTTTCACTACCTTCCTTCATGCACACACACACAGAATTTAAGAACAGATGTACGCTCAGTTCCAAAACCTAGTCAGCTGCTTCCGTAGGCAGCATTTTAAAGCATAGTTGGTGGGCTCTGATTTTTGACACCACATTTATTCTTTACAGGGAAGGAAATCCTAGCAACAGACTGCAAAAATAAATCAAAGATTGTGAGAAAAATCTTTTTACAGTTAATAAAATTAGCTTTGTGTTAATTAGAAAACTTTTTTTTTTTTTTGTGAATATTCCAAATCATTACAAGGGTCAGTCAGCAGACATCGAAACAGCTCACAAGGTTTTGGATCGGAGCTTAAGTGTTAGACACATGGATGTAAGTTTTCAATAGCTGGAAAATGTGTGATATGCATGATATTCCATGTGTTTATGTGGGCTTTATGCATGAAAAGACCTCCTTTATAAATTTTCTAAATACACAAGAGGTCTGCTCGCCCTCATTGGGAGATTTGTAAGTAGGAAGCAATCAGTAAGGCTCATATAAGAGGTGTTTATAGACACAACAATGGCAGAACCTATATGCTGCATGCCAAGCGCATGAAATGAATCCTGCACTGATTTAGGTGAGCAAATCCCGCTTCATACACCCACAGACACGTTCACATTCAGAGCATCTAATGAGTATCCTGTACAGAGAAGACGTGCATATACAGATACAACACCATGCACATACGTATACAATAGCATACAAATCGTTGAATTTCTGAATCACACATATAAATCCCTGGATACAAAAAGAGTTTGAGAAAGACGGTGTATATATACACAGTGGGATCCAAAGACCACACTGAAAATCTGAGATGTAATACAATTATATTGTATTATGCATTTAAACTTTCACATAAACAAAACTTTAAGAATTTGGAAATCAGAATCCAAAAAGTATAAACCTTAACTACATATGATTTTGGGTTACGGTTAATTTCTATGTTACAAATCAGATTTAAGAATCTTTTTGTATTTGACCACATTCATTTTTATTTTATTTTTTTAAAGGTGAGAACATTCCAAACAACATTCCAACAAATCATGCCAGATAGTTCAGATCATCAGGTTTTAGAATGACTCTCGATAATGATTTCACTTTTACTATTTTACAACAAATATATTAGTACTACTATGAAGACTTTGAAAATTATGGTATCAGTTATTGTCAGGTATCAGTAATTTTGGTATCAGTTTTGTACAGAAATTTTTGACCTTGCTATCCCTGTCAATGGCCCTTTCATACATACAAACTTTACCGGAAAATTACTGGTAAATTGCCGTAAAGAAATCATGTGTGAACAGGACCTTTTTAAAAACACCAGTAAAAACATTTATTTAAATGTATTTGAGATACATTTATTTCATGATAAGTATACTACAAATATATTTAAATATTTATGTGTTTAATAAAAAAAATACTAAAATTGTAACTTTAATACACTAAACTCAAACTGTTACCAGCTAAATTGGAACAACTGATTGTGTGCTTAATGCACTTAAAATCATGCGGAATTAGTACAATAAAATATATAATTAAACAGATATAATTAAGTATATTTAATTGTGCTAAAGTGAAATTATTGCTAGTATACTTCAGGTACACTTTAAATATGTAGACAGATATTATTCAAAGATTATGTGATCCTCACCAGTAATGACATTAAAACACGTTTTATGCATTATATTAAGAACCATGTGTTGTGCACACATAGTACTCTAAATAAATAAGTTTTTGTAAGGTTTTTGTTATCAGTAAGTCTCAAATGATATGTTGGGAAACATATTTGAACTATACTTAGTATGAAATAAATGTATTTTAAATATGTTACTTTTTTAGGGAACATACTGATTAAATAAAATACATATTCTGAGAAAATTCTGCACTTCGATTGAAATTTTCCCTCAGTAGAAGCACTCTCAGAAGTGGTCTCAGAATGTTGGCCTCTACATGCTGGATGAAACACTATGACTTATGTATAACCTCGGCCATTTTTCCCAATAGGCTCAGTCTGGCCACAATTAGCCCTCTTACCTCAAAAAGCCAGTCTCTCAACCTCTATTAACATAAACTGCTCTTTCAAACCTGGCCAGCGTGAGAGGCCTTTAACACGCATACAGGATCAGCTCAGCGTGTTCGCTTGAAATAGCTCAGTTTTGGCATGTGAAGGCGGTCCTCGATAAGCACGCGGGGGACAGAGGATGTGTTGCCTACATGGGCTTCACTTCTGCTCCTGCTTCAATAGTACATCATAAATAAAATATGACACAGTCTTTCAGTCGGGGCTAGTATCATGAGCACACACATACACACACTTTCAGACAAGGGAATAGTCCTGCTATATGAAAAAGGGAAGATTATGGACGTGAGGTCATGATGACCTTATGTTTTTTCCTCAGGCTCTAAACCTGAGGGATAGATTACGACTTTAAAGTTAACTCAGCCTTTTTAAAGTATCATTGACACTTTTTGTACTTTGACAAATTCTAGTAAAAAATTAAAATAAAATAAAATAATTTTTAACCAGACTGTTCACTGAACCTGTAGACCTAACACTAATATGTGTATACAAAAATATCTTTTTATGGCATATCAGGATTTCATGATAATTTATTTGTTCACAACAGAAATTGTAGTATAAATGTGACCCTGGGTCATAAGTAGCAGAGATATTTTTGTAACAATATCCAACAATACATTGTATTGGTCAAAATGATCTTTTGACCAATGCAATGTCATTTTTCCTTTTTATCAACACAGTAGCGTTTTAAGTAAAGATCATATTCAATAGAGATATTTTGAAAATTTCCTACCATTTTATATATTAAAATTACATTTTTGGTTAGTAATATGCAATGCTAAGAACTTACTTTACACCCTCAGATTCTAGATTTTCAAACAGTTGTATCTCAGCCAAATATTGTCCTATCCTAATCATACATCAATGGCAAATTTATTTATTCAATTAAAAAAAAAAAATACCCTTATGACTGATTTTGTGGTCCAAGGTCACAAATTACCTGACCTTAGAATGTCATGTAAATAAAAATATGATACATGTGACATTTCAAGGTTAAACTCACTTTAAACAGGCACTTTGCACAATCTGTTTTATTTCTGAATTTAGTCTTACTTTACTGTGATGTTTAAAAAAACATGTTTCAGTCAGAAATATCAGTCCTGTTTTATATCACTTTACAGAATTCAGATAGCTTCAGAATCCCATTTCATGTTGACTGTAAAATGGCCATATTTTATATACTGAGCCAACTGACCACAGCAACATACATCCTTGTTTGAATCCATAAAGCATTTGCTGCCATATACCAAGCTGGTTATTCATAATACAGTACACACAACTGTAAATTGCTTCGAAAAAATCTCATGGTAAGGGCAGTCTGTCACCTCAGCAGTCTCTTATATCAAATAGCATGCATCTTTGGTATCTTTTCGGTATGTGATAACAGGCTGAGGTTTACCCTGCTCTGACTGTGTGTGAAGTGTTTAATGGCTTGCAAAAGCTCCCGTGCTGTTATTTAGAGCTAAAGCTGTCTATATCCATCTGATCTGGCGGTTTCACCCATCACGTGAGACCGCTCGGCTTGCGCTGTCTGTCACTGTAAATACTGCTCGCCATGAAAATGATACTCCTATTTGCATTCCCAACAACATGCTCGCACACTGCTGTCACTTTAAAATGATAGGGCAGTATTGACCTGTCTCTTGTGTTGGAGCAGTGTGTTATACTAAAAAAACATCATTAAAAACATGTTATTACCACATTGGGTACCCTGGAAATGCAAATGTAGCATTGTTTGGTTAAAAAACAAAAAAAGAATTAAAAGAATACCATGTTTTGGTATGTAATATGGTAATACTATGGCATTTTATAAATCAAACTCCATGATATTATCATCTAATATGTATAATTTTTTCTTTTTTTTGCAAGGAATGAGAGATTACTATGTTCTAGAGATTCATGTTACTACCGTAGTCTTTTCTGTGCTTAGTTATTATTTGCCGAAAATAAAGCTGGATTTGAATCAGCTTCCTTTGCTGAGAGTCCCTGTGTGTCCATGACCATCTGTTTAGGTTTTTGCTTAGAGGGGAGGAAATGACAGCGGTAGGCAACACCAGCACAATAGGCTTTTTCAAAACATGAATCGTATGAATTAAATAAATTCAATGGGTGGATGTTGTTGACCTTTAAAGTTTACCTTGCATAAAAATGAGATGTCAGGCAAAGAATTGAGTCGGTCGGCTGCAGGATGAAAAGCCTTTGCAGAGGCCTGTAATGAATTTTATTTCTTAGTGCAAGTACCCAAGACTTCCATTTAAACAAGGCAGGCAGGCCAGTAATGCACTTTGAATGAAAATTATGATTATGCAGTTTCAGCTAAGGCTATCAGAGTAATTCTGAGCTAATAACTCATTTGCTCAGTGGGGAGATATTAAAGAGAACCTAATTCAGATGTTATTTTCAAGTCCAACGTTTACGACCTCTCTCATGCAAAAAATAAAAAAAAGAGAGAATAAAGAGAAAAGGAATTGCGTTTCAATTAAATAAAAAGACTACAGCAGCATGTGTAATGCAGTAATGTGACAAGTATTAAATCCTGTAGTGCCATTCGTCTATGTTTGTTATTGTTAATGAAAAATAAAACTCTCTCTCTGTCTCTCTACATATATATCATATATATATATATACAGCTCTGGAAAAAAATAAAAAAAATTACTCCTAAATCAGTATTTATCTGAGTATTCTAAGCTCTCTAAGCATTTCATGGCAGTCTTTGTTAAATTTCTACACAAACATACTTCATTCTGT
>JAUMHE010000048.1:17313449-17330774 GCA_032359235.1 Enteromius mattozi | reverse complement strand
ATACTTTTTTACTCTTACTCAAGTAACTATTCAGACTATTACTCTTACTTTTACTTGAGTAAATATTTCCATAAGTACTTTTACTTGAGTACAGTTTTTGGGTACTCTACCGACCTCTGATCATCATTTTGAATGAATATCCTGATTTGAAACGATCACACTTGTTTGGCTCAGGAAACACATTGAAGAAATTAATTTATAGGTTACACAACAAACAAACTTGTATCTTCTCATGATCGTCTCAGTATGACAGTATCATTCATCATCATACCCTCTGCAGCTGAGTCCAGAGAAAAGCCCTAACCTTTAGACCCTTTCTCTAATTACGCAAGTGACATTTATGTGAAATTCCTCCTTGTTGCTCAGGATCCTTCTGCTCATGAAAAGTTAAAGTCTGGCTGAACTTAGCCTCATATTGATGATTCAAGTCTCCGTGAAGGTTACACACCATCGGCAAATTAGCCTCAGTTCAGTCTTCCAGCTGGCCTTCACTGCTTTAATAAAGCCTTGTTTGGCATTCAGACATATTCAAATCTCCTTTAATATCAGCACACCAAATGAGCAGGCATCTTGCTTAATAAGAAGCCACTGCCACTTGTTCTGTGCCGTTCTGGAGTGTCATCAGGGGAGCTTCGTGCGGTTGCTGTATAATCTTTTCAAAGCATTAATTGGAGCACATTCACTCGCATTTTCCAGCGAAGACCTCGTATGCTGCCGTGCTAATTTATACAATGTCTTGGGCAGGTCACGGAGCCCTGCCGCGAGAGCTTGGGGCCCTTTTTCTTGCTCTGTACTTAGCCTGTGACCAACATCCAACATCAGACGAGGGTGGCTGCTTTTAATTCATGCATTAAAATCCAGCGGTTCTCCCCCGCTCTCTGCTTCACCACCTTTGGTTTTAATTAGCGTAGTGTATCAGCCTAAGTGCTTGTGGAGACTGTGCTATAAACATCACTGATGACCCTCCTCCTCCTCCACTGCAGCCTTTCCATCATTTCAATCCTTCAGTGCACTTACCTACTTCACCTCTGCAGTCACAAAATAACCGTAACTTTGTGACTATTTCTGCCTGCAGTTGCGTTAGATTTCCTGGTAACAATTTACAGTTCAGTTTGATGGTTAGTTAATGCATTAGTTATCATTAACATATTTAAGAACAACAATAGCATTTGTTAGTCTTTGTTCAAAAGTATGGATATAAAAGTTAGTTAAAAGTTTAGCAGCACTTTAGATTAGGGACCAATTCTAGCTGTTAACTAACTACTACCTACAGCTTTTGTCTCAAGAAATTAGTATTAAGGTAGTTGTTCATTTTAGATACGGGAACAGGGATCTAAATATGATCATGCAGAATAAGACATTAATATGTGCTTTATAGGTACTTATAAACAGCCAAATTGCCAAAATATGTATGCCAATAAGCAACATGTTAATTCCAAAAGTTAATTCTAATTTCTACATATATATTATCAATTTCAAGTTTAAGCTAAAATTAACCTAGATTCATAAAGTTGCAATTCTTTTGGGGTTAATTAATAGGTATATTAGGTCACACTTTAGCTTGAGGGCCAGTTCTCACTATTAACTAACAATTAACTACAACTTTGCCTTAATAAACTCTTAATTACTGCTTATTAATAATTAGTAAGGTAGTTACGTTTAGCTATTGGTTAAGATTAAGGGATGTAGAATATGTTTGTGCAGAATAAGACGTTAATGTGTGTTTTATAAGTACTAATAAATAACTAATATGCTAGTAATGTGCATGCTAATAAGCAACTAGTTATTATGGGAATTGAAAATGAAAATTGCCCAAATGAAAGTGGCATCTTATAATATTAGCATTTGAACCAATCAGGCACAAACTATTTGTTACATTTAACAAATAATCTTTAATACCGCTTTTAGAAAACTTTCTTTGAGTGATATCACACACATATCCTTCAGGTCATTGTGTATATTGTTATAATATCACCTACTAACATCAACACATTTTGTTTGGTATCTAAGAACTCATCTTCAGACGATCTAATTGAGAGTGTATGTTATATGTTGATATGTTTGCAACATTCAGTGTTTTAAGAATCTCTTCTAATTTGTATATCTACTTCCAATCCAGTGCATATGCAAATTACCATGCTCAGAAACAAAGAGCCATAAAGTTCCCTCCAAATTATCAACACACTATTGGCTCTTTGACCCACAAGAGGTGTGACCTCAACATGTTTCAAAAGGCCCCACGGCAGGGTCCCCCCTCACTTTTTGCTTTTTCTGAATGCTGGACCCCCACCATCTCTCTTGTCTCCTGGCTAAGCCCCCAGACCTGATGCAAATGCAAAATGGTGGGCCTAGATGACCCTCTGACTTTCTTTCATAACTTCAATTTTGCCTTTTCTTAATGGTTTACCCTTAAACCTTCTTTGCACTTTCCCTGTGTGTGAATGTATGTAAATTTGTGTGTCCAGTTATGTGAGTTAACGTAGAGTTAATAAAAAAGTTTTGCACAAATGACATGAGTTTCTGATTCTGCCTTGCAAATTAATGTCCCTTTACGATTTCGACCCTTGCTACATGCTCTAATGCAGTGATACTGTAAGAAGGTGTTTTTCTGTGGCCATGAAAATATCCCTTCTTAGAGTTTATATTAACTTACATGAGTGTTCGCTGAACGAACAGACTGGTAGATGGTAATTCTGCTACAGTTACTATTGGCAGCTGATATAAATAATTGCAATTAATCATAATTAATAGTAATTATTTATATACATTTCCCTTAATGAGCTAAAATGCTACATCAAGTATGTTGATATCATATATCGCATGATGTTAATGGTAATATTTTATGTTAGGGTCTCTTTACTAGTTGCTTATTAGCATGCATATTACTAGAATATTAGCCATTTATTAGTATTAATTAAGCCCATATTAATGCATTATTCTACATCCCTAATCCTACAAAATACCTAAACTTAACTATCTTACGAACTAATAATAAGAAGCAAACTTGTAAATTATTGTGTATAGTAGAATTAGTATTCCCTATTCTAAAGTCTCACCATGTTAATTTAGATGAATACTCGCCTGTAGTTATTAATAAATGCTGTCAATGCTGTTCATGATTGCGTTAATCTTAACAAACCGTAACTTCTTACATAAAGTGCTACCGATTGTCTTGTTCTTTCCTCTAGATTTTAGATGCCCCTTTTCTTTGTCGCACTGGCAGCCTTAAATAATTGATTTTGCTGTATGCTGGTGTAAGCGATTATTCTGTTTCAAAGTTCCAAGTGTCTTGGATGCTTGAACATTTCACTTCTGTAGTTTGTTACATACAGTGAATCCAAAATTACCTTCAAAAAAGATCTGACTTTTAACAGTAAGAAATTTAATGGCATATCCATGTAAAAGTTACAGTGGCATCTCCCAAAGACTGAAGCGTCAAAAATCAAGGGCCATTAGTGATTGATGCCATTTTATTTAGTGACTAGAGTGATCTCGAAAGGTCCACGAGGACAACATGTCGTCTTCAATGTATTATTCAGATCATGCATATCAAAGACTCTCTTCATCTTGACAAGCAACATTGACAGAGCCTGAGCCCGAATGTCAGAACAACCTTGAAGTTAGTGACGCGACAGAGGAGTTTTTTACGGCCTCACAACAGACCATTGCTGACTGGAGGAAGATAAATACTTCTCTTCCTGAATATAAAAGCAAAGCAACACTTCATTTCTGACTAAAAGCACTCTGGCAGAGTGGTTTCATTTTGTCTGCCTGCCAACAGGTGTGCAGTGTTGTGCTGTTCCTTTAGCAGAGAGCAAAGCAGGAAGGCAACTGTCAAGCTTAGGCTTGTTATGAGGTGACAAGAACACAAGCGTCGCGCCAGTTCTATTTCCCCTCAGCCTGTGTTTCTATCGGTCAAAGCATGCAAGCCTTTCTGATGTTAGCTGCATGTTGCTTGTTAAAGACAGTTGTCTTGTATGGACCAGTAAACCAGAATATTTAATGAATGTTTTGACAATAACATAGTTTCGGGTGGATCGCTGGACGAATTACACGCAGCTGTTAGCAATCAGCTAACTAATCTCCTTGTTACGATCGCCCAATCAAATTGTTCCCAAGCACTATAAAAACCACAATTGCCCTTTCATTCGCATCTCGCTTTTGCAAAACCCTCCCCCTCCCCTTCTGCCTCCTCTAATCACGACTTCCCACTCCGGGGGGCAGCCGGAGTTCGAGCCGGACGCCGAGCCCTTACCCTCGCTAGGGTTCTAATCGCTAGGGTTCGAGCCCGCCGTTCTCCCGGCCTGCTCCCTGGACAGCACGCCAAACCTGCTTACTAATATCATGAGGAAGCGTGAACACTTGAAACAGCGTATTTTGAAAGTCAGGAGATAAAGATGACAACACTTATCGTATTGATAATCTCTTTGTTGTAAAGTGAAAGGTGGGTTCTACATTAGAATAGGGAACACATTCACTATTTTTCCCTGAACAAACTTCTAATTTGCTGTCTCTTAATAGTGAGGTAGAGGTTAAGTTAGGTATTGTTAGGGGTATTAAGTTAGGGGTTGGATTAAGTGATCTAAAATATGGTCATGCAGAATAAGGCAATAATGTATGCTTTATAAGTACTGATAAGCAGCTAATATGCTAGCATATAATGCATATTTTGCATTAAGGATCCTACTAGGGGTGGGAGAAAAATCAATTCACATATGAATCATGGTTCAGTTTTCTAGAGATTTCCATCGATTCACAAATAAAAAAATAAAAAAAAAATTCTAGATAATAATACAAATGATAACATGATGTTGTCGAAACAAAACAACATTAGAGTACATCAAATTTTACTTGCCACATAAACAGATTAAGAAGAGATGACTGATAGGATGATGCCGAATGATTTGCAGATCCTGAGCATCACTGACAAACTTGTAAAATGTGTACTGCCGCTCCATAGTATACACAAAGTATGACCCTGCTAAAATAAACAACATATTCTGGTTAGTTATGCTTTGAAGCTATGATCCTGGTTTAAGCTGGTCCTTTGCTGATTTAAGATGGTCCGTTGCTGCTTTATACTGGTCATGTGCTGGCAAAGCACCAGCCTTAACCAGCAAAAGGACCAGCATAAACCGGCAAAGGGCCAGCATAAACCTGCTTAAACCAGCATCCCAGCTTCAAAACATAGCTAATCAGCATATGCTTATTTTTTCAGCAGGGGATTACGAATCTTGAAAGTGAAATTAAAAAGTGTGTTTATTCCCTTAGTCGTAGGTTCCATAGTACATGTCTTTTCCTTTCTGAACATGGTATTCGGATTTGAATATTTCACATCCCAAATATTTTTTTAATTTAGTATAAAGTTAACAGTTAATAGGAAACACTGATTTCTTGAGTCAGGTTGTACCCATATAGTCTAATGTGTTATATAAATAAGGGATGGATAAAGTGTTTGTCCAGTGTGCACAAAAAAAAAAAAAATGTGATGAAAAATCATAAATCGTGATCGAAAAACCTTAAAACAATTTTTAATCAAATCATGACCCCAAGAATCAATATGAAACAAATCTTGAGGTCCTAAAGATTCCTACCCCCAGTGGCTACCCATTTTTGAGAATAAAAAAGCACATCAAAGAACACAAAATTGTTAGCCCTGGCTCTTAACAGTGTGGTAAGAACTTGTGAAGTCAAACGATAAGTCTGTGCAAGAAACTGAACATTATTTACAACATTATAACCTGTAATTTATAGCCTCAGGCAAATGGTCTGGAGTGATCCTTTTTAGTTAACTGGATAAAATGGTTCACCAAAGCAGTTTGAGTCAACACTACACAAAAACATCCTTGTTCTGTGCACATCACAGGCCCCAAGCCAGGTTAAATAAACTGAATGAAATAAATAAACTGAACTGTTATAGGTTGTTTAAGGGTTGAATTCATGCTCACAATTTCTTTCGTTTTGTGTTTGTAGGAGGCCAGTCTGTCCATCTGGGTTTACTACAGCGACAATACCGCCGCCCCCCTGAGTATGTATGACCCAAAAGACTACAACCTCAATGCCACCACAGCAGATGATAAGGTGGTTACGGTGGCTCAACAACCTCAACAGCGGTGGCCAGTCATCGTGGCCGAAGGCGAGGGCACAGGAGAGGTAGTGCATGTGGAGATGACCATCAGCGAAACCTGCCAGAAGACTAAACGCAAGAGTGTCATTGCTGCTTCTCCTGTGTTCATCAAAGTCCGCTTTGGACAAGATGAAGACTCTGAGGAGGAAGTGGATACAGAGACTGATATAGACACTAGAATGGCCGCCAACACGAGAAGGCCTGCTATCGATTCCAACACAGGTGGTGGAGGGTATGAGCCATCTAATGAGCAGCCCGCAAGTGTGCCCATCGATTATACCAACTTTCCCACAATAAGCAATCCAGAGGAACCAACAGAAGAAGATGAGGAGGACGATGAGTTTGTACCCAGTCCCCGCAGCATGACCGACCTGGAGATCGGCATGTATGCTCTCCTCGGAGTGTTTTGTCTCGCCATACTGGTCTTTCTTATAAACTGTATTGTGTTTGTGTTGAAGTATCGCCATAAGCGCATCCCTCCTGAAGGTCAAGCCAACATGGACCATTCCCACCACTGGGTGTTCTTGGGTAACGGGGAACCCCTGCGCACCCAGAGCGATCTATCGCCTCAGACGGTGGAGAGCCCCAGCAACACCTTGGAGGGGGTACAGACTTGTTGTCATGGGGACCACCACAGCAGCGGCAGCTCCCAGACTAGCGTACAAAGCCAAGTCCACGGCCGAGGAGACGGCAGCTCCGGAGGTTCCACCAAAGACCACGGAGAGGAAGCCAGCTCACCGACATCCAAACGCAAGCGTGTCAAGTTTACCACCTTCACCCTTCCTACGGAGGATTTACCCTACAACTCCATCCCCATTGCCAACGAAGAGGACATTCAGTGGGTATGCCAAGACATGGGCTTTCAGGACCCCGAGGAACTGCACGACTACATGCGCAGGATAAAGGAAATAGCCTGACGGGGCTATGCGCTTTCTAAAGACGTTCCTTTCTATTTTTCTCTCTTAATTTTCACTCTAGAGGAGGTACCTTTCACAAGAAAAACAACCAAGGCCTAGTGTCCAGTTTTGTTGGGGTTTTCTGCACAGTGCTGTTTCCCTTACACATTGACACTTGTACAAACTAAATAATATTCATGACGCTGCCAGGGAAGCCAAAGACGAGTCTAAGGGATTCTAGCAAAAATGGCTTTAGCGGTGTGTTTGATTGCTGCTCAGTAGAAGGGAGAGTGTACAATCTTTAAGGGAAACGTAGAATTTCAGTTGTGAAGACTGATATCAAAATGGATTCCTGAAGTACTCAATCATGCGTGGGTCACCCTACTGTGGATAGGATCTTTCTCAGAGGAATGCCTGGAGTCTTGGCACTGTGTCCATTCTTCTTCTTCTCTTTTTTTAATTCAACAGATTCTTCTCCAACAAAGAGGCCTTTGAAGTGCAGATTCTACTTTGTCCCAGATTTGTGTTTGAGATGGATCATTTTCATGCCACTGTTGATAAACCTGACACAGACACTGTCAGGGACGTTCGTGAGAACGTGCCATGGATTTTTTCTGTCAGTGTTGGAAATGTTGAATAGTTTTATCCCACTGCCCCTCTTTTCAGCGTTATCTTGGTTCAACACATGCCTTGGTTACTGAATTAGCTTTTCGTCTCTCTTTGGTATTTCATACTCATTCTCAATCTGGATGCCACCTCTGCTTCTCTCAATGTCTTTGTTAAGTCTAATGCCTTATTAAATGGATCTCAATCGTCACAATCTCGTTCTGTGCTGACACCACATTTGTTCACACTGGGCCAAAGCAGGGGCAACTCTACCGAAATCTGTATCTCAAATAAACGTGTGTCGGCACGGGAAAGGCAGGAGCTTGTACATTGTGGAGTTAGATATCTTCTCCAACATTCCTCTGCATGAATGGAGACTTGGAGGCACAATTAGCGCTATTTTGTTTCTTTTTTACTTTGTATATGTTTGTATTGTGAGAATTATCTAATCATACATAAATGATAGTAGAGGACATATCATGTTACCATGCATTACATGCATGTGCCAGACCCTCCCTCCTGTGTACATACCATGTTCAGTACATAACGCTGTCAGCTGAAGCTTAACTCTTGATTACTCAGTTAGCCTGAGGAATAGGGGAGGCAGATGCCATATAGGGACTTGGCAGCCAGATACTTGAATTTCAATGAGGCTTTCTTTTCTCTTTCTCTTTTTCTGTCTCTTTACTGATCTCACCGTAAATTCCCATCCAGCCGGTAATAGAGTTAAGATCTCTGGTAAGGATAAAATGCTATGCAAACACACTGGAGGGGTTGATTATTGTGTTGAAGTAGATCCGCCCAAGATATCAATTTAGCACCACGGTTACTTTCGTTAATATACCAAGAAATATCTGTAACATCTGCCACAATGTAAATTACAGGTTTTGGGATTCGGTTATTTCTTTTTAAGCTCGCTAGAGCTTTGTTAAAGTAAATGCGGTAGCACAGTAGAGCAAGCCCGAAACGTTAAACATTTACTAGTTTAGAAAGGGGTAAGCTGGTAACGGGTCTGGAAGCTTTTTTTTGTGGTGAGGCACAAAAAAAATCTGTATTGCTGCTGACCTATCACAGGTTAGTTTCAGGGTTATAGTCTGGCCCCCACCCCCCTCCCCAGTTTCTTCAGGATGTCTAAATTCACGCACTGTATTAAATGTTTATTTTTCCACTGTGCTGTATTTGAAACATGCAGGATTTACCCATGACTTTGTTTTAATAGTCTTATTAGTCATTTTCCTGTAAGCGGGAAGGAACACCTATATTTTGTTTCTTTGTTTTATAGATTTTATTATAACATTATTTTAAAAAAGAAAAAAAAAAGAAAAACTTACCCCTAGTTTGATCAGGGGTCCTTTGCACTCCAGATAAAACTCACAGAGAACTTATTACTGACACCTCTCCACCTTTGTCCTCTGATTTGTAACCCCCTTCACCTTTTTCTCAAAGAGTAAACCCTCAGTCATGACGTGTGATGAAATGATGTAACATGTCGAGGTATTAGGTTTTGATAGACAGTTGGAGTGTTGGTCAGTGGTTTAGTTTGACCCACACTTGACCTTTATGGAGGCTCTGAACTGAATGTAATTTTCAACTGTACCTTGACGATCAAAATGAACATAATTTCCACTGTATTATTAAAGTCTTCTGATGGGATACGTAAGACTCAATATGACTACTAGCAAGTTTCTGGTAGCAGCTCATGCATTTTTCTGTTTCTTAAAGTTATTTTCCTAAGTGTGACATCTCTGACATTTTTGGTTTCATGTTTTCTACTTTAAACTGATGTATGTATGTATATGAAACAGCAGTTGCGATCTCTGCGCTTTCATTTTTCTTTCTCAAGAGGAGCTGCTACTAGGCTTTTGCCTTGACCACATGCTGTGTTGTGGTGTAGATTTGAGCTGTACTCTCTGACCTGCTGAAGCACGGTACTGTCAGCCTTGTGCTGTCACACCCTTAATGTACAGAGCACTGTTATAACATCCTGTATCCTCCCTAAAAAAACAACTGTTGTATTTCCCTCCTTATATGTAAGTACTAAAGAAAATACAATGCATAAACATGGTCTTCTGTTTCTTTTTTTATTGCTATTATTTGACAATGTACTTTGTATTAGAATGCTGTGTCCAAACAATAGTTGTCTAATGAGCCTACTAAGCTGTCTAGACAGCTGCTAATTTATTTATAAAGACTACTAGTTATTTGTAATACATATTCAGGTGCTTCAGAATGGCTTGTGCTTTAGATCATAGCTTTTATTTCCACCATTGCTTTTGCAATACCAGACTCACACATAACCACTCTAGAGGTTAGTAGTAGGTAAAATGAAAATAACAACCACCTTTGTGGCATCTGTGACTGCCTTCGAGGATGTATAGTCTGTGCTTAGACCTCCCATGGGAAATAATGTGGGTTTTGAACTGATGCAAAGACTTCCTCACTTACAGGTCTGTTATATTGGGCTGAAATGCGAGAAAAGAAAAGTGTTTCTGTTGCCTTACATAAAACAACGCCTCTTTTGCACCTTCACTTCACATACTCGTCCTATATGAGGCCCATGTCAACGCAATGTGTATCTCAGAGCTAAAACAGATTTTGAACTCTGTGTGTGTCACATAAATAAAGTCACACTCATGCGCTCTCACACTGGTCAATTCTCTGCGAGGTATATAACAGAGAGAAAAGCTCTAAATCACAGTCCAGATCAATTGGTCTACAGGGGAAATCGTTAAAAAAAAAACTGTCTTCAGCACACTAGTCTAATTGGTACCAACAGTAAAGTGACGGCAGAACAAAGCCAAGGTCTTTGTTTGGAGACCAGTGGTACAAATGTGACTGAAGATTGATATTATTAAGCCGGAAAAGAGAAGTGTAATATCACTCCCCAGGTATGTGTACTGTGGAAACACACATCAGCTAGCGGAGCAGCCTGTAATATAACCATGCAATGTTTCCAGACATTTCATCAGCTGGGAGTTGTCAGGAATGTCACCGCTTGAAGCCACTCATAATTAAAAGGTTGGGAGTTATCGCACATCACAGAGTTGCCAGCATTTGATGAAGTGCAGAGAGACGTTCATTTGGAATGCATCCTAATTGAAAGCTTTTATTGAAGAGATGAATTAAAATGAAAAATTAAAAAGAAACAAGTAAAGACTGAAGAGTAATAGTCTTGTTTTAGTTCTGGGTGCCTGTGTATAAATCATTATGATTTTAGTCCTATGAATAATGATTCACCTGGTCCTTGACTGTATAAAGTTTGGTTTTTCAATTATGACAGAAGCTCTAAATAGTACTCTTTAACATTAATGCAATTTTTCAATCAGAGCTTTGGAGCAGCCCCAGGGCTTGCTTCAGATTAACTTCAGAGGTTCTTTCAACACTTTTATTAAATTTTTATAGTGTTCTGTAAAATGTCAACATAAATACAGCCTTTGAATTAATACAAATCTATGTCTCCTTACATAATTGTTCAGCAAATTACAAAGGTATCTCTTACACCTTCCAATAAATCACCACTCACATTGCAATTACTTAAAAGCTATAATTTATAACAACAGCAACCAGCCATTGTGATGTCCAGGACTTCTAGGCCCGGTTTTATAGACAGGGCTAAGCCAGGATTAGGCCATAGTTCAATTAGAACATTTAAATCATTTTTATAAACATGCATTAGAAAAAAGTATTACTGGTGTGCATCTTAAGACAAAACAAAGACACTGACATGTTCTATAATCAGTCAGTTCCTTTCATTTGAAACAGCTCAGATTTACATTTTAGTCTAGGGCTAGGCTTAAAATAAAAAAAACTCTAAAAGAAACTGGGGGAGATTGTTCAAGTTATAGCTTAAAGCAGGGTTTCCGAAGCATTGCTTGGCAAACCCATGGAGGATTGTGAAGGAATTGCAGGAGGTTTGTAAGTTAACGAAAAGCTAATAGTGAATTCACATTTTATCAGTTAATAATACACTGTTTTATAGGCTCATTTCACAGGAAATGCGGTTTCTCATGAACCTATCTACAGTAGGCAAGCACCGTGAGTTTGTGTTCCTGCGATCCTTACTTTTAGTGCTTGTTGGCTCTTCTAAAGAATGTTTTGTCTGAATGTCTTAGTAGACGTACACTGAAACAATGACTCATTGAATTTACTACATTTTTTAAGGTAAGTGGCTGCAATTAATTTAGCTACATTTAAATAATACCTTTGTTTAAATGTAGCTAAAATGAATTGTTTGCAACCACTTACTGTAAAAGTCATTTTCATACTAAATTAAAACATCAAAATAATCACAATATATTTTTGGTCAAGGTGTGCACTATGTTCATAAGTTTAAAATACAAGCAATCAAAATAAAGCACTTTTAACCAATGCAAAATAGGTCATTAAATTACTGAAGTGTCAACTTTCAGGGGTATATTGCATAGTTTATTGGCTTTGAATGTTTTATACACCATTTTAACAGAACATAAATGAGAAGATATTCTGAGAAATCCTTTTTTTCTTCCATACAGTGGAAGTCAATGGTAACCAAATCATTTTCTTCAATGATCCACGTAAGAAAGAAACTGACGCGACATGACGACAGAATTTTCATTTTGTGTGAATAATACATTTAATGATTGGTTGATGCCATACATCAAAGGCTTGCAGATACTTGAGGAATATCCAGGGTCAATTACAATTTAATGAACATTGGCATTTTTCAAGCATATACTGTCGATTTCCAGAGAAAAAATGTATACTTGTCCCTTAGCTTATAAAAAGAGAACAGAATGTGCCTTCATGTCCAATGTAGGCATAGCAACTGAGCAGGCAAGACCTCTGCAACACATTGGTCTCATGATATTCGAAAGCAATTCAAAAACTACAACACAGACATTAAATAGTAAACAACCTCGAATATTTCCTTTAAAAAGACCCTTTCTCTAGTCCACAGCTCAGAGCTATAGCTGTAATTATAGGTACTGGGGCTCTGCAGTCCCTAATATTGACTGGAGTTGAAGCTGTGCATGGCATTGTTGCACATAAATCCGAATACGTTATCAAATTCAGTCTTGACTGCACTGTCTTTCTGCTTATCATGAAATCGGGACCATTTGTTGAGATAATCAATATCTACTGTACATTGATTGATTAAGCATACAATGCCAAAAGGCTTTATATCATACAGAAAGTATTAATTGGACACTGACTACAAAACCTACACAGATGAGTCTACTGCTATGTCTATTTCTGCTGCACAACGTCATTGTGACAATAAGAGAGAACACAATTACAATTAAAAAGGTAAAAACTTGACCTATTTTTCAAATTATGCACCTGCCTCTCATTGGATGTGTTATCAAAGATATAAATGTGTTTTTGGTCCATTGAAGAGCCTATGATGTGATTTTGATTAGAAGTGCCGTAAAGAGGCAACAGAAAGCTTTTTTTTTTTCACAAAATTTCAAAGAGTAAGAATTACCAGATAACAGAGCGTAAAGCTAGACAACATAATAGCCCTAATTTTTGATCACAGAGTAACATCTGAAGACATCACTGATAACTTAGGTACATTACAACCTCAAAGAATTTGTGATTTGAAGGAAAATGCTGTTTTCTTTACCTTTATTTATTTGTTATTTATTTTTTTCAAAGTTCTCTTATGCATCCTGAAACGGTTACTTTGGAAACAAGCTAAACAAGATACCAGAATCTTAAGATCAGGAAATGCTGTTATTAGCATGTATAAGTATTAAAGCGAAACTACTGAAATAGAGTTATGAAGGATTGATTAATGTCATCATGTGTAATTGAGGAATATTTGAAGCCTGTGGCTATTGTCCTCATGAGAGATGGCGTCGACAAATTGTAGTTATACACCAGATGTGCGGACAGCATGGCATCGCGGCAAAAACTGTCTACACTAAATACAGTTAGATGCTAGTTCAGCTTCTGACATTCTCCAAGAGCTTTAGTGTATAGACAAAAGGACAAACGGAAGAGCAAATAATATTTGTTTCGATAATCGGTTTAAACAACATGTTTGAAAAGTTCCCAATGTCAAGTGGATGGACTATTTTTGATGCCGTTTGGGATTATGTCAGAGGTTTATATGTTTGTACGGAGCAGTTGACTGCAAATTGTTTTGTATATGAGGACCAGTATAATGGAGAGTTCTCAGAGAAACTGTTGTTGAAAGATGAAGCAGCCAACTGTGTTAGATCTGACCGCAGCTGCTTTGTACATAGAATGTAAACAATTTTAATGATTTTTCTGAAAAAAAAATTTATGGATATTATCCAAAAAAAAATGTTTTCAAAACTATGTGGAATAATGAGCACTTTTTGTACCCCCTAAAAGTGATCATTTCAGAAAGAAGGCTAGAGTAAGAGTAGAGAATAATGTTTTGTATGACTTTGTCTTTCAAATAGCATTATAAGTGAACCCTCAAAGGGTATACTTAACACAGAAATTAAAATTTTGTCATTAATCACTTACCCCCATGTCATTGCAAACTTGTAAAAGCTTTGTTCATCTTCAGAACACAAAAAAACCAGGAGGCTGCCAAAGAATTAACAGTGTTAAGGTCCAGAAAAGTATGACAGACAATTCAATCTGAATTTTATGAAGGGACGAGAAAACTTTTTGTACGCAAAGAAAATAAAAATATTGACTTTATTCAACAATCTGTGTCTCTCCGTGTCACCTTAGCACAATTTTGGAAAGTATCTACTGGATGCAAATTGCATACGTTCTTCTGTGTCAGCTGCAAAAATAAACGAAATAAACTTAGAAAAAATATACGTGTGTTGCGGTTGACAAAGCTTTTATGGGTTTGGAACGACATGGGGGTAAGTGATTAATGGCAAAATGTTAATATTGGGGTGAAGTAACCCTTCAAGGAACATTTAATAATCATAATCATAATAATAGTAATAATAATAATACTTTAAATGGAAAGACGAAGCGAGGTTAAAAAATAAAAATTTTAGGTTTCATGAAAAAATACAAAGCTTAAATTAAAACAGAATATTCATTTTTAGATGAATCAACCTGTCATGCTGGGATGCTGTGTCGTTGCGATCTCGCTTCTCAGCGGGCAAGGAGGCATGGAGACAGAAGTTCAAAAGTACGTTGAACGTTTAATAATCGAAACAGGTTATAATGACGCTGCCAAAGTGCTGAGATCTATGCAGACAAACCCACAACATTAACTTTAACGACTCACACCGAACACGAAGGCACGGTTTAAATATAGACATAATCAAGAACACAATATAAAATGCCTGGGAAAACACGGCTGTTAGGGAGTGAAACACTGATGAGACGGGCGGAGTTACTGATGCGGATTGGGAACCGCAGGGATGTCTCACCGCACTCCTGGCTGTGACTCGGACACCGGACCTGACAACGATTCCCCTGACCGTGATTCGGGGCTGGGACCCGATAGCTGTGGATTGGGAACCGCGGGATTAACTGTGGCATATCGGACCAACACTCTAAATCCAGAGTGGGAACCTGCAGACTGGAATCCGCGGGACTCAGGATCGGCTCTCTTGGCCGAAACTCGGGAACCGGACTTGGAAATCGCAGACTGGAATCCGCCGCAAACTGGAGGGAGTCAAAATCACCACACTCAAGATCCTGAGTGGGTGATGGTGGATTGGAATCCGCGGCAGATGGACTCGGCGCTCCTGGCCGGAATTTGCGGACCAGAGTCCGTATCCGTTTGTGACGGCGCACTGGGCCGTGAATGCAGACCGGAGTCCGCGGAGATGAGTGCAGCCTGCTGCTCATTCTCGCCGGAAGATTCGGATGGTGCGGGACTCGAACGGCGCTCTGGTGGTGATATAGCGGCTCGCGGCGCTCTCTCCTCCTGGGCCCGAACCCAACCCAGGCAGGAATACAGCGCTACCTCCCAGCTCATCCCCATGGTATCCGGGAGGTCCACGGGGTGGTGGTAGCTCGCGCCTATGCGAAACGCCCCTATGAGCGCCTCGTCGCCGAAGCTCATTCCTTGGGCGAGCTCATAGAATGCTTCGACAAAGTCCCAGAATGGCAAATTTCTTAATACTAGGGCGCTGAAACCCGCAGCAAACGCCAAGTTCATTGAAATCTTTCACAAATGCACTCACCCTGCAGCCTACCCACAAGCTCTGTCTATGATTGAGAGTCATTTATTAAACCTTCCCAGACCATTCTACGGCAGCAATAGTGCGTGGACGACCTTTCTCTATGGGTCAATATTTCGAGCGTAACAAGGGTGTATATGAAGAAATGTGACAATGAGTATTGTTTCAACTGAGCACACAGCATATGGGCTATGATAGCTGATGCTTTATCTTCATTCAGCGCTAACCACAGTGTTTCCGTCATTGCATTAAGAGGACTGCAGACTTTTCTGTGAGTCTTGGACATTTCAGGCAAAGATGGATTAATGCACAGGCCTCCCGAGCATCTGCCCGAGGCTCCAGACAAGCAGGAGGCCCTGATGAGCTACAGAAATGGTTTTTATTTGCTGTTTCTGAAATAATTCTTGTTTTATGCAAATATAAGAGCAATCTTTAATAATGCCAAAGTACTAATATTCTTTTCTTTGTGCTCATCTAGATGTTTTCAACAACACAACAATTTGTCCAATGTGAAAGGTCCTGGATGTGCCCAGAGCACTCCAGCATTATAATTTATACCTTACTACAGAGTACGAAAAGACTCTAAGTAGCTAAAAAAACTGATTCATCAGAAAGCAGAGATTGCAAATCATTGCACTCTTTTAGTGGCTGTATCTGACAATGCCAGTGGGTTCTGTGGTTTAGCAGCACTGTCCACAATTGATTAATGCTGTCTGATAGGCTTCAAAGAGAGACCTGTTAATAAACATTTGGTTAGAAGATCACCAATGAAGGAGATGATAGCTTATTGTAAATAGGATGCTGGATATTTAGGCCAAAGTAAGCAAAGATAAAAAAATAAAATTCTTTGTCATTACTTTATCTTTGTTATTTAAGAAACTGAATGTACAAATATAAAAATAAAAACTATTTATAATGAGTATAAAGAGTAGTGAGTGATTTTTCTCTTAGTATTTTGTTGTTTTATTAACATCAAAAGAATAGTTTACACAAAAATAAAAATTCTGCAATCTGTCTTTCAATTCTGTCATAGTGTTTTATTTTTATACTCATTAAAAAAAAAATTAAACCTGAAAGAGTTTTTTTCTTCTTCTTCTTCTTCTTCTGCTGCTGCTGCTGAACATGAATGCTATTTTGAAGACCAAGGAAAACCAAACAGGTGCTTGATCACAATGACTTCCACAGTACCTTTTTCCCCTATATTATCAACATTATTGTGGCCCAGCAGCTGTTCTTCAAAATATGTTATTTTGCATTCAGCACAAGAAATAAAATAAAACAGGTTTGGGACAACAAGCGAGAGAGTAATTAATGACCGAAATTAAATTTTAGGTTGAACTATCCCTTTTATATTCAGTACTGTCGCTTTAAGAGAGGCACGCATCTTAAAAGCTGCCTACTATACTGAATTTCTTCAAAAATTTCAATTACCAATTAGACCAAGAAAATTTGCTATTGTTATTGACGCAATTCCAAAAAGTGTGACAGTACTTTTAAAAAACTACATTTCAGAAGGAATCAGCATAGTTAATCCTTGTGGAAACATTTTCATTGGAAATGTCGATGTGTTAAAACAACAGTG
>JAUMHE010000048.1:17261689-17279957 GCA_032359235.1 Enteromius mattozi | reverse complement strand
CAGCATTTCTGTTCTCCTGTGTTTTATTATTAAAACTTTTGCATCGAAGAAATCCTGTTTCCTCCGCTCTCTGCCCCACTGAGAGGCGCGGCTGCACCGCACACCAGCTACTTCGTGACACTCATCACAGGATCTCGATGAAACAGTCTGTGCTTACACATACATATGGCACAATTATTAAAAAAAAATTTTTAAAGTGAAATTAATTAAATCAAATAGAATTGAAGTGTTAAAAAAAAGTGACTTCTAAAAATAAACTGCTCTGTGAATTGTGTTGTACTTGCCTGTTGCGATAATGAAGTGTCTTATAATCATCATCTTAATTTGGGGGCATTCTCTAAATAGTAATGTTATTATTTGGAATTAAATCTGTTTATTGATTGACAGTCCTGCTTTGTCTTAATTTCTCAAAGTCTGCACCTCCTGTTCTTTTACCGGGCAAGATGGGCCAAGCTGTTCTCAAATTTTGCACATCTGGCACTAGGTTCCCTTTCCCACTTGGTTTAAATTTACATATGCAATAACATATCATGTTTTTATTCAAACATCATCGTAATTTTGCATATGGAGGTTAAGTGAATTGTTAGGACAGAAACTTGAACTCATGAGTGCGGTGGCAGTGTGCAGGTATGTGTATGATAAATGGCCACTCTCTAATGAATGACCTGCAGAGCGGTGCCATCTGGGTGGCATGTTCCGGACACATCTGTGTTTGCAGGATCAGGCATAAAAGCACAGCAGTTGGTTTGTTGTTCTTGTAAATATGCATGCTTTGTGAAGGTATTTTAAAACACAAGACGGCTCTGATAAATATATAACGTATGGATAATCTGAATAAATATATGTATAATGAGTAAATATAATGGAGGAAATTAAATCTTTGCATTAGATTTTGAGAAGTACAAAAATAATAAAGTACAAGACCGTTGTTCAGTTCAAATCCCACCACGTGACAACAAACCACCTTTTGTTCTTCAGCCTCAAGGTCACTTCCTATAATGGAAAGTTTTATCCTGCCAAATTGAGCTTCGTGGCACAGTATTCACTCTCTGTCCTTTTCGGACTTCGTCCATTCACACATAAATAACCAGCTCAGCTATAAAAAGATTTATTGCTCTGTACCCCGAGGTATTTCATCATTGGCTGGAGCACGTAATTATCTCCATCGGTAAACATTGTTCAGCTCATCCTAAGTTTCTATGCCCAATCCATGTCCAAACAGTGAAGCTTGCAGTCTCCAGCAAGGCTACACGTTCACTTCATTTAAAAAAACGCCTGACCTCTGTATCCCGGGAGCTCACCAGCCAGAGATCACATCCCTCATGGGACAGACTAAACCACTTTTGAATATCGGTCTCACTGTTTCTTTCACAATGCTGAAGGCTGGAATTCGAAGTTGGTTCTAGGTCATTGAAAAAGGGTGCATTTTACCAGGAGCCCAATTTCCTGGTTCAGTGTTTTGGTATGAACATTGTTTCCTTTATGTGCTTCAGAGAGCTTTCAGCATCAAGGGCTGATTGTGCTTTAGGTGTACATGTATAATGAGCAAGTGAACGGCAGCATCCCAGGTCAAAGCTGAGGGAGGGCTGTGTTTTGTGTTTTTTGTTTTCTCCTGCTTTCTCAGATCTCACTAAGATTCATTTGCCACAATGCCGTTTTTATTGTTATCTGGTGCATGCAGACTCTTTTGTCACACACAATCAGCTTAATTTTCTATAAAAAATGGAAACGCTGAAAGATAAAAAGACACAATCAAGCTGATGTGTTTTTGTAAAAACACATGAATTACCACTCAAGTGCATAGTTGTTTCTCATCAAACCTTTTATGTGTTCATAAAGACATTATAGCTTAGGCTTTTTATTGTTTGGCATTCAAAATTTGAAACTATGTTTGGTCAATAGTGTGCATTTACATAACGGAATAATTATTGTCAACATATAACTTTTTCTTTATTCTTCTAAATATGGCACCGTTATTACTTGTATCTTGCAAACATTCTTTAGTTCTAGTTCATAATCCCCCACTACTCTCAGCCTTTCTATCAAAAGGCCATTGGTGTATAAAGCACCTGAAAGTCATACACAAGTAAAAGTACAGATATCTTACAAGAAAATGACTTTGGTAGAAGTTTGGTAGAAGTCACTGTTTAGAATATTACTTGAATAAAAGTATGTGATATTTCTTGTACTTAAAGGGGTCATATGATATTGCAAAAAAGAACATTATTTTGTGTATTGTTAGGGTTAATGCAATGTGTTTATGCGGTTTAAGTTTTAAAAAACACATTATTTTCTACAGTCTGTACATTTATTGTTTCTCCTCTAAGACCCGCCTCCTGAAACTGATCGATTTGTACAAAGCTCATCATTCTAAAAAAGCGAAGTGTGCTCTGATTGGTCAGCTATTCAGTGCATTGTGATTGGCTGAATGGCTCGTAAACATAACACCATGTTTGCATTCGTGATCGAAGAAATGACAAATGACAAGCACTACCCTTCACTGCTCGAAACTCACATTTGAATAGTAAGTAGCAGATTCTTGGGTTGGGGGTTAAATGTGTAAATAATATAATTTAAATAAAACTGTTTTGACGGTTTACTTTGAAAAATCACACCCCTACATATATACAATAATGCCATTGTTTTTACCCAATATATCTTTTAATTATGACGATAAAATAAAAAAATTATCGCGTTGGCAAATTGCCGCTAAGGGTTTCCTATTTAAATCAACGGAGGACCCTTCACGTCGAAAAGTGACTGAAAAGGGGTATCTTGAGTTTTAAAAAGTGACGCAAAAGGGTCTTGACCCAGCGTCTAAATGTGACGAGTTGGAGTGAGACTGTGTTGCTTTTTACTGGTATTAGTCGACTAAGGCCCCCTCCCACCTTGACCATACAACAGGCATTATTATAAAGAAGATTCACCCATGCTATAAACTTTTCACCAAAACCAAATGCTTTGAGAACCGAGAACAGAAACTCATGATCTATTCTATCAAAAGCTTTCTCCTGATCTAAGGATAAAATACCAACACTTTGCTTGTAGACATGACATCCATCCATCACATCCCTCATTAAAAGCAAATTGTCCATTATAGTCCGATCTGGAATGCAATAGGTCTGATCCATATGTACAAGTAAGCCTATATAAGGATTGAGACCTATTAGACAAGACTCTAACCTATTAGACAAGGCTCTAGAGAGCACTTTATAGTCTGTACACAAAAGAGCAACTGGTCTCCAATTCTTTAATTCAGTTAAATTTGCCTTTTTAGGAAGTAAAGTTAAAACAGCCCTTTTACAGGAGACTGGGAGTACATTATCATCATACGAATTCATTAAAACCTCATGCAAATCAGGTCCAATAACTCCCCAAAAATGTTTACAAAGTCAATAGTGAGTCCATCTATTACAGGTGCATGTCCAGATGCTAGTTGATTAACAGCAATAGTAAGTTCTTTCAAGCTTATTTCTTTATCCAGCTTGCTCTGCAAAAGGTTATTTTTAATGCGTCTTATGGCCCGCTCAACCTCCTCTATGGCCCGTTTTAACATAACAGAAGAAAAAGATGTATATTGTTGACAAAAATTTTTAATTTGAGCCTTCGCAATTTCCCACCACTGATTCAAGGACTAAAAAGAACTTTTTATTTTCTTTCCACTTATCCCATAAAGTCTTAAAATTCACACAGCACGTCATCTTGAAGTAATTTATTATTAAAATGCCACTGAGATCTATTAACTTCATGCTTTAAGGAAAGATTCATAGAAATAAGATGAGGATCTGTGAAACCAACTGGTCTAATTAAACAATCATATAATCTAGATCTAAGCCCTTTTTGACATATAGCTGCACTCACTCTTCCATCCACAACCTTCACCCATGTATATTGTTTCACATTTGGAAATTTCATTCTCAATGCATCTGCTAAATCAAAATGAAGTAATAACATTTTTAGGTTTTTACTGGATTGTAAATGAGGCTCTTCACTAAGCCTATCATTATTAAAATCAATGGTACAATTCCTGTCTCCACACAAAATAAAATAATCACACTCACTTTGTTCATGACTTTATCTTATTAAATAAATATTAGGTGCATAAATATTAATAAAACAATATACTGAACCCTCTATGTCAGCTTTAATCATTAAACCTCAACCTTTAACTAACATACAAGACTTTTAAACTATTAGAAAAAAGCACAGCTACCCCTCCACTAACATTACTACCATGAAACAACTAACCACCCCAAATTAGACCCCAATCAACTTCATCTTTTATAGTGCTCTGTGTTTCCTCGAGAAAAATAACATCAAGTTTATTCAACACAGTCTCAAGACCTATTCGTACGAGGTCCCAAATTCGTGCTAATTCGTATGACCTCACTAATACGATTTTGTACGATTTGTCTAAAACCCCGTGACAGGTAGGTTTAGGTAATTCGTACAAAACTCGTGTGACGAGTGAAAAACGGAGGAAACAGTTGCAGATTGCAGTTAAAATGTTTGTTGACAATGTCAATCCAATCAAGAGTCTGTGAAGGCAAAACAGCGTGAAAGCTGTCAGGACATGCTGGTTGGTAGCGCAGGGACTACAGCGGGCTTTCCTGGCTTTTCCTGCTCCGTGAAGCAAACAGAGGAACTGACGAGGACAAGACAGGTTAGCACACATTAAATAGTGTTGGATAACGAGCCACAGCTGGAACTAGTTAGCTCGTTACCCACACTCAGCCACACCTACTCATTCATACACACAACAGGCATGAATGAGATCATGAACCCATGAACTGTGACAATTGGCACCTTGTAAAATACGAATTCGTACGAATTAGCCACCTCGTAAAATATGTATGAGTTGCTGTGAGATCAGGTTGGTTTATTCATACTGACTACTTCCTTTATCAATTCTCTCTTCTGTCTGTCCCTCCCACCATTTATATTCAAAGAACCTACTCTTAAACTTCCCATAGAAAAAAAGACAAACAGAGACATAAGGAAATCAACCCATGCAACATGATCAAGGCAGACATCACTTATTCTTTGCTAAACCTTCTTACATTTTCTAGTTTTATTAGCCTTGGAGGCCTTTTTCACTGCAGTGACATGTTTCCTCAGTCGAGAGCGCTTCCTTTCATCTAATAAATCGAAACTGACCATCTTTTGCAAAATTGCAACCGACCTGATAAATTTTTCTGTCTCAGCAAAATAGTCATCAACCTTAACAGACTGTCCAAAAGTTTCATTATTGAAATTAATGATTTCTTCCAGTGAATACAAATCTCTCTGCCTGTTTAACCCCTCAAAACCTTCTCCATCTGACTCATCCTGTTCCATTTCTTCAGTATCACTTTCTACTTGATCTTTGTCATTTGACCCAGTTTCTACATCCTTCTGGTTATTTTCTTCAACAACATCCTGCAAAACAGACACACCTTTCTCCATAACTTTACTCACAATCAATCAATCTTCTTGTATTTTAAGCTCCCTCCATCTTTATCAGCGTGAATTGACTGCTCTACAATTCCATCAACTTTTTTTATTCTCACTATTAGTCTCTACCAACTCATGAACCACCCTTAACATCCGTTCACCCTGAGAGACAGAATTACTGCTGGAAGCTATAACTCCTTGTCCATCAATGTCATCGGCTTGTTCAGTAGGTCTCTCTACATGTTCCACAAGTTCTCTATGAGGGCAAGTAAGACGCTTATGCCCCACGTCCTCACATTCAAAGCATTTCATGTTTCCTGAACTAGCATACACTGTAATATCCTCCTCCATGCTTTATTTTAAACGAAACATCCAAAGACTGTGTCGGAGAATCCAAAAACATGAAAACTTGCCTCCTAAGCGAGACTACATGTTTCAAACGGGCATCTTTACATCCGAGAGTCACCGTCTTAAATCCACTTGCACATTTTCCAAACCTGCACAATTCTTGTTCAATCAGTTCATTAGGGATGAAAGATGGAACACCTGAGATAACTACTCTCCTTGAGAGTACAGACGATAGCGAAACTTGAACAAACATATCATTGATAAAGACTCTTTCAATCAAACCATGAACCAACCGTTCCTCTTTCTAAAAAAACAGCCACAGCTTTATTCATCCGAGATGCAGAAGATATATTATCATAGCCAATCTTTTCACCTACCGCAAGCAAAGCCCAAAGTCCAATGGACAGCGGCGGCATCACAACGGATGCCATTCCCCGCAAACTTATAAACAATGCTACCAGCACACTTCTCCTCCATATTCAGCCCCGAAAAAAAACTATAAATGATGTCTTACCTTTTTCATGCATACGAAAAAGCGGAAAAAGCTCACCCCAGCTGTGTACCAAAAAATCCTAGCTCTGCATCCACATCCACTAACCACTCATTCACACGAACGGAAACCGGAAGCCTAAGAGAGAGAGTAATGCCAAACTAAATCATGTCATGACAGGTTAAAGCAAAACACTTTACCCAAACACAAAAAAAGTTTGAAAAAAATTAAATAAAATAGACAGGGTTGTAAGACTTTTTCCAATCTGGTAAGTCACAGTCATTTTCTCTTTGTTGTTTTTTTGAACATATGCATAAATCTTGTAAAACTAGGTTTGAGCACTCAGAACTTGTACTGTATCTACAGCTTTCAATGTGCAACACTAGACTGTAGAACCACTAGAAATCTCACTGTGAATAACTCTTTCTAATGTGGCAGAGATGGAATGCAAAGAGAAAACAGTGATAATTATCAGCAAAACACTCCACTGAACTACCAGCCTGCAGAGGAAATTGACTCAGTGCGTTGTCTTCTCCAGTAAGCATAGAGCCATAGAGTTAGTCACAGCAGTCCTGGATCAATTGCTCTTCAATTAAAATGCTCAATTAAATATACTTTGAGAAAAAATAACTGTGAAAGTAGGACGATGCTCTGACTAATGTTGGAGGATGAATCTGTAGTGTGTAGACATCTTGTCATTGGATTAATTCTGGAAGATAGGGAACCTTTGCCCAGAGAAAGTTTAGCTACATACACTTACACCTTCCAAACTTTTAAAGGACCAGCTCATCCAAAATTGACAAATCAGTCTTTATTTAATTGCTCTCACATTTCTTCAGTGCTTTAACACAATCATGTGAAAGGTTTTTGTTGTCAGAAATGTACCATAAAATGTATATTTTGTGACGTGACTGTATATTTTATGGTTTACACGTGTGGTTTATTTTATCACAGTTTGACTCAAATCTAAAATTAATTATTGTTTGGACAATTAAATTCTTGTTCACATCAGATTTAAATTTCTTACTGATTTAGGCAAATAACATGTTTAAGCACAAGTACAACTGTATACAGTTTGAATAATAGTTAGGTCCATATATATTTGGAATCTGACACAATTTTTATAATTTCGACTCTGTATGCCACCAGAATAAAATGAAAATTAAACTCAAGTTGAAATTGAAGTGCAGACTTTAAGGTTTAATTCAAGGGGTTAAAAATATAACATAAAATTCTCAGGAATTAAAACCATTTTTATACATTTTCCCCCTATTTTCAGGGGCTCAAATGTAATTTGACAATAGTCATAAATAAAATGTTTACTTTTGATATTTGAGTCTGGGACTCATGGACATCACCAGAGCCTAGGTTTACTCTGTGGTGCTTTGCTGCATCTGTTCATGAAATGGCTTTCTAGTCAATTGTCTCCTTAAAAAACGGGGGAGGTAAATATTAAAGAGCTGTAATTCATAACATTTCCTCCAGTTTTGGTCATCAGCTAAAATAATAAAAATGTTTAAATAATGAATAAAAATGTCCCTCTGTCCAAATATATATGACCTAACTATATTATGCACAAGACTTGATGAGTTGATTCTCACTGATCCTCACTTAAACGCTTCACAACTTCTAAACATTCTTTCATCATGCGAATCATCACATGCAATATGATGCATTCAATTATCAAAATATGTCAGATGAGTGTATATTCCATAAATATCCTGGCATGGAATAGTTGCAATGTTTGCTTATCATTCTGTAAATTTACCAGAAAATTTCCACCCCTTTCTACTCCCAGCATTTATTTATTTTTTTGTATTTTTACAGTATGACAAAATTTATTCTGTTCCTTTTTAAACATCTGTAACTGAAGTAAAAAAAAAAAAAAATTGATCCACACACAAGTTATTGGTTATTTGAGTCTTAGACAGCATGGTCTTCCACAACCAATTCCAATTATTGCTCTTTACATGCTCTTCAAGCTTTGTAATCAAGTAGTTACTTTGTACCGACCCCTCACTCTTGATAAGTACCCATCTGTGTCTTGCGCATCTCCCAGAGTAGAAGGCAGATTTTCTGCTTCCATGCATGGGAGGAGGGCAGTGATCACTGAAGCAGTGTAGCCAAGATTCAACCTGCACATTGAATCAATAGAGACTGATAGGAAAAGAAGGCTATTGATTCTTTTGTCCCATCCCCTCCCTATCTGCTTGTGGAATAACGTAAATCAGTGAATTAGGAGATAAATCTGCTGATCGCAGGGTCTCCAATCCCTCATCTAGATATATCATTGATGAGATAACGCCTGGGTGAAATGTTTTCAGACCTCCAGATTTATATTATGTGCACCATTCAGTCTGAATTTATCTTCCAGAAATTGAATTAGTGTAGAAATTCTTCATGGCTCCCCCACTTGTACTTTGGGGATCATTAAAGGTCAAAATTAATGCTGAAGAAACTTTCAAATGTCAAACTTTTGCACTTCATCCCATTGTGCTGTTCCTAAGTGATGCACATATTTTCCAAATGCTCCTATTCATCAAATGCTTGTCCTGAGTCCCTGCTGTCTTAAAGTTCTCACACAATCTGGTGCTCAGAATGACAGGAAATGAAATTCATGGTCAAACATCAGAGGGGGCATATTTTACCCCATGTGGTCTCTTCATTGTGATAAGAGAATGTGAGCAAAACAGTTTAAGAGGAGAGGAAGAATGGTAGAGAATGATAAAGAAGGAGAGAAATTATTATAAGGGGGAAATGAGAACCCCGCAGATCTCACAGTTGCAAGCCCAGCCAGCCATACAAAACTTTAGAGCGATAAGTGTAAATAAACAGACAGAGATCAAGCATAATTTATTTAAATTACACTTACATCTGCTTAAAATAGATAGATCACTCAAACATGACAATTCTTTCAAACCTTGAGTTTTAGACCGTTGACTTTCACAGTACGGGGAAATATGGTAGTGAGCGGGACCGGGAACTGTTATGTTACCTACAAATCTGTTTAAGTTTAAGGAATTGATGGATGGATGGATAGATAGATACTTTTTCCACCATTCCCCTTTGGATTTTTATAGATCATCTCGCTGATCTATATGATATTAAAAAGTTGCATCCCTACCTTTAACACACAGAGGAAATGAGAACAAAAAGAACAGGCTCTAGTGGGTAGATAGAGCACACCACACAAACACTGAACTAGATGCAATTAAATGATAGGAGACTGGTCTCCAAAGCCTTAAACTGCCACTCTTTCCCACATGGCAGGAGATGGATTCTTATCTGCGACTCTCAAAAGAGCAATGACATCTGAAATGCAGATTCACACTGGACTATTATCATCACCTCACAATATCCCGCCACAGTTTATGCTTTGAGAACCACACGAGAATGTCCTCTGGGGCTGAGGAAATATAGCATTTTGTCAGTGGCTAGGAAAACAAACTTGTAGAAATGCATTTGGGTCGAATGACCTGGTGTTTGTCTTCACGGAATGGTGATTTCGGGGCTAAATCTATTCTTTGTTCAAACCGCTGAGGCACAGCCAACAGGAAAGGTCAGAAATCACAGAACTAATGCACGTTTACTGGGCTACAGATTAATGTAAGTGTAAATATAGATTTCTTTTTTTTTTTTCTTCCCAAGTTTGTTTGAATAAAAAGGTGCGCCCACAGATATTTAGCATTAGAGCACTTTCCCACAAATGGATACGCTGCAATAAATGGGTGCCGTCAAAATGAGAGTTCAAAGATCTGAAAAAAATAATCCACAAGTATTCACCGTTCCAATCCATCAATTAACATGGACTCTTGAATGTATCACTTAAAAAAGTGACCTAATCATTTACATCTTGGATAGCCTGAGGGTGAGTAGGTTTTCATTTTGGGATAAACTAGTCCTTTAATTAAATTAAGAATTTATAGAGGAAATAGTCGTAGTTAATAGTTAACAAGTGTTGCCTATTCTAAAGTGTTACCAAACCGTTTTACCTGCCTTATCAAAGAGTTATACCTTAAAGGCGTCAGCATGCCCTGGAGAGTCCCACTTTTTTACCATGTGTTTCCTTTTATTTTACATAATGAGGGTGTATCTTATGCTTTGGGAGTCAAAGAGGGTCCTGTCAATTGAAGCTAATATTTTCTCAGAGAACAGAAAAAAAAAACAGCAGGAACCAACCAGAGCAGGAGCAGATGGCAGAGGCATGCATGGAGATGTGGATAATAACAGACGCAGTGGATCACACTCTCTTTCAATCGGCCCAAAGGGGCCACATGTTTACCAAACAAAACAAATCTTCAAGACTAAAGTAATCTCATTTTGGTTGCTACCATATGGAGCAAGCGTTGAGGTTATTAGGATTCAGTATTCCCTTTAACAAGAGTAACTACTACTCAAGTGGATAACCAGATTTGTCACATTTTTTGTACTTCTTGTAGATTCCCAAAAGTCTTGCACAATTGTACCTGCTCAGCAAGTGGGATTTCACATTGAGATTTAAGCACAAGTTTCCTGGATGTTCTGCATTAAATTTTATTATGCCTCTTTACTCTTTACTTTAGGATTTGCATAATAATAAACAAAATTCTATGCATTATTTTATGTAATTATGCACTCTGTTATAAATTTGTGATATTCTGGTGTTAAATCATGTTGTTTTGTGGTTGCTATGTTGTTACTAAACAGTCCCTTGCTGTCCCAACTCATGTTGGATGTTGTTGAAGACCATGTTCATCACTTTTTAATTTTTTTGCCAAAGCATGTCCTTAAAAATCCTGAAAAGATGAGTTTCTTTTTATTTTATTTTTATTTATGAAATAGTTACTTTAAACTTATAAATTGCTTTAAAAAGTGAAGAAATATGAAGATGATGCATAACCTGGGATGATAGTTTCATGTCTTTTAATAATACATTATGCAAGTTAAAATCTAAACAATATAGAGTGAGCATAAAAACAAAATGGTAGTTTTTCCATAAGGTTTTATACATCAAAATATGCCTATTTGATAATACACCAAGAAGAAGCTGGAAACAGAGGTTAGAACAGGTCAGACATCCTTACAGTAAAAGTACATTTTTATTACATTTTAAATCTCTAAAAGGTTCGAGAGCCACTCTTGTACAAGCACTCATGTACCCATGCCTGCTTCAACCAAGTTGTTAATATTTTCAGCCAGCTTAACTCTCAAACAATACAATATAATCTCAGCAGTAGACATTGATCAAGATCAGGTGCGAAAAGGTTTGGTGTAATTAACAGCGCAGTTTAACGAGACTATCCTGTGGACGAGACACATAGTCCTGTTGCTAATATCTGAACAATCACCAGTTCTCCTGCTATGTTACCACCTGACACAGGCAGATGATGAGCAATGTGGCTGCCTGTTTCACTGCCAGCGAGACAAGACCAGTCTCTTCTGCCAGCTGTAAGCCTGTGTGAGGTCATATCTCACACACAGAGCTATGATGAATATGGAGACAGACACTACAAGTTTTACTTCATTTAGACAGCAGTGCTTGTTTTTTATATGTACTGTGTGTGTATATATATATACATATATATAATAGAGAGAGAGAGAGAGAGAGAGAGAGAGAGAGAGTGAATTCACTCACTAAGTCAGCTGTCATTTTGGATGGTACTGTATTAGAATCTTTTTGAGAGACAATGATGTACCGATATGAAATATATACCCCAATAAAAAAGGCACTGTTACTTGCCGAGATCTGTTCATTAATGTCAGGAAATGTTGCATTCAAAGGATTTGGGGCTGCTTTAAGACTGTTTTAGGCCTGTATTCACGTACAGATGCTGTGAGGTAAACAGTACCTTCTTAGATCATGTAATATCAGATTATGTAACTGTGACTTTTCACGGTACAAGAAAACTGGAGAGCAAGGACATTCATAAGTGCTGATTTGTAGTGGTGTTTGCTTAGGTAAGCATTTCTATTGCTCATAGGACTACAGTACTTAGAGTTATGGATTTGTTCAAAACCTTTAACCCTAAATATTAATCTTCAGCCTGCACTGTTTGTTCTATACAGAGGTGTTTTATCAGGTGATTCATTATTTTCATCTGGTGGATGATAAAATTGTTTGGGAAACAGTAGTGACTAGCTAGTTCGTTTTCATAACAGTGCATTGCACTATGGTGGTTAATCAGCGAGTTATGTGTGTTGAACTGTTAAAAGCTCCTTTTTTGCCATCAGACGGATGACCACTGCAGTGTGTGTATTCTAGTATTGTCTTAATTGTATTAAAATTGGAATTTTTATGTATATGTAAAAGTATTGACTGTGTCTTCACTCATAAAACCCAAAGATTTTCTTTACTGTATGCCCGAAAATAAGAGGGGTTTTTTTTGTTTGTTTTTTTGTTTTTGCTGTTTGAACATGCTGGCATCTCACGCACACTGCAAGCAGCACAGTCCCGTTTAGTCAGAATAAAATAGTCACCCAAACATACAAAAATTAGTAAACATATTAAGTTAAACCATAGCAGCACACTAGTGACTACCCAACATTACTCAAAAGGTTTTTGCTGAGGTTTGATTATTGTGATGCAGTCACTATAACTAAACAATCATGATGCTAGAAAGATTTTGTCTCTAATGGTGGAGCTGAGAGCACATCATTCAGATTGTGAGTGGATATAATATTATCCCTGTCATAACAGTGTCATTGACATTGCACAAGTGTAGATAGCCTCACAACAGAGCCTGGGTAATTAACCTTCATAACAATTCCAGTTCACAGTTTGTATTATGGAATTGTTTAGCAAAAGCACATCAAGGGAGAAGATAAAAGATAAAAAACAATTGTCCATTTAATAACACTCTGCCTAAAAAAATGCTCTTTGTTTTGTATTTGTGTACAGCGTGTTTTAATTCCATAAAGAAAATTAGACTGGGCAGTTTTGCTTTATATGAAGGTGGAAGCCATTGACTAAAGCCACCCTACTGTCTAAATTATCACTTCATACTGCAGTGTGCCGTCCGCTGGTTGATCTAATGGAGTGTTGAGAGCTTAATTAAAACTGAAGATTTATTGGAGTGGACTTCATGTGCATATAAAATATTTGTACTTTCACACGTTCAGATTCAAACGAGAGTTTTCAGATGATTTCCAATTGGACTGAATTTCAATGGCTCTGCATAGTGCTTCAGTGAAGATGTATTTTTGTAGATCATTCTGAAAGTTAGCATCACTCTGGTTTCCTTGAAAAAAAAGCCAGTAGGATTTTTTTTCACTGGCTTTTGGATTATTGCAGAAAACAAACTCCAAAAAATGTGACCAACAAACAGTTATGATTCATACATATTTTGTTCATCATGATAACTTTCACAATACAACTATCATTGACTTTGTAGCCTAAAACACTTGGCAGAAGTAAATAGCTAAACGTAGGCTATTAACAAACTACACAACAGACAATTCACTTCAACCTAGGCTTCCATCAACACTTTCAGTCTTTAAAAAATTCCTTTAATGTTTGAGTTAGACTAAATTGAAAGAGCACGGACATAAACATTGCATATCGTTATGAAATCATAAGGGGATATTATGTATTTTATGTCACAGAAGAAAACAATTAAATAAATTGAGCTTATATGATTCGCAGATCTTATTTTGGGTATTTCACCAAAAACCCATAAAAAAAACAGCTGACTTCAAAACGCCATAAAACGCCATAAAGTGTTAAAAGTAATTTCTGAGTGTTGGCTTCCAAAATTATGTCATCCCTGGCCGTAGCACTCTATAGGATCACAATAAAGACAGAAATATCTTCCTATTTAATAACAAGTTAATGTGAATCAATATACATACAAATTTGGACAGTTATGATAGATTAATTAGATTATCGTCCTTATAAGCCGAAGGCCAGGTCAGTGTTGGAGCCGTTGCCTAGTGTTTTATCAATCTTTGGTGCTCATATGGGAAATTTAGGTTTGAATCTGGCTTGCGTCAAATGCTGATTTCGAAATTTCCAGTATTTTCTCTACTGCTACTGTTCTTAACCACCAAAAAATAAAAAAAGGACTAAAAAAATGAAAGGCTGGCTGAGTGAAAGTCTCTAGTGGTAGCAGCAGCCGGGGGTCTGAGACCGTCTGATTTGGATGGTGGAGTGGGAGGCTTCAAAGGTGGCAGGAGTGCTAGTGGACCCACTCATCCAAGAAGGATCCCTGTCAGCTCTTTAATTACTACTCACCATTTCTTTCACTTACATCTTATTTTTTTGTCTGTACAGAACTCAAATGAGCATACCATGAATTTAATGAGATGAAGGTTTTCAAAATGGGAGAGTGAGCTACATTGGCTGATTATTGAAAGGACGATTTGCCACCTAATGAACCCTGGAGTCCTTCCAGAAAAAGCAGAGGAGGGGTGGAGCGCTGCTTGATGTTCCAGACACTCATTTTAAACACAACAGCAGTGAAGTTTAAATAAGAGAGAATGAGTGAGGATGTGGTGCTTTTATTAAACATGCTTTCTGTGACTGTAAAGGGCATTGGTTCTCACAGGAAGTAAAAAGAGAGAGAATTGGGGTTTTTTTATTTTTGTTTAATAAGTGAAATAGTCGCAACCAGAAGTAATTTTAGTGAACTGTGGGTTATTACCATTTAAAGAACAGCTGGGGACAAAGTACAATCCATTCAACAAATGCAAGGGAACAGCTTTGGTTTTAACAAAGGGTGCCCTCAGTGAGCTTTTCCATGAGAAAGGTTATGTATAAAGAAATGAATAATGGATTTTTGAAAAATTAATAAGTAACACTCACAAGAAACAAGATGCAATTATATCAATATTCTAAAAATACCTTAAGTGGGTAGCTTTATGTGAATAGCTGTGTACTATTCATTTTATCTTGTTAATGCCTTGTTAATGAGACACCTTTTACTTGTAAAATGATTCAAGCATGGTTAAATGTGAATGGATCATTTTTACAATAGCATCATTACTGAAAGCATTTCTTTCTGCATGACGCTGCATCCATGCCAGTAGGTGTCAGTTGTACTGGTTTAGAAAGAGTGTTTACAATGCTACAATTTTCTTTTTATATCTTTTCATAAAAATGTTCAATGATAGAACATGTACTTTTAATGTGAGACAAGACGTGAGATGTGCAGATCCATCTGCAGGCTTTTATTAGATAGGGACGTGGTAATAGAACAGGCATGGGACATAGGGTATGACATGGGTAGTGCAGCATTCCATTATAGAGTACATGTGGTGAGCGGGTGATCTCAATAAGTATCTTGACACTAATATATTAAGTAGGCGATATACATCATTTGCTTTAGTCATGCGCATCTAGTCATTTAGCAGTAAATCTCCATCACCTGTTTTCAAATAGAGAAGCAGTTAATACACAGAGCCGTAGAACACTGACGAGCTATTAAGTTTTGTGTTCAGTAACGCAAATGAATCACCTGCGAAACTGAATGCGATATTGCCTAGCTCGTGGAAAGAGGACTTTAGACCACTGAGCAACAGTCTTTCTCCTTAATCCAGGTAAGATGCTTCTGACATTTCTTCTGTTTCAGAGGTGGTTTGGTAGAGTGTGGTGACTCCTGATGCACTCACTCCCACTTCAGTCCACTCCTCGTGAAACTGTCTCAAGTGTTTGAATCAGATTTGCTTGGCAGTGTTCTCAAGCTACTTCCACTTTGCACTGAATATGCTTTGATACAGCACTCTGTGAACAGCCACCCCTTTCAGTAATGACCTTCTGTGACTTACCCTATGGAGGGTGTCAATGATTGTCTTCTGGACCATTCCCAAGTCAGCAGTCTTCCCCATTATTGTGGTTTCAAAGAAAAAGAGATACCTTGTTTTTATACTGTAGGGATGGTCATTTAATGAAACTCTTTTAATTATATATATATCATTAGAGCTTTTTTACTGAAGCACAAAAGACCAAAAAACATGCTCACTCTCAGCACTGAAAAAGGTCATTTTTTAATAAATCCAACAGTAATCCCAATTGTCTTTATATCAAGCACAAAAGGGATTAATATATAAAAATTCTCAAAAAGCCTTTAGATAAATTAGATAAATTGGTTTGTATAATTGGGCTCCAGGCCTTCTGAACAAGGTGTTAGGTGAGATGTGCACAAAGACAGAGCAGCAGGTGGCACCATAAAAGACGTCAGTGTACTTGGCAGCCAAGATCTGCTCCTCATCTCCTGTTGGCTTGTGAAACAACTGAAAAATGAAGTACAATGCTATTGTGTGTGTGTTCGATTTGTATTGTGTTTCTTTTTCTAGCCGTTGATACCATAGAGATTAGGATTAACAGCTGAACAAGATTACGCATCAGATGGGATTCTCAGGTTGTGAGGGGCAGAACAACAGGGATTAGGCCACAATCACCAAAGGGACAACATTCACTCAGTACTGACATAAATATAAAAAATGGCTTGGCACAAATGTATAGAACACACACACACACTCACGTGTCATGTTCAGATCATAATCAAACGTTTCTTAGCCGGAAACCAATTTAATGGGTGGACGATTCTTAACGTACCAATTTTCGCCAGACACAGGAAATGGTTTCTCTCTTGGGGGTCGGTTTTCAGAAAGTAGTAAAAAGCATGACTTGAAGAGAGGTGTGATTTTTGCTGCTGTGTTGTTTGGATTGTGCTTTTTTTTCCCCAGAATATTTTTTATCCAGCTGTGAGGAAGCATGTGCATTACACTCTAAGTGTGGCAGAAAATGGCCGTAGAGTCGGATATTCACCTCGGCTTCCCAAAGACTGCTTGTTTAATAGAATAATGTGCAAAAAAAGAAAAAAAAACCTTCTGCACCATGCTTCATTTGACTTCCAGTGTGGAGAACTTCCCTAGGTTCATGGTAGATTTGATAGATGCATAATGTGTGCCCTCAGGGACTGACTTATCTGCTCGTGTGGCATTGAAGCTGATGGTCTGTGGCTGACTTCACATCACACATAATAGCAACTCACCCCTGTCATTCAATATGTTTATGTCTGTTGCTCACAATCTCACGAGCCGATCTCAGTTCAGAAGTGTCTCTTATATAGCATAGTGATGGGCGAATAGTGATGAGCATTGATACCTTTGTGAATCATTTGTTTTGAATTAGTGATTTAGAGTACGCCAAAGCTTCATTAGAAAAGAAATTTCAAAAGTACAATTGATCGCAGGTGAGGGGCTACTTCTGTGAACCCATGTAGCAGTGCCTTTGTTTTTTTTACCTGACCTTGGATCAGTTTATAAATTTTAAACATTTTCAATGACTGATTTGTACAATAAAAAGAAAATAGTGCTTAATAGTCTTTTACTGGCCTTAATAATAATAACCAATCTCTCCATATTATGCAGGTACTTCAAATTTAATAGCATTCAATGATTTGTTAATTGCATTTAAAAGGTTACATTTTCAGTAAAACATTTGCAATTGGTTTATAAAAGGTGTTTTATGCATGTTAGGAAACACAGTGTTTCGAGCACTTTGACTGAAAGTGTCAAAGGTTTTTTTGTAAATCACTTTTCACAATATACTGTATATTGTGAAAGCAACAAAGTGTTTCAATAGTACATTCAGGAGGTAATCTGAGATGAGTCTTTCCATATGCCAGTAGTGTACAGCTAGATAATACAGGGTATATGGTTAGTTACCATGATGTATACATTTTAGTAGACATGATGAACATGTTAGGTTATGATTACAGCTTGTGAGCATAGTGATTACTATGTAAGGATAGTATTTGTCGGTTTTGTATGTTGACACTGGCATTATCTGAAGTTTTTGTAGTTGTTGGCATTTCTTACACAAAGAAAATATAAGCCCTTATATAGGATTTATTAAATTCGTATATATACATACATATACATTATTTTCCACCCACAATGTTGCCGTCTTAACAAGACATCTAATTGTTTTCAGTAAACACTCTTTTCTTACATGCATTCACACATATACAGTGGGTACGGAAAGTATTCAGACCCCCTTAATTTTTTCACTCTTTG
>JAUMHE010000048.1:17220748-17261589 GCA_032359235.1 Enteromius mattozi | reverse complement strand
TCCAATCAGTATAATCAAACACAGCTGGACTCAAATGAAGGTGTAGAACCATCTCAAGGATGATCAGAAGAAATGGAAATCCTCAAAAGAAAAAAAAGGTACTGAAGTATTTACAATATTTACTTTAAGAATAATTGGCATAGACAGAAAGCATACATTTGTTTGAGAAAGTGAAAGGCAAGTGGTTCAGTTCATTCAGTTTTAAAAAGCTTTGTTTTTAGCATATAGAATTTATACAGTAGGTTACATGTTATAGTCTGAAATTGTACCGTGAATGCTAATGATGTAAATGTAATTCAAAGCTAGCTTTTTTCCAAGCGTTGTGCAATTCCTCAGATGTGCTGGCTGAGACACATGTGGCTGCTCACTAAATCTTTTTGTGCATAGCCAAGCTATGTCTCCTTTCAACCACACAGCAGTTGTTTTCTGTATTTTTGGGCTCTCCATCACAGCATGTAAAATCTGTCCTGATTACTCTGTCCACAGGCTGAGTGAACGTCCCCAGGAATGGTCCCCAAGTGAATGAGGTTGTGCAATACAGAAGGGCTTTCACTCTGCTGCTGAGTGCACTCTGACAAGATTGCTGTCAAATCCTAGGGATGGACAAGAGTTATTGAGTGTCACGTGACAGTAATGGGAAGGCAGGGGGTGTGGAATATAGGGGTGAAGAGGCGTGTTGATACATGCCAAACTATGGGGAAAAAACAAAAATGTCTGAAGTAATGATGTGATATCCTCTCTTAGTGCTGTGTTATGCTCATTACAGCGTCTTTTTTCAAATTACAGGATCGAAATGTTCCTGTGAGACGTACTTCAATTTTGCATTTTTCTAATATAATGCAATGTGATACAGAAGCCCTGAATCACTAAAGTGAAAAATGCATGCTTGCTAAGTTTCCACTTAGGGGAAAAAAGTAAGAATCTGTTGTTGTTGTAGTTTTTATCAGTCGTCTTTTTTTTTAAATTGTAATATTCAATCATAAATCAGCTGATGAAGTAACGTATCGTCATAAGCATTCATGCTTAATATTAGTGGCATCTAGTGGCCGTGGTTGGTACTGAATGATATAGCTGACTAGCTAGGAAAACATTCGAGAATAAAAATGAAATAAATCAGATAATAATAATAATAATTTCACGTTGGACAAAAAAAATGTGCAGACAAAAAGAAAACAGTTTAGAGAATAAATGGAGGAAGTATTTATATTAACATATTTTTTATTGACAGAGTTTCCATCAAGTGTGAAATGGAATTTAAAAATGAACAGTTTGTTTTTTCACTCCTTTTCTTTGACAATGGCAGCACTTAGTATAGATTAAATTTGTATGTGACACGAATTAAAGCCTGATGATCCATGCACATATTTGAAATAACAATTTCAATACCATTTCATCATTTCATATTTCATCTAATACATAAAAAAACTGATTGTATTCATCTTTAAATAAATGAACAGCAAACCTCTTTGAGATACAATGCTACAGGCATATTTCACAAATTAATGATCCAAAGAGCATCTTGTGCTTCAATGGAGGCGAGTAAATTTGACCTTGTGTGCAAATGAGTTTACATGCTTGATATCACAAATGTTAGATATTAATTTTATGCCATAATATATCTTTGTACAAAATATTACCAAAAATCACAAACATTTCAGTTTTTTTCTAGGTTTAATATACAAAAATGTGATGCACGCTGTGTAGCTGTTTCCGTCCTCTCCGATTCTCTGCATATGGAGTCAGATGTCTTTATTCCGCAGGAATTGAGTGCTCTCTTGTGGTATTAACAGAAACTGACCCTGCTCAGCATGCAACAGTGTTTGTGGCAGCCTTTTGTCATATTGTCATAATGAAAGAACCCATGTTTTGTAAAGAAATCAGGGGGAGACATTAGATGAATATATTTACATCGTATACCACAGGCAACATTCAAATAGCTCAAAGAGTCGAGAACAAAAGCGGGGAGACCAGTACAAAAAAACAATCTCTCTAGGTGCCAATCAAGTGCTTTCTCTCAGCATGTCCAATTCTAGAGCTTCCCATTCTCTCCCCTGTATCAGGAGACCCGGCTTTTCTTCTCTTTCTTCTCCGAGCTGACACAGCACCTCTCACAATTTGAGCAATAATCAAGTGTTTGTGTGCTCTGCACCGAGCCGTCTCATCCTGGTCTGCTTTAACAACAGCGTTCTCTCTCTCAGTGATACCTGCTCTTATCTGTCCTTTTCTCATTACCTGCTTCTGTTTTTCCACATTGCCTTTTCAGTAATCCCAGCCTATCTGCGTATCATGTGTCGTCGCTATCACGCAATCTCCTTTCCGCATTCTGGCTGTTTTGCCTCTCTTTAGCAGCCGTGGCCCGACTTGCTCAATTTCACCCACGTACTCACTCTCTCTCTTTCTCTCGCACACGCTTCCGCTAATCTTATTTTCATCTCCAATCATTAACACGCTCTACAGTCTTTCTCGCCTCTGCACACGCTCATTTATCTCTCTCCATTTTATTGTTTTTCTCCATCCAGCGCCACCTTTGCTTTCCATCACGGTGAAGTAAGTTTAGCAGGTAAATCAGCCGTCACTGTTGAGTAGGCCTGGCGATTGCCCATGAGTGCTTTCTGTGAAAATGATTCCCCGCCCCTGACCTGGTGGGACTGCTGTTCTGCTCTTAGGGGGGTTGTGTAAATTACAGATGTGAAATGAGGACAAACTGTGCAGCGCTGGAAACAGATATTTAAAGACTTAAACGATTTAAATATTTTATTTACAAGAGTAGAAAAGAGTAGAGTCCTGCTGGGGCAACTGTGATTGTAATCAGCCTAAGCAGCTGTTAAACGTATAGATAAAGTACAATAGCAAGGAACTGTAAATATGGTAGTTAAAGGCCGTGGAACACTAATGCTGGACGCAAACTGCATGATTCTTTTAAAAAGCTGCTGGATCGCTGCTCTTCTCACACTGCACAACTGTCTGGGGTACCATCTACTACGTACAAAGTCCCTTTCAAGGAAAGTGTGTTCACTCTGAGGATATGTATGCCTCTGGGTAACTCAAACAACACCAATTCCTATTTAAAGAGTTGTTCACCCAAAAATGAAAATTCTGTCATTAATTACTCACCCTCGTGTCGTTCCAAACCCATAAGACCTGTGTTCATGTTCTGAAAACAAATTAAGATATTGTTGATGATATCAGAGAGCCGTCTGTCCCTCCATAGACAGCAATACAACTGATATGATCCCAGATCCAGAAACGTGGTAAAAACACTGGTAAAAAAGTCCTTGTGACATCAGTAGCTCAACTTCAGTTTTGCGACGATAGGAGAATACCTTTTTTTTTGCGCAAAGAAAACAAAAATAACATCATATACTCAGCCATTCTTCTCCTATGACTTACGTCTTCCGCCTCTGATATCATCAAAAATATCTTAATTTGTGTTTCCAAAGATGAACGGAGGTCTTGCGGGTTTGGAACGACATGAAGGTAAGTAATTAATGACAAAATGTTCATTTTTGGGTGAACTAACCCTTTAAGTGAATCGGGGGGATTCTTAAATCTCAAAAACTGCCCTATGAACTCACAGTTGTGACCCTGGAACACAAATGTACAAAAAAGATTGGAACACGATCTTTACTTAACATAATTTTGACCTATACAATGCATTATACCTATGACTAGTTTTGTGCTGCAGGGTCACAATTAAATTACATATTTCAAATCAGCAACAAAATCTGAAATCTGAAATAAAAGTACATGAGTGAACTGTCTTTGTATTTCTGTAGTGTTTGGTACTACACAACATATCGGTAACAGCAGTAACACATTGCACATTTCAGTAGACCGAACTATGGATGAAACCTGCTGTGGATTACTCTACTTTGAAAGCATAAGTTTGATTTAAACAAAGTCTACATAATATTCACAAATGCAAGTTCATAGGGTACATATTGTATTAGCCCTGCAGTTAAAGTATGAAACACTATTGAAACCCCAAACATTTTTATCTCACAATTCTGAATATGAAGAATAAAATAGCTGCTTGCTGATGTTCTGTTGCAGGTTTTTATGACTCCTTCCCCTGTAATTTCCCGTGCCCTGTTTTGTGCAATCTCATTGGCTATAAGTCATTGCCGATGTCAAAACACATTTCACACTGCAGGACTATGACTATGATCATGCAGTGTGAACATGGCATAAGCTGACCATCTGCCAGAGTCATCCAGCCTTGTTTTTTTCAAAGTGTTCAACACCATCAGCACTAGTCAGACTCAGACCCCATATGCGCCTTGAGCATGTTAAATTGTCATTGGGCAGTCGGTGAGACAGATCACTCTGATTGGGTGTTTAGCTTAGCACAGTGTTTCCCAACCCTGTTGCTGGAAATATAACGCCCTACCTCTGCGTCCCAATTCAGAGGCTACATCCTTTGAAGATGAAGGCTATCACGTCTTCATATTTGGCTTTAAAAAATATCCTTCATTTCCTGGGCATTGAATGGATACAATTAATTTATACAAATAAATTATTTGCGGCCCAGACTATCCCAAGACACATTGTGCACCAATCACACAAGGATTTTGAGAGATATCATTTCTATCTAATAATACAAATGTACAGTTGTTTAAGTTGACACATCTTATTTAGTTTATATTATTAATTATGTGCATTAATAGACTGAAGTGGTCATATTAAGGGTGAAACTGAAAAGATTTGAAAAGTTTCACATACAGACGACAAAGTTGTCAAAATGAATCTGCACATGAATCAGCAAAAAAGACTAAAAACAATATATTGTGCATACCAGAAAAGTAGTTGGTGATGTAATGTCATAAAGAAACACTAGCATATGTGCCTGTGCACATTCCCAGCCATTCCCATAGACTTAACACATAATTTGCATGAACATGGCATCACCACTTTTAAAAAATTGTTTACACTTTTACTTGACTTTGAAACATGTGTGTTAACAGCCCAAATTGCCAGTGTCATGTAAATAAAAGGCCACAACATAAGAAATTTACAGTTTTTAGTTGGAAATGGTTGTGAACCCTGTTTAGTTTCAGACAGTTGGCTATCACTTTCAAAGAAGTCTAGTACAAATGTTACTGCTGCTCATTAATGCCAGCTGTCATAATTACTGTGTACTATTCACATACCCTAGTATATGCATAAAAAGTACTGTACAAAAAAAAAGTACTTTTTTTAGTGAATGATTCTGCAGATTACATCATCCTGCTAGTAGGAGTCATTGAAACTTTATTCAACCTATTTATTTAACAACAACAGACTGTTTTATTTGACAGAGCACAATATACTGGCAATATTATATCTACAATGTAAGTTATTCACTAACTGTTACCTAAAAACACTATCACATTCACAATTCCTGTGGCTGTAGGACTGGAAATTCCACCTGTCAGTAAAAAGAACCAATAGCCTTTGACACTGCATCTAAAAAACACAGCACCTATGACTTAAATTGCCAAAAAAAAAAAAAAAAGATGCGACACAGTAGTCTAAACTAAGAAGACCATCTGGTGCATATGTACATTGACCAATTAAAAAGCATCTCAGGCAGAACGGCTCCCAGGATGAACAGCCGTTAAGGTTTTGTTTACACTGCATACAAATCTCATTTGGTTTTCAAATATCTAAGCCATTTTGGAAATTGATGCAATAAGACCTGTTTGTTCAGACAGTATAGTCAATATCTGTTGTATCTGCTTTGGTTGCTATAGTGATGATGTAATCATCAGCAGGATGTCAAGAGACTTTCTCATGCAACAACCGAGAATGGCTGTCAGTGTAGAAAGAGATGACAGATAACTGGAAATGTGACTTCTGTTCACATCTATCATGACATGTCGCTGCTCAGCCCACAGTGCTAAACTGTTCGCACTGACATTTAGAAAGCTATTCACCAATAGTGTATTTTACATTCATATTGTTTTATTAGAATATTTGTGTTGTTCTTTTAAATAAAAAAATAAAAAAAACATTTAGTGAGTTGATGGTCATTTATCATATTAAAAAAAAACATTTTTAAGCACACTTGAGGTACTGTTTAGCTTCAACACTTGACTATTTAATGCTTTTTCTGCCACATTAATGTAATGTCTTTGAAGTATCTTAATTTTTGTGGATTTTCTCAGAAAATATTTATATATGAGACTGAAAGTTTTTTAATCAGTCAGAAGCCCTAGTAATTATAGCATCTTGTGCTTTACATATCATAATTGTTGTAGTCATCCTTCACACCACATTACTGTCTGTAGCCGCTCAGAAACACTTGTAACATCCAGCAGCTTTGACAGCAATCATATAAAAGAACCCTCATCACTGACAGCCCTTCCATATCCCACAACCACTCTTCACTTTTGTTCCCAGGGACATTTAATCACTTTGCAGGGCTTTGAAGGGCTAATGAATATTACACTCCAAACAAGAGAAATGAAGTTCAATCTATAGATAATGATTGTGACTTCTCAAGCTGCTCGTGGAGCTCTAAAAGACTTCCTGTGACTCATGTGACTTACATTTCAACCAGCTGAGGTCTTTATTTCCCATCATCCTCCAAAGGGCAAGTGGATGGCAAGAGGTCAAAATCCATCATCATCCCTTTTATTATTGCTCTTTCTTTAGGTTGCAGATTTCTCCAAACACCAAGGTATTAAACTTTGACTCGCAACTCATCTCAAACCATTTGTATAATACTGACATGAATGATACCTGAAATCCTACAGATTGGTGAGAAAGAGGTGTGCTTTTTTTAAGCGACTGGTGGATTTTCATCTGTTTAAAGATGAAATGGGCAAAAGATCCCATAGACTTACACTGAAGGAGAGACCTGAGGCCTATTATAGAGGTTGCTTTGACAGCAATATCCTATTACACCACTTTAACATTTTTGACAGTTTTACACAGGCGAGCATCACTCTTTTTTCTTTAGAAAATATTGCAAACCTAGACTGATCATAGCATTTCAAATCTAACACCCAGACAGAGCAGAAAGGGCATTTTATAAACACTTGACATCTTGATCTGAATCTGTGGCCTTCTCTCACTGTTTATTTGGCTGTTTCTGTAAAATAATTAGAATGAGCAGTTCAGTTATGCATTTTTGAGCAGATGCAGATGCTCCTATATTGAAATATCATGTTTAAATGTTTTAAATATAATTGTGTGGTGTGGACAATGCACTAACAGTTTCCTTTTTTTAGTGCTTTTTTTAAATCTGATATTATTGTATGCACTTCAAACAGATGAAGTAAAGTGCATACAATTTAAGTTTTATTGTTTGGAGATACCAAGCTGAATTTATCTAATACCAAGTAGGTGTTTATAGAGGCACTGTTATGAGCCTGAAAAATACAAGTTTACCTGTTTGTTTGATTGTAACAAAAATCATTATATGTACAGTAAAATAAAATGAAAGTTTGTAAATGCAAGCAATCATGACAATTATGTGAAGAAGATGATTAATGACTTTTCACGAGAGTCAGGGTTGCCAGTTCAGCCCAAGGACCCTATCCAAATCCCAAAACTCAAAATATGCCACTTTCATACCTATAATACAAATTTTGTAGTCAGTTTATGCATTTTACACAATTTCGATCACTAGCCGTTATCACAGACAATAAGTTTTATAAAAGAGCCCAAAGGCCCCTCCCTGACAAAACACATAATCTATCCCATTTGTAGAATGTAAAATATTTCAATAGATGCATTTGTGTGAACTTTGCAACACTGGAAAGCGGAACTTATACCCAAAAGTAAAAATGGTTAAAAGAATGAAAAATCCCCCTTTTCAAAATAAGAATCAACTACATTTTGGTTTAATTATTCAGGTGACAGGTGTTAAGACAGAGTAGTGATGCTTTTAGTGATGGTGCCAGTGAGGATGCTTACATGCTTTTTGCCCTTTTTCATGTAAACAATGAGATACACTGATATACTGTAGATTCATTGCAATTCAAGCTCAAACAATAAGGGGCCCATAATTCAGTCTTGGAAAGCTGTTCATTGCACCCCTGGATGTTCATAGAGAATCATTCTTGGTGAGACCTTGTCATTTCAAGAGACAACTTAACCATTTCACCCACACAGCAAGCGTCACATTTGACGGCAACCTGTCATTTGCACCCTGCATAGGCTAACCAGAGTCAAAACATGCTGATTTCTCCTGAAAAACACATAATTTCTTACCAGATACACTACTGGTCTACCTTTGCTTTGACTACTGCATCTCAAATCTACTGCAAGCTCATCTTGAGTGCTGCAGCCCACCGATTTTCAACCAAGACAAGACAAGACAATCAGTGGTCAAGAAATCTCCTGCATCTGATCCGTGCTGATGTCCATGACTTGTTCACTCCAACTGACCACCATGGCATCTTAACACACTTTTACTGTAAGTATGATTTTAAAAAGTATACTTTGTAATAATGTCAAATAAAAAAGCAAATGGCAACACTTTTAAATAGGGAACACATATTCATTATCAACTAAGTGTTTTCCCTCAAAAAACACCTTTGCTGCTTGTTAATAGTAAGGTAGATGTTGGATTAAGGTATTTAAAATATGGTCATGCAGAATAAGGCATTAATATGTGCTTTATATGTACTAATAAACAGCCAATATGTTAGTAAGCAACTAGTTAATCCTGAGATTTGGTCCTTAAAATAAAGCATTACCAAAATTTAGTTTTAAAGTACACTGTTAAGACTTACGCTTGGCACATTACCACATATTTAGCATGAGTATTAACGCTAAACATAAATTTTAATTTCTATTTGTTTACATTTAAATGACCGCTACTAAATTCTAACTTTATTGTTGTATTTATGTCATTACAAATACAGCCAAATACATGAAATGCAAGTTTCAGTAGAGATGACATATATGACCCTCTCTCGCTCTCTGATATCATCAAAAATATCTTAATTTGTGTTTCCAAAGATGAACGAAGGTCTTACGGGTTTGGAACGACACGAGGGTGAGTAATTAATGACAGAATTTTTCTTTTTGGGTGAACTAACCCTATAAGTGTATTCTTTGTAAGTATTATATTATATTGTTTTTGGTTCTTTATTGTGCTTTTTATGTATATTTTATGTATGCTAAAGTGTGCTTCTCTTTCACAACGATAAGTTTATAGTACTTGTTTATTTTGCACTAGAAGCACTTCTTAAGCAGATAGCGTTCCAAATGACATGCTTGCCATCTGTTGATTACAGTGCTCCCATATGAGATGAAAACACTTCTGTAAGTCACTTTGGAGAAGAGCATCTTAAAAGCTTTAAATACGTCCATATGTTTTTTTTCTGAAAAGTTCTGAATGTAGAGCCAAGAGGAACATATTTTAAAAATAAATCGCATACAAATTTTTTTTTACTGAAAATGGCCCCTTTTCTTGCATATATATTATAAGAAAATATTTGTTAAAGTTTTTTGTTTCGGATAAACTTGAATAACCAGCACACTTTTCAAACGATCACTGCTGACTAGAAAATGTTATACGAGCAGCACAACAAACGTGTACTGTTACATCTGTGTAGTGAATATCAAATATTTTTCTTTATTAGTGAAGAAATGTGGCCAAATGTGACCTTTTATTCAGTTGCATTAACCTGCATTAAATTGAAATGCAGTTGCATGCATTCTTCTGGAAAAACATCCATCACAACCTTTCAGAAGAGAGATGTTTATTGTGCTTCAGCCCATGTCCTTCAGCACTGCAGCCCGCTAAAGGTCAAGCAGGAGTCATGCCTGGAGACAGCTTAATTGGAAATCAAACACACACCGTGAGAAAGGGAGAAAGAAAGAAGGCAACAGATGTTAAAGGAGGAAAAGGGGACATGAGTCAAAGAAAGAGACAGGTATAAGGAAAAAAACTCTCAAGACCAATATTGATTTACGGTGAAAAGAAAAATGAGGCCAGTGATGGGTGTGGTGGTGAGAGAGAGTGATAAATAAAAGATTAAATGTCCTGACATTGGGTTGGACAGAAATCAATGGAAATAATAATGTTACAATGCACATTTTCATTAGTCTGGGGAGAGGCTGAAGGCGGTCCGCATGTCTAATGTATCAGTCAAAGTGAGCAGGTCTGTGCGTACTCTATTTGTTTTATGAACATAATTTGCGGCACACTTCAGGGCAAATTATATCACAAGGAATGTTTTGAGTTTTCGCTCTGACATACTGTCTCCTTGTAAGCCAATGCCATGTAAATAAATAATCATGCATCCTGTTTTAACATTCTGAGCTGGATTATGGATTAGGACAGTGGACCTCGAACTGTCAGAGGCCTTTAAAGCTGGCATGCAGAGATGTGAATGTGCATTTGTAGCGTACTTGAATTCTTGAAGTATTTTTTTTTTGCATGCAATATCTTATTAATGAAATAAAAGGCCACATAATTAAAGAAAGCACACTTAACTGTGTCTTAACATTTACACAAGGTTTCACAGACAAGGCTTAAAGGAACATTCCACTTTTTTATGTTTTTTATATCATTGCGCCCATATTACAGCAGCAAAGTTCCTTGATTATTACGCTGGAATGAGAGTATAGTTTCTAGCCATATCGGCCTAGAAAATTACAACTTTTGATTTTCCGTTTGTGTATGTACACAATGTAACTATAGAAGAGGCAAATTTTAAATAGGAAAGATATCAAAACTCTTTGATCATTTGAAATCGAAATGCTTCTGGTCTAATCAGATTCAATGATCTATGCTAAGCTATGCTAAAAGTGCTATTGCCAGACCCAGAGAACAGCTGAATAGATTCCAAAACGGTAAACCTCAACTTATAAACTCCAGGGGAGTTGAAGAATGAGCCCTAGATTAAATGTAAATCTGAGCTACTTTAACTGAAAGAAACTGATACTTTGCCACATCACCTCAAAATGTGAACCAAACACTCTTCTTGTTTCGGGCTTCAGTTGGCAAATGCCGGGAATATTCTCCACAACAGAGCGAATAGCATCCCGTGTCTCCATGTCTGCTGTCGTTTTAGATTTCCCTACCCTAAACTATAATCTTAAACTCTGTGCTTCGTGTCACGGCTCTGTTCGTTGATTGGTCTGGCCGTTTTGGAGCCGGAGAGAAACCATGAGATAGCCTGCTATCTCAGACTGAGTACAGAAGCAAACTGAAATTGAGCAGTAGGAAGTATGATGCAGTCATGCTACATAAAAGTAGGAATTTTGAAGAATGTTGGTAATCAAAAAGCTGGTAGCCATTTTTCCATTCAGTTAGTGAATTAGTTTGGTTACCAACATTCTTCAAAATATCTTGTTTTGCATTCAACAGAAGAAAGAAACTACTAGAGGTTTGGAACAACTTGAAGGTGACTAAATGATGACTACCCCTTGAAGTACACTTTTGAAGGTACAAATAATTGCATGTAGTATAAATTAAAAACTCTAAAACATTTGTAAAGGCATAGTTCACCCAAAAATGAAAATTTGATGATTATCTGTAGAACACAAACAAAGATTTTTAACTCAAACTTTTGCAATCTGTCAATCATATAATGGAGAAAACCAAATTAAACCCTGCGGCTCGTGATGATACATTGAGGTCTAATGACACAAAATGATCGGTTTGTCAAGAACAGTATTTATATTGTTTTTTACCTCTTTTTTCCCTATAAGTGCAATACCGTCAAAGTGTCAAAGGGTCCATTTCTGTCACGATATTCAGCTGGAGACCCTCGTTGTTTCCACCAGAGAGCACTCCAGCCAGAACTGTGTCTGGCTCACAAACTCCCATCACCCATCATGCCTCATTCCTGGGACACACACCTGCACTTCATTCACACACACACACCTGCACCTCATCACCAGACCCACATACTGATCACACACACACATACACACATAAAAGCCAGTCTGAAACTTCAATCACTGCGAAGTCTTGTTTTGCCCTGGCTAACATTTCCGAGCGTTCCTTCCCATGTTGTTGTTTTTTTCCTGTTGTTACCTGGACTGTTTATCTGGAATCTGATTGTTTGCTGCCTGCCCCAAAATCTACCTGTTTACCTCGACCTTGATTCTGTTCTGTCGCCATTGTTCTGTTTGCCAGTGTTTGACCCTGCCTGTCAACCTTGAATAAAGTTACTGCACATGAATCCGCACGCCTCCTGACTTTGCAGCTTTCCCATGGGACACTGGACAGGTATGGGCCCAACCAAGATGCTATTTGCCCTCAAGCAGGATACCCGGTCTCTGGAAGATCATGTCCAGGACTTTTTAATCATTGCCGGTGCTTCAGATCATCCGGAGTTAGTATTAATGGAGATCTTCTGCAATGGTATTAACCAGCCCCTGCGCTCACAGCTGAGACACGAGGGACCTAGCTCATCACTCGCGCAGTTTTTGGATTATGCCTTATTGACTGTGGGCTCATTGTTCACGGTGGATGTCGTGGAGAAGGTACGCAACACTGGTGTCATGTCTGTGACCAACATGGCCGCCATTCCAGAGCCACAGTCACAGTGCAAGATGCCCGCCACTCCAGAGCCACAGTCCAAGATGGCCACCACTCCAGAGCCACAGCTACAGCCTAAAATGGCTGTCACTCCAGAGCCTCGGCACATCTCGTTAGATCACTCAGAGCCACATCAACTCTCCACAGACAAGCCAGAGCCACTGCCCAAGATGGCCGCCACCCCTGAGCCTCTGCACAAGATGGCTGCCAACCCCAAGCCTCAGCCTTCACGGAAATCAGGCCACAGTCTTCAGCCACCTCGGATGTCTCGAGAGTCGTGGATGTTGCTAATGAGGACACCTGGGCTACTCTAGGACGTAAGAGGCTGGTGTCCAGTTTGGAGGACTGCCGCTAATGTCGGTGACTGGCCGAAGAAACCTTCATTAACCTCTCTGTGCTCTCTCTTACAGTCATGTAAAAACCTATATATTCAGGGGCCTCTTGCGATTTCATCTCACCCTATTAATCTTCGATTGAGCAATAAAGAAAATAATGTGCTTCCTCATTTTTGGTCTATATTGTTAAAAGACCATTTTCTTTCTTTAATCATTCCGCTTCAATGTCATTTAATTTGTTTTTAATTGTGAACAAGCCATCACTAACTGATGAATCATTCAGTTAGCTTCCCTTCAGTCTGTCCTTTGGGACCCATGTTTTACTTCCTAATTGAGTTGGAGAAATGTACTGTAGACATCTCACCTCATCCCAGCACATAAGTGAACCCAGACTGCTTAAAACCAAATCAATATTTCCCTCTTGAAACTTTCTTTCCTCGTCTTTTATTTCTGTCTCATCTTTTTTGTATAAAGAAGTCGCACACATATAAGGAGGATTCGTTGGAGTGGTGCTTTTTTTGAGAAGAAAAATATTATTATAGAATATCTCAGCCACCCTATTATTATACTGAAGAATATGTGTCATTCTTTAGTGAATCAACTTTAATTTTTCTTGATTTATTTTCACATGGAAATACTTTTAAAAGATATTCCCTTAAGGAGACAATTATGACTGAAGTGGAGTTGTCTAGATGAAATCTGCATTTACAACTGGGTTGTTTGTACCCAGTCACACTGATTGTTATTCAACATGCTGCCTTAGCTTGTTAGCTTAACCACTGATGCAATATTAACATGGTTATCCTATTAATTAACATGATATGGTCTAGATATGGAGAGCAATTTTTATTTACAGATGCTATTCCCATGATACAATTCAAGAAATGATCTTTATCCTTGATCTCTGTAATGGCATGTTAATGGAGCACATTTAATTTGCTTTAGGCAAGATATGGCACATAAAGATGTGGTGAATCAAAATTGCATTTATATTTATGTTTAGTGAACACAGGGGAGTGGTTAGTGTAGAAACCTTGAAATGCCTTCTAGTGCTTACTCTGCCTGGACTGATGTGATTATTGTAGCTTTGAGCTTTCCTCAGCACCAGTGGTTAATATTTCAGAATCTGCTGAATCCTACATAACAGGAATTTAAAATCACTTTCCTGAGAATATAATAATAATAATAAAATAAAATGGTGCTCATTTACACATGAACTAAAATCATATTTTCCCAACTCATTGTCCTACAGAGGATTCAGATATGTTTTTGTAATAACTGTGACTCGTTAATATGTCTCATTCATATTCTTACATTTACAAAATAAGTTTAATTAACATGAGACAAAATAATGATAAAAGTCAACACTAGCATAGAGGTACATCTCTGCACAATGTAAATATGTAGATTGTGATAGGGTGTTTCTAGCATGACTAGCATGTTGCTATATGTTGCTAGCATGATTAGCATGTTGCACAATTAGTATGTTACTAGCATGTTTGTATAGCATATCTGCTGAAAAAAACCCAGCTAAAACCAGTTTAGGCTGGTTGGCTGGTTTTAGTTTGGTCACTCCAGCTGGTCTCCCAGCTTAAAGCAGGTAAGACCAGCCTGGCAAGCTGGAAATGTGGCCAAAACCCTTCTAAAACCAGCTTGCTGACCAGCTTAAACCAGCTAGACCAGGTTGGTCTCCCAGCTAAAACCAGCCAACCAGTCTAAGCTGGTTTTAGCTGTATTTTCTGCAGGGATGATTACCATGTTGTTAGCATAATTAGCATGTTAATGCTATAAGGTGGGTTGTTGCTATGGGTGCTAATAAGTTTTTTTTAGCATGATTAGCAGATTACTAGCATGCTGCTAGCATGATTAGCATGCTGCTAGATGCTAGTATGTTTAATGTGATTTAATATTATAAATTAAAAAAATGATTAAAAAAAAAAAAAGTTGGAGACCAGTTAAAACCTGCTAAAACCAGCTGATGGTGCCAAAAAGCCAGCTAAAACACCAGTCAAAAACCAGGCTAGTTGTCTAGTTTTAAGATTCCAAGTTTAAGATGAAAGTAGCTGGTTGGTCTTTTAGGAGGTCTCCCATCTTGACCAGCCAAAAGGTGCCAAAAACACTTTAAAACCAGCCTGGAAGCAGTCTACCAGCTAGATCAGGGATGAGCAACTTGCAGCTATACGGCTCGCAGTGTCTTTTAGTATGGCCCACTGGATAGACTTAGATGATCAGTTTTAAAACATTTGAAAAGCAAGTTATGCTAAGATTGCTTTCAGTTTATAATGTCCAACCACGAGAGATAGTTAGTTTCGTATTAAGTTTTCGTATTAATTTTAGCACAGTAGGATGTGCACTCTGTAAACATTCGCTAACTTTAGCAACTAAAAAATGTAAAACTGACCATGAAAACAGCATTTTCCAGTCATGATGATAAACAGATTATCTTTTTAACAAATTCAAGGGAATATTTATATTTAGATTGTTTGGAAAACTGTTATTTAAATCACCATCACACCACAGGGTTGCCAGAGTTGCACTTGCCTCATATTTCAGAGGTAAAATGCATGGTCAGCAAAAGCTTTTTGGCAAATGCCTGACAGAAATGTTTGCACTGAACTATGTTTTAGGGTTTCCTCAGGTCCTTAAATTCTTCAGTTAAACAGTTTAAATGTAAGGCCATGAAAAGTCTTATATCATACATAAATGTATTAATTAGACTATAGGAGGTCTTAAATTTGGGGACAGAAAGACTTGCTATGGACCTTTTTCAAGTTTCCGGGTTTCTCTATTTTTTTGTAATTTGATGCAAAGGTAATATAACATAAAGAATGGTGTTATAAATGTACATAGATAAAAAAATATACAAATATGAAAAACCTATTTAAGATAAAGATATATATTATTTTATCTCAGCTCTTAAAGCTCCCAAATTAGATTTTAAAAATCCTGCAGTTAACCAGTTATTTAATGGCACTATTTCGAATGCCTTTTTTTTTGTTTATCAAATTTTTTGACTTACTCCAAAAAAATGTTACTGAGATTTAATTTGCTGCGGTAGTATTGCTGTCAACTGACAACAAAGTTTCCCTTTTGAATTAGCTTAACTGCAGATGTTTTATAGTTAAAATAAGTAAATAAATAAATACATATACATAATTGACTGAGACAGTGTAAAGGTGTGTTGACGGGGATCAATAATCTGGCACACTGGAGAGAAGATGCTGGCCCTCGTCATTATCAGAGTTGCTCATCCCTGAGCTAGATAGATCAAAATAAGAGTGGATGCTTAAATGAGGTTAAACTGGTTAGAAATAGATAGAAGTTTAGTCTAAAGGGCTTCAGTGTGTTTATTACATTTTTGACAATTGGACATTCTGTCAATGTAAATCTATGGGATCTTTGTTTAATCAGTTCCGATCAGTTAATCAGGTCAGTTTAATCAAGTCCGATCAGTCTGAAAAGATATAACAACCCAAGTCAGAAAAGCTGGACTGAGCTTGAAAGCTCTAGGAGTAGTAGCGTTCAGAAATTTAGTCTTATAAGAAGAATAAGAAGCTCAAATAGAATATCAGTAAGTTAGCTTTTTCAAACAAACTTTAAAATTTGGGTGAATTCCAAACAGTTTTTTGCTCCCTTCAAGGGCACTTCGGGGAGGGGACGCTATTTAGGCGTAATAAAATAATATTACCGAGAACAAATATTTATTTGCAACAGCTGTTGGGACTACTGAATGCTGCACGCACGCACAGCGTTGTCAAGGTAACGTTAACGTTTGCTCCCTTCACCAAGGGAGTTCCCTACGCCCTTAAAAGAACACACTTTAAGAGCTCTGCCCTTCAAAGGGAGCAGGGTATAGGGATGCTCACAATTCAAAAGCTTTAATTTGTGTACTTTTAAGTTGCAGAACAAAACCTGGAATTCTTGATAGCACATGAGTTTTAAAAATTGTACAACATAAATATAAATTTGTGGTTTGCAGGTCGATAAACGTTTGCAAAAAATAACATGCGGTGTGTACGTTGCGCGTGCGCACTGCACAGGAAACACTTCCAAACAAAGAGGAAGCTCTCGTGTGATTTAAAGGGAACCGCACACAATCCAGAATCATGTTATTGCTAACACATTGGTAAATTTTTTAAAAAATGAAAATCGTTAAGCACTGAGCTTGGGATAATCTTGCAATGAAAACTGAGGTAAGATGTGATTGAGATGAGTTTCTGTATAGTCTCTCGCAGTCCGCTTGTCTTATGGCTGCTGCTGCTGCATAGTTCAGCTAACTGTTACGATTAGCATGTGAGCTAATTCCACGTTGATCAACAAAGCGACACGTAAACAGAACCAATAAAAATAGAATTGTAAGGGAAAATTCTGTCAGCAGCAACTGACAATTTCGGCACATGCTGCTTGAAAATAACATTTCCAGTATTTTTTCTTTTTACTAAAGTTAACTGAAGTTGCTTATGACTATGTTTCTTCTGTAATGTATTGTGCTGGACTGCAGGTGTTTTATATTATAATCGACTTTTAACGTTTGCCTACGTAAACCTATACATACATGTAACTGCGCTAAAATCAGGGAGTACTGGAAGCTTTTTGAATAAAACTGCATGAAGTATTGATTTGAATGTATACCATTACACTTATACCCTTACGTATCAATTATATAAGCATTTGTTCTGTTCTCTGCCTACATGATCGATACGTAAGAAGGCTTCAAGTTGGCTGTAATTGTCTTTGTTTCTTAACTTAAAATGTTACTGCTTAATTTCATTAATGCTTAATAATGAAATTATACTTACAATACTAAGCTTAACGTTTCCACACAAGCTTGTCAAAAAACACCCCATGAATGTTGCTTAAGCATGAGCGTTTTCTTTTTTTCTTGCAGAGATCACTTCTGCTGTGTAAGATGGAAACTCTCTTTTGCTGAACTTTATGCCCAGTCTTTGGCTTGGCAGGGCAGTGAGGACACTCAGCAGATCATCTTTGCCAAGACTTTGTAGGGAAGCTTCATTTAGAGCAACACTAAATCATCAGTCTCTCCAGCGCTCAAGGACTCTTATATTCTCGTGGGGCTTTGCATCTAGCCCCAGTGGCATTTTTTTCTGTGTGCCACAAATTCGTCAGTTTAGTCTCAGCTCCAGCTTTTATTTCCACGTTTCTTGGCCTGAGTGGCAAAGTGAACAACCAATCATGGCAGAGCAGAGATACTGTGTGGAATACGCCAAACGCGGCACGGCTGGCTGCAAGAAATGCAAAGACAAGATCATGAAGGGGCTGGTCCGGATTGGCAAGATAGTGCCAAACCCATTCAGTGAATCTGCCGGAGAAATGAAGGAGTGGTACCACGTGAAGTGCATCTTTGAGAAGCTTGAGAGAGCACGTGCCACCACAAAGAAAATCGAGGACATCACAGAGCTGGAGGGATGGGAGGAACTGCAGGATGAGGATAAAGAACTAATCAATAAACATGTTTCAGGTATCCTGCCATTCTTACCCCTTGCTTTACTCTCCTTGTTTAGTTTGCATCAGTTGTCTCTGTAGACTTAGGCTGAACAGTTTCTTTTTCACTTCTCTAACAGAGCTGGCAGCCAAAGCCAATGCAACCCCAAAGAAGAAAGTGCAAGCAAAGTTAAACAACAGTGGGCAGCTGTCAGCACCACTAGCTGATCCAACAGTCAATGCTCCTCGCAAGTTTTCTGGCTTCACAGGTACAACACTAAGAGTTGCACAAAATGTTTTGTTTTTTTGCTGATGTTTTTTGTTGCTCTTGCTTTTTGTAATGTACACTGTTGTTCAAAAGTTTGGGTCAGTAATGTATTTTTTTATGTTTTTTTAGGTTCACCACAGCTAACTATTTTCTGTTAAAATATATTTTAAAATGTAATTTATTCCTGTGATGGCAAATCTCCTGCAGACAATTTTCAGATCCTTCAGAAATCATTCTAATATGCTAATTTGAATCACATCATCTTTTTATCAACGTTAAAAAAGTCTTTTTATTCAAAGCATCTTTACTGGAATAAAAGTATTAATTTATTTTAAAAAGATTAATACTTTTGAAAAATCCTTATTGTCGCCAACTCTGTGAATGGTAATGTAACTTAGTTGTTGTAGAGATTTAAATATAATATACATTGTCCAAAATGAACTTTTACCAGCCGTTAATATTACTTGAAAATGAATTATATTACAGTATTCCTTCAAGTCTGTATTTTTGTGCTGTATTAAAAAAAATCTCTCTCTCTCTCTTGTGTGTGTGTGTGTGTATATATATATATATATATATATATATATATATATATATATATAATTCTCTTGACCCATCAAAGCTAATTTTGGGCCAGCATTCTTTTTGGACAGCTATGATATAGATGTATAACATACCATGTAATACTGTTATGCTCTGCCAACTTAATACAAAGTTTATCATGTCTCCTCAGCTACCAAGGCCGGCTCCTCTTCCTCCAGTCCTGGACCATCTCCAGCCAAACCCGCTCAGGGTAGCGCTTTATCAGCTCAGGTTTGTGACCCCCACCATAAAGACAGCTTACTGCGGGAGTTCCGCAAACTTTGTGCCTTAGTTGCAGAGAAGTCCAGCTATAACGCCAAGACAGAGATCATCAGAGACTTCTTAAGCAAAGGCTCTGGTGGAGGTGAGCATGAAGCTTAAAAAGTGTTTTCAAAAGCACCTTTTATTCTTCTCTGTTAATATGCCTCTCACATCTTTACAGACAAATTCCGAGGAGATTTGTATCTGACAGTGAAGCTTCTCCTCCCAGGAGTGGTTAAGAATGTGTATAACCTCAATGACAAACAAATTGTCAAGCTTTTCAGCCGCATATTGAATTGCAGTCAGGATGAGATGGTGCAAGACTTGGAACAGGTTTGTCACGTTGTTTAACGTTTCTTTTTCAAAAGAAGTCAGTTCTTTTGAGAAATACTGGACCTTTTTCTTCACTGATCCTTTTCGGTTTCATACAGGGTGATGTTTCAGAGACGGTGCGGATGTTTTTTGAGGACAGCAAGTCTTTCCCTCCAGCAGCCAAGAGTCTTCTAACTATTCAGGAGGTGGATGCTTCATTGAGCCGTCTGTCACAACTCACAAAGGAGGATGATCAGCAGGCAGAGCTGCAGGATATTGCTAAAAAGTCAGAAATAATTTTTAGAATTAAGATTATACAAAATTCCTATTACAAATATTTGAATTTTGAGAATGTTACATTAAAATGTCTTTCTTGATTCCCAGATGCACTGGAAATGATCTGAAGTGTTACATTCGTTTGGTCAAACATGATCTGAAAATCAACTCTGGGGCTAAGCATGTGTAAGTGTTGCTAGCAAATTGTACCTAAGGGTATTATGTTTATTCTGTCTGACTTTTTCTGAATTTTCTTTCATCAGTTTGGATGCTGTGGACCCTAATGCCTATGATGCCTTTAAAGCATCTCGTAACCTGGGTGACGTAATTGACCGGGTGCTACGGAACCAGCAGGATGCTTCTAATGGGACAGGGCCTAGAAAGATCCTTAGTGTGGAGGCGACTCTGATGACCCCTGTACAGCCGATGCTGGTCTGAATCACAGATAATTGAATAAGTTCTCCAAAAATTCTAAGTTCTGTCATTTATACATCCTTACTTGGAGAAAAGAAAAGAAAAATATATATATATATTTAAATCTATATATCCTTTGAAGTTCCACAGAAGAAGGTCACACAGGTTTGGAATAGCATGATGACAGAATAAAATTTTTTGGATGTGCTGTCTGTTTAGTTCAATATTCTTCAATTACAACCAAAAAAACCCCGAAAGATTATGCTTATCTAATGCTTGTTGAATTTTGTTATTTTTGTAGGCAGAAGCATGCAAGTCCATTGAGTATGCCATGAAGAAATGTCCTAATGGGATGTATTCTGAGATCAAGTATGATGGGGAGCGTGTGCAGGTCCATAAGAATGGCAATCACTTCAGTTACTTCAGTCGAAGTCTCAAACCAGTACTCCCACACAAGGTCAGGACCTCCAGTCTGTTAGCTTTTCAAATCAAATGCCACGGGATGTTTATATACAGTACATGTTTAAAACCATTAGCGTTTTAAAGAGTTAGATTTTTCTCCCACAGGTCGCCCATTTTAAAGAATTCATACCGCAGGCATTTCCTGGTGGCCAGAGTATGATCCTTGATGCTGAAGTTCTTCTTATTGATACAAAGACTAGCAAACCGCTGCCTTTTGGGACTCTTGGGGTACACAAGGTAAACCAGAAAGCAATATGTTTTGATGTTTTTTTTTTTTAAAGGAAAACGCTACCGTTTTTTCATATTCCACTATGTTCTTTCCTCAACTTAGACGAGTTGATTGATATCTCTCCCATATCTCAAGCTGAGGGAAGATCATGGTGGAATATGGAAAAACGGTGGTGTTTTCCTTTTAAAGGATTAAGGTTAAGCTTACCTAAAATGGCATTATTTACTCATTCTAATGTAACTTGACTTTCATTAGTCTGTGAATGGATGCTGAAAAAAAAGGCACAATGAAAGAGTTTAGGATATGTACAATTTATTTATTTCTTTTTTTAAAATTGCTTTTGCTATAAGTCTCTTATGCTCACCCAGGCTGGATGTAATTGAGTATAAATAAAGTAAAATAATAATATTGTCAAATATTATTAAAATGTTTATTTTTTTTCTATTGTAATATGTTTAAAAATAAAAAAGCTGAATTTTCAGCAGGCATTACAGTAAAAACAGCTGCTTAACTTATTATTTATTAATATTTAATTTTAGTGCTGTCAAAGGATTAATCGCGTCCAAAATAAGTTTTTCTTTACATAATATATTTGTATGTACTGTGTATATTTATTAAGTATATAAATACAAACACATGTATATATTTAATGAAAATGTTTATATATAAAATATATTTAGATATAATATCAAATATAAGAAAATAAATATATAAATGCATTTACATGTAAATACTTTCAAAATATATACTGTACGTGTGTGTTTTAATATAAACATAATAAATAAACACATATTATGTAAAGAAGAACTTTTATTTTGGATGCGATTAATCATTTGACAGCACTAATAATAATACATTTGTCAGGATTATTCTTTTTTTGTTTAATAGAAAGAACAGTATGTTTGAAATTGAAATATTTTTTAGCATTATAAATACCTTTACTGTTACTTTTGATCACTTTCATGTTTGCTTGCTGAATAAAAGTATTAATTTCTTTTTGTTTTCGTATGTGTTTTTAGAAAGCAGCTTTCCAGGATGCCCAAGTGGGTCTGTTTGTGTTCGACTGCATTTATTTCAATGGTGTCAGTCTCATGGACAAGTGAGTTAACCTAAAGGAATGCATTTTTCAATTATGAAAGAGAAAGTGTAACATTTATGTTTTATATTAAATGTTGATTGAGGTTTTTATGATGAGACATGAAAGATGTTGACTTGATGTTTTCCAGGCCTCTCTGTGAGAGAAGAAAGTTTCTCCATGACAATATGGTGGAAGTTCCTAACAGGATTTTGTTCTCAGAAATGAAGCATGTCACGGTCAGTCTTGCAGTGTTTTTATGTTTTTCTTTCTCTACTCATTGTGCGTATGTTCTCAGTTTTTAAGAATGCTGACAAATGTGTAGGCAGGTCAAGTTAATTAAAGGTTGATGTTATGATAAGGCTTCAGGGTGGATGATTTTATAAAGCTAATGACATTGTGTTTCAACAGAGAGCTGCTGATCTGGCAGAAATGATCACACGTGTCATCAGAGAAGGACTTGAGGGTTTGGTTCTTAAGGATATCAAGGCATGTAATAGATTTGCATGCCAACAATGCAACACATTTTTCTTTTCAGAAAGATGTTCTAATCTGTCTTCCATCACAGTGCATATAAAACTGGCCAACCAGCAATATGTGCACTATTGGTTACTGCTGTTACATTAACCTATAATTTGGTGGCACTCTAAAACAGTATTTTCTTAAGCAACAGTAAATAGCAGAGGAAAGTTGCATTAAAACATTTTGCTTAATTTAAAAAATATTAGGTAGTATGATATGCCCATGTTAATGGCTGCCAAAGGATTCTGACAACTTATTGATGATAATTGATGATAAGATGATAAAGTGCAGTGTATTTGTATTTGTTGGGTCACTTCATGGCTTTGTTGCTGTTTCAGGGGCATTATGAACCAGGAAAACGTCACTGGTTGAAGGTAAAGAAGGATTATCTGAATGAAGGAGCAATGGCGGACACTGCTGACCTCGTAGTACTTGGTGCTTTCTATGGAAAAGGCTCAAATGGTCAGAAACGGCAGTCCAATCAAAATGGTTTTAAACAATAACTGAACCTGAAGTTGCTAGACTTGTTTTTCTGTGTGCCAGGTGGAATTATGTCCAGTTTCCTCATGGGATGCTACGACCCAGAATCTAAGAAGTGGTGCACTGTGACCAAGTGTTCAGGAGGCTATGACGATGCCACCTTAGCCAGACTGCAGAAGGAGTTGGACGTCATTAAAATTGGCAAGGTATATCTCACAATTTAATAGATAGTACCTCCATTGTCTTATCAGATTTATGAACGATGCATCTCATAAGTTTCCTATCTATCTTGCCATCACAGGATCCAAGCAAGATCCCAGGATGGTTGAAGATTGTCAAGAACTATTACCCAGATTTCATTATCCGAGATCCAGAAGTAAGACTCTTCTTAATATGACCGAAGGGATGCTTAATGTTTATGTGCTTGTAATGTGAAATGAGCTTGATGAGACTCTGTTAAAAGCCTGGTTACAGTTGAGTATGCGATAGATAAATGGCAATAAAGGAACTTTTATTGGCTTTTTATCTCTTTAACTCAGAAGAATGTGTTTTAATAGACCTTACAACATTTAAATGTTTAAGTTTATGTTTGTACTGATTTGAAACGGTAAAAGTTTGTTGTGTATTGGACTATCAGGAATAATATCCTGTATGTCAATTTTTACAGAAAGCACCAGTGTGGGAAATAACAGGAGCTGAGTTTTCCAAATCAGAAATGCACACTGCAGATGGCATATCCATCCGCTTCCCACGATGCACTCGAATGCGAGACGACAAAGACTGGAAGACCGCCACTAACCTTCAGCAGCTCAAGGTACACTTGATTGCAAAATATTTGCATATTTGTATGCATTGTACATTTAAAATGCAACCATGAACTGTAGGGTGTGCCATCAAGCATCTCAAAGATAATGTTACATGATAGAATATTCAAAATGAAAAATCAAAGTGAAATAAGTCGACATGAACTAAAAATTCAAATATTACCACATTTTATAAATGCATAGTATATCCAAGGATGAGTCATTCACAGGAAGATCCACATTTTTTGTTTTGACCACAGAATGTTTAATCAAAATATCATAACTTGATCTTCTGGTAAATTTGCATACTTTTCTCTGATGTACGCCCAACTAGTCTGCTTGAACTCTGCCAATTTACAATTGACTACAAGCTTGCATTTATTCATTAATTCATATATATTATTATTATTATTATTATTATTTTATTTATTTATTTTTTAATCGGTCACACTTGGATGGTACTATATGAAAAAAATAGCAATTTTAAATAAATGATTTTCTGCAAACTATTAGGTTAGTTTGTAAATCAAATATTTTAGTTTTGTTTTACAGCTAATTATTTTATTTATTTTTTGCAGGAGCTGTATCGAATTTCAAAGGAGAACTGTGATTTTGAGGTGACAGCTGGTCCGTCCAAAACTAGCCAAAATGACAAGAGCTCCTCTGGAGGCGAGAGTGGAGGAAGCTCTCCCTCTGTATCTCATGGATCCTCCACAGCTAACAAGACCAGTAAGTGTTCACCATGAACAGACCCTGTTTTGTCTGTAGTTGTCAAGTGTGACAGCTGGATCATAAAAGTACCATTTGAAAAAGTTCTTACATTCTGTAATTGTTCCAACTGTTCAGAAAACGGTCATACTCCCAAAGCAAAGGCAGTGAAAGCAGAACCATCTTCTCCAGCAGTTAAGAGGAAATTACCCGCAGAGAAACAAGATGCCAAGAAGGTTTGTTATCTGAAAAACGTTTATTTACTATACAATACTATTCAAAAGTTTAAGGTCATTGAGAGGTTTTATTATTTTATTTGAATGTCTCTTATGCTCACCAAGGCTGCGTTTATTTGATGAAAATGCAGTAAAACAGTAATGTTGTCAGATATTATTACAACTTATTTGAATAAACTGTTTTAATATATTTTAAAATATAATTTATTCCTATGATGGCAAAGCTAATTTTCAGCAGCCATTACTCCAGTCTTCACTGTCACATGATCTTTCAAAAATCATTCTATCATGCTGATAGTGAAAATATTCACTATTATCAATTTCGAAAATGGTTGTGCTGCTTGCTCACTGGCCTAAACTTAACTTGGTGACCCCAAACTTTGAAACGGTAGTGTATTTTCTTTGAACACGGGTTTAGTCTGTCATGCCATGTCATGGTTCATTTATCCTTTTTCAGATCACCTCTCAACTGAAACCCTGTGATCTTGTTCTATTTCAGATAAAAACAGAACCCGTTCACAGCAATGGACAAAGCAAATTGAAGAGTGTTCAAACAACTGACCCAAAAAATGAAAAGGTTTGTTTTCTTTCGTTTTTCCTTTTCTTTTCTTTTGGTTCTTCTTTTGTTCTTCAATTGCACCTATTATGTTCCTTTTTACAAGATGTAATATAAGTCTCAGGTGTCCCCAGAATGTGTCTGTGAAGTTACAGCTCAAAATACCCTACAGATCATTTACTGTATAATTTAGAAAATTTCTGTTTTGAGTGGAAGCAGAAACAGGCTGTTTTTGTGCATGTCTCTTTAAATGTAAATGAGCTACTGCTCCCCCACCCCCTTTTCCAGAAATAGTGCTGTGCTTTTTCAGCTTCTTTACAAGATACTTTACAAAAAAACATGTTTTGATTATCACATCTATCATGCTGAAATCATGTGTTTTAAAGCATTATCAGTTTAAACGTCAAACACACAATTTTAAAAACACATGTTACGAAAACTGTTGGTTATGTCTGTGAAGATAAACAGCTGGGAAAAAAAAAATTGCATGTTTATATTAAATCTGCGTAACGTTAAGTGACAGCAAGTCTGTTGAAAACCTTTGACTTATCCGAAGATATTCTATGTGTTTCAACTGCCTATACAGCAGTAGTCAGAGAGGTTTAACTTTTCATTGACTTTCATTTTTAAAGCTAAAGGGTGTAATTGTGCTGTTATGATTCTTCATCACCACCTAAAACCCCTGTCCTCTTCCTGCAGACACTACTGGACATTTTCACAGGCGTGAAGCTCTACCTCCCAGAGTCAGTGCAGGACTTTATGAAGCTTCGGCGCTACTTCCTAGCGTACGATGGAGATTTGGTGCCAGAGTATGACTCTGCTTCAGCCACACATACACTGGGAGAGCCAGAGGACAACGGTTCAGCCCAGAGGGTCACCTCCAAATGGATCTGGGAATGCATTCGAAAGAGGAGGGTGGTTCCTCCCTGCTGAATGAGGTAGAGAGACTGCTGGAAGGACACTACCACAAAGCTCAGGCATTTTGTCCTATAATGACGGCGTTTATTAGACAACAGCAAACCTGTTTCATGAGACCCGGAGCTGCAGCAATAAAGAGCTGAATGAACTTTTTCTAACCAGAGTCTCAATTTCATGTTTTTGTTAGCTTTACCACATTGTGGTATTACACGCATTGTACTAGAAAACTGTCTGTTTTCAAGTTTGTTGGTTTTGACATTATTTCTCAATATGGATTCCCATATTTATCATTTTTTAAACCTTGGCGTCATTGACCAATGCTGCCACTCATGTCATAAGCTTATTGTTCAACAAGGTCAATAACTGATTTTGATGACTTCATGAGACAGTGTCATTTATTTGTTTTGGAAAGGATGTTTGTATGGAGTATGCTCTTGGGCCCAGGATGAGTGATTAACAACAGCCATAAGGCATGATTGTGAAAAGAATAATTGCACAGAGTAAATTGGGTAAGAGCCCTTTAGCTTAGTAATGGTAGTTGTGTGTAATTTCAACTGTTTCAATCATTCTAATTAAAACAAGCCTTTTATGCACAAAGAAATTGATTTGTACCTGAATTGTGGGCACACAACAGGGAACAGCAATTCTGTTCTCCAACATGAGTGATTGTAGGAGTGTGTGTGTTTAACACAGCATGTTTTTTTTTTTTCTTTTTCCTTGTCTAATCAGTCATTTTTGGAGTTACACTGACACACAGAGGTGAGATGCAGAATAATACAAACACATACAACATATACAAAAACATTCATTCAAGTGAAGAATGTCTTATCACTTGTCAAAGACCACAACAGAAACCAGTCTGTAGAAATATCACACATATTTACACTAAATATACTAACTCTAAATATACTTCCTTATATAGTCTGTCTGAAATCAAAAAAGGACAGCCATTTTTGTTGTCACTGAAAACACTGGAACTTTTTTTTGTCAAGGTTTACTTCTTTCCTCTAGTTTCCTCTTGCCTGAAATTGAGGTTCTCCTCTCTTCGGACCAGTGACAAAGATCAAACTCCTCTACCAGATGACAAGCCTGAAGATGATCAAAAACAATGACAGTAATTTTAAGTAATGTCCCATGTCATCAGCTCCCACTAAGTAAAGACTTTATTGGGTTATTTTTGAAAATCCAATCCACCTGTCGTGATGATTTCGTCAGAGTTGCCGTCCGTAAGGATGAAGTCTCTGTGTCCTCCATTCTCTGCAGGAGCACACGTGTGCGTGGCACATGACTCCATGACTGTCCCAGTCCAGCCTTCAAATGCCCATTACCATCTTTGGTCACATGGTTTGTCACCTACAGTGCAAGATTTCACAGTACCAGAATTTATTTCAAAACACATTTCAACATTTAGTCATACACTTAATGCAGATGAAATGAAAGTGCGACAGTTGTTTATCAGGTGAGGTAAACTGGTTGAATGCGAGCTTGCAGATGATCAAATGGTCTTTTTCTAATACTGCAACAAAATAATCTCTTTATGGGTTCTTTTTTATTATGATCTAACGTGCACTTAAATTCACAGGGTGAATTTTCATTTTATGCCAAATTACAGTACTTTCATATGATATTTTGAACAAAACAAACAATATTTATTCACGTTAGCCTTCTCCAGGCTTGGACCCACAATTTTCAAATTCGGTAATAATTCCTTTTTGTTTGTTTGTAACAGGAATTAGAAAGGTGTATACCAATACAGCAATGTTGAAGTCTTTGGCGATCATCTTCAGCTCCCCAGCAACTTGCATCAGCAAGGACATACCTGATGCAAAGCAGCAACACTGTGCCATCTGATGCATAATATGCTAATTAGAACAGAACATTATGATGAGTATTATGCAATACTGTAAACAAATACCCTCATTCTGTTTCCCTCCGAGCAGGGATGAGAGCACAGCAGAGACTGAATCCACCATCAGCGCTTTGACTGAACCACCTCCGACACACGCCTAGGGAACATTCAAGAGTTCTGCTACAAACAAACACTTATATCAACAGATTTATAAAAAGAACAATACTTACCTTCTGAAGGCCATTTGATCTGAGATGTTGAAGACATGCGAGCAAAGAGAAGACATCAAATACCCTGAACACCTTGATTTTCTGAAGTGCCTCCATCTATGTATTGAAAAGGAAAAACATAACCTCTGTGGTACAGTATGATATAATACTTTATGACACAAATTCTGTTCTTTTGGAATAGTTGAGCAAGGAAGCACTACTAATTACTAAATGATATTCACCTGCTCCTCCATATTAGGGGTCTTGGTTTGTAGCATCTGAAGTAGTCTGTTTGCACACATACCGCTCTTTGTGTCAATGTAAAACACAGTCTGCTTCAGCTGGTGGGATATATTAACTGCAACACTAAAACACACCTACAAAGTGATCAAGACACACACAGCGTTACTGAACACTCACCTAATTCGCCCACCCAACCTTAACGGGTAATAAATACAGGCTAGATTTTGATATTGTAGAGCAGGATCAAGAAACGGAAGAATTTCAAGAACAAAAGATCACCTGTGTTTTCCCGCTCCCTGGACTTCCTGTCAGCTCAGTTATTTCCCCTGTGTAGAGCCCGGAATCCAACAGCTTATCCAAACTGAAGACAAAATAGCACAGTTTTGCTCAGAGCCTTAATACACATAATACCATTCAATTAAAAACCATAACCACATAATAACCATTTTTTTGGTTAATTTCAAAGAAGTCTATTATGTTCACTAAGGCTGCATTTATTAATAAAAAATACAGTAAAGACAACAATATTGTGCATTATTAAATTTCAAAATATTATTATAATTAATAATATTTTAATATTATTAATTTATCATTTAATAAATTTGAATAGCAAATCTTTAGATGATCCTTCAGAAATTATAATATGTTAAAGAAACACTTCTTATTTTTATATTGGAAACAGTTACGCTGCTTAATATTTTTGTGGAAATTGTGTTTTTTTTTTTTATATATATATATATATTTATTACAAATACAAATAAAACAAGCATTTATTTAAAATGGAAACATACATGTCTCTACTATAACTTTTGATTTTGAAATGCATCCTTGTAAATATTAATTTCTTAAAAAAATAAAATGGCCCCAAACTTTTCAACTACACAAATATATTATACTATGAATCTTTTACATATATGTTCAGGACCTGGGATTGCCAGTGGACAAAATTGCGGTAGAGCTCAAGAGCTCCTCATAGAGATCAGCTCCGGAGACGGGAAAAGCTGTGTATTGAGCCAAGAGCACACGTCGAACAGCTACTAGAGCCTGAAAGATAACATAGACAGCACAGTTTGCTAACTTTGTTTAGTTTAGTTACACACTGTCTCTGTGATGGATAGTGGTAAATAAAGGTGAGGCCTGAATAGGCTTTAGCTGAAGTAAGAAAGCTGGTGCACTAAAAATGACGTCGTTCCACATACCTTGTAAGACAATGAACACTTTTGTGCAAGTTCTTCTGGGTTACATGAAACAAAGTCTTCAACTGAAAGAATTAAACAAGTATTTATTACAAGGCCAGAGGCAGTCATGGAGTAAAGAATACTTTATTGATTCACATAAGGGACAACTAGTGCTTGAGCAGGAAACATACTTCAATAGTCCTCTAATTTTTAATTCATGTCATTTTTGTTGGAACACACTCAGCTCTTTTTATACAACAAACAATTCATTGCCTGTCAAACTCAACTCTTTTTTTTTTTTCATTATTTAAAAATAGGGATGGGTACTACTTTTATCGATCCGGTACTTTAACGGTACTCTTATCGGTACTTTTTTTCTTGTGTTTTTAATAATATAATTGAGATCAGAATTAAATTTAATTTTTTAAATGTAAAATAATAATCTGTAGCCTAACAAACACCAATGTTTGAGCAAATATTAAACAAAACAAGTGATTGTAAAACAATAAAAAAGTAATACAAGTTTGGAACCTCTTGCAATGTACACTAAATAAAGTGAATGTATTTCAACATTAAAAATTAATTTTTAGGTAAATCTTAATTATCCCTGTTTATCTCTGCTTTATTTCTTAATAAGCATAGTTTATTATTATCCATCTGTTTGTAAATGCAGTACTGTAAAGGCATTTTTTGTGTTTAAAATTTATTTAGGCTACTGCAGAAAAAAAACACTAAATATTTGACTATTTTAAATGTAACCAAAACGTGTTTATTAAATTATTAACATTATTATAACATACTAATTTAGAGAGACCTTATGTGATGTTTATGTGGTTATTTTGGAAGACTGCTAGCTTAAGTAATTATAAATGTTTTCTTATGCGAGATTTTTTATTTTAAAAGAAGTGCATGAAAGCCGTTCTTCTGTCAGATGCAGTTTAATAAGTAAAAACGAACTGTCCCGATTCAGTGTCTACCGATTTTCAGTACCCATCCCTATTTAAAAACGTTTCCTACTCTGCAGAGGCAGTCGAGCCCAAAATAACATTGGTTGTCTGACATGAATTTCATTATCAAAGCTATCATATGGCTCCAGAAAACACTGAATTAGATCTCATATTTCACATGGAATTATTTTATGGTGCTTGTATGGGCTTTAGTCTATTGTAAGGCAACAATAGGCTTCTCTCTAGTTATTTATTATAGACTTCTCCAGTCATTTCAACCACTTTTGATTTTATTTATAAGAGTACATGAATATAACTAAAACTAAAATTGTTCTTTTTTTATTTCATGGCTACTTTAAAGACTGACCGATTTAATGTTCTGTGGTTGTATGAACAGCTATGAGAAGAAAAACTGCTTCTGTGTTTAATGTGGAAAAAATTATTTGGGTTTTGGAACAATTTGGGATATGTAAATAACTACAGAAGCATAAAATAGGCCTACATAATATACAGATATATAACTCCAACACAATAAAAAAAGAACCCAAGACAATTACACAGTAAATAAATCTAACCAAAAAATAAAGATATATTACTTTGGTAGATGGTTTAACCTACTACTGTATTCTTGTTAGAGTAATAAAAATGAAATGCACTGTTTACGCAATTTTGCAATTTGTTTTGCAATTTAATGATCATTGTCAACACCTGTTTTGATATCCTCTGAATGTAAGGCTTTAATGAATTCCTCGTTTATTCCAGGGCAGATCCCTTCTCTCAAGATCACCATGACTCTCTAGACAGAGTTTAAGAACACAATCGAGAACAATGTTAATAAAAAAGAAAGAACACGAGAGTTCAACGCTACGTTAAACGACTTAACAACAAAATACTTGATCTTCTCACCAGATGGCTAGAAAACCCATCGACATGCTTATGTTCTTCTCATCAGGGATCTTCTGGGTGTATTTACATATTAGGAGACATCTTCACGACTTCATATTGCTGCCCGCCACATTTCAACACTAGTAAGCGAGCAACGCAATTGACAGGAGGGCCGTCCAATCACAGCCTCCGTCGTATTGCCTAAGCCAATAATAATCTTTCCTCTTGTGCTAAGCCCCGCCTCGCGTGATCGGGGCGTGCGTAGAGAAATGAAAGTAACGCGATTGGTTCTGCTGGTTCCTAAACACAGAAGAAGACCTCTACAGTCAGTTTCCGTCAACCAGCAGCTCTCTACAGACGCAAAGGCAAAATAAAACCGTGTTTTGAGAATATAGCACGTGTGCAAATAATGGGAAGGAGTGTTGTGCACTCTTATACCGCTGTCAGCTGTGTGTTTGTCGCTCAGGCCCGTTAGGCTCGAGTCTGTTAGCTTTAGCCGCCTGCAGCTGTCGTACGCACGCACTCACTCACGGGGGCAAAATGGTGAGTTTGAGATTTTCAGCTTGTTTTACGTTAATCGGTTAACAGGTCGCATTTGTGTGTTTGGGAATGGTTGACTAGTTAGCCGCATAGCTGCTCGCGTTGCATGTTGCCAGATTGAGCTGTTTTTGTGGGAACAGCAATGATACGTGATGTTCAGATCGGAGCTCGTAGCTAACACAGGCAGCTAGATGTCGGCTGTGTGTCAAAACATAGTGAGTCGCCTGCCTTCACTGCATTTTTAGGTGCCACAGACCCGTCAGTGATGCCCCATAAATACTTTTTATGTGGCTCGCTGGAGTTTGACTTGTAGCCGTCGCGTAGATTTGACAGCTAGATATGTGCTGCAGACTATGACTAAGAGGTTGAGAGATTCAGGCCGTCATCGGCAGTGTAATTAGAGCAAATATGATACATAATCGAGTGAATGTGCCGGGGAAGCTATTCCTAAGGAACTTAACGATTATGATTTCTATTTCTTTTTAATTATTTTATAATGTTTCTTTTACAACTTATTAATAAGAAATGTTTGTAAAACAAAATATTCACCTAAGAAGTCTCTTGAGGCCATTTCTGAATTCAGCAGAACGTGTATAAGATCTAACAAATCAGAAATAAGATTTATGAATTGAAATTTTACACAGACAATTTAATGGATTTTTACACACTTCTTGAGGGTACATTAATAAATAAAATGCGTGGAGAAATAATTGAACACTTAAAAATTCCATAAGAAATAAAAGATCTATTTTTGCATTTGCATTACAAACCAGTGTGTTTATGATTGCAATAATGCATTTAGATAATATGATAAAATATAATTTTACAATATCAGGAGGAGTATCCGTGAAAATAACTGGAAGCAGCTGTCTCTGGAAGCCTTGCACATTGAAGTTACAAAATGCATTAAAAAATAAGGTGGATACTAGTGCAGAAGTAAAAACCCAATAAAAACTATTTTTTTTTAACAATAACTTGTAAAACCTTATTGAGAGCAAGGTTGTAAATCAGTATAATATGATTCTGTTGCAACCACCAGCCCACATTACATTTAACTTTTTATTTTTTTTTTTATTTTATCATATTCAACATAAGAATTCTTATGTCACTTAAGATAAGTTTTATATTGATGAGATCATGTGATGAAAAATGCACATTTAGAATGCAGCTTAAATCTTGGAACTGAGCAACACACAAAAAAAGTCCAATATTTAGACGAAAAAAGATAGTGTCTTGAATTTATTTTCAGAATACAGCTGTAAGGATGGAACTATAATGTGAGGTTGTGTTACATATGTTGCATAATGCGCAAACCAGCATGAGCTTGTCATCCATGCCGCACTGTTGCTCCTGTAAGTTAGGGAAAAGAGATTTTTAATTGTCTTAATTTAATTTAACAGTTTTTCAGCCACCCTGAAGATGTTAGGTTATTTACTGATAGTATTGTCTCTTTATTCCTTTTGTCAACTCATTCATCCAGTGTTTGTTCTAGCATGAATGTGTGTGTGGGGGGTGTGGCATTTCTGCTTGCATTTCTACTCCAAACTGTTTGACAGCATCTCCGGTTGTTCTCAACGCAGTTGAGTTATAGTCCTCTAATTATTTGCAAGCTGCAATAATGTTTGATTTTGTAATGAGTAATAATTGTTAATATTGACACTGTGTGACAGAAGTAAGACTTTGACTGGTTTTTAGGTGTGCACACGTGTCTTAATGACTCCTAAAGCAAGTTGTTAAACTTCAAAGTTCAGCTCTTGTCATACATAGAAGTGAAGAGAGAACAAATAATAGACTAATAAGACCCACATATTGACTTGGGGCCATATGTTAGTGTAGCGCCCCCTACCTCCTTTTGTAGTGGTTAAGTAACGGACAGCACCAGGTTCAATAAACAGTGACTAAGAGATGTTGTATTAATAGGCCCCTCTGACGTCACTGAATGATATACTTTTCTTTTAGAAAGTTATTCAGAATAAGATCTATGTTCACACAGGTTTACTATTCAAGAATAAACTCTTTAGAATAAATTAAAACACTTGTAGAAGAACAATATACAGAATTTAATTAAAAAGATTTACATACTAGAAATAGTTGAGATTTCAAGTTGTAAAGCGGTCAAAAAAAATCTGAAGTTTGGTATAAATTAACCCCGAAAAGGGGAATATCACAAATGGAAGAATAACAGAATTTACGGAAACGGTAGCCGGACACATTGTGGTAGGCCTCCTGCAGATCCTCGTTCTACGCTGTCCCTGGCGGCCGACTCCAATGCACTCCAATGCAGCCAGAGGAACCCCAGAACTCACGGTGATCTGGGGCGGTACCTGGTCTCCCTCGGGTTGATTACACGATGAAAAGACCAAGATTTCAGTCCTTCTGTCCTCTTTAAAAAGTTATTTTAAAGATCACTTCAAGCGCAGTATGGCTCAGTCCTTGTTTTAAGTGGAATCACGTCACCGCAGTAAATCTCTCTTAACCACTCACAACCTTACATTTCCCCGGGAGGGTGGGACTTAACACATACAAACCAATGAAAATAAAGATCCACGTAACTTGTAAGGCAAAAGCGAGTTTCTTCACCTGTGCAACCCAATCAACTTAAATACCAGTACCGGCATTTTTAAAGACACACGCACACAAATGTTGTGACTCAGTATATGAAGTGTTAGACTGCAGTAAAATTTCAGCTCTGAATGAGAGACTAAATTAAACAGAACAGCAGTAAATGAAAAGATATATCCCACGTCATACTAGAATTATATTCTGGGTTACATTAGTCCTTAGCAAACCTGTTCCTCACAGGTAAGATTAAGAACACAAACCGGTTCTTATTCAGAAGATGTCTGATGTTAATTAGAATATACTGGTGTGTGAGTGTGATTCAGTGCTTGTGAATTCAACAGCAGTGTTGATATAGGTGAAAGTTTCCCTAAGCTTGAGGGACTTCTTTTTTTCTCTTGTTGCAGGTGTTGTTGTTAAATCCACTGGAGAATCTAAAGACCTACATAAGTAACCGTCCACCGCTGGTCATTTTTATGGTCAGCGTCAGTGCTGTGGCTATCGCTTTCCTCACTATAGGATACTTCTTTAAGATCAAGGAAATCAAATCACCTGAAATGACTGAGGTAGGAAATGCTGTGGTTTAGCTCAAATGTTTGAGCTGTGAATCTTTATTTATTTCAGTCAGTCATCAAGGCTACATTTCTCTCTTTCTCTCGCTCGCTTTCTCCCCCCCCCCCACTCCATTTCAGCAGCTAGCTGGCAATATTACATACTGCATCTGCATACTTAACCTGTATGACCTTGCCCACTTCTAGCTGTCGGAAAACACAGCATATTGCTGTTAAGGAATCATGTTATGTTCACATAGCTTTTTTCTAAACAATATTGCTATAGCCAGTAATTCTACTCTGAAATGTGCGTTCTGGGGTGGAATGTCTTTGTTTTCTGCATTACCCATTTCAACCACTAGCTGTAAGTCTTATATACTGCACCTTTAAATTCAGTTACCATCAATAATTTCTACTATTACAAGTTTGCAGTTCCTTGATGGGAAACTACATATGTTTGAATGTATACAGCTACAGCTTTATAATTTTAGTGGGGAAAGACCTATATTTAAATAGCATATATAATTTTTTTTAATCTAATATTACATTATACAGAGTTCAAACAAGGTGCTTGAAGTACTTGAATTTTTTTTTTTTTTTATTATTATTATTATTTAAGTCCTGGAAAGCCCTTAAAAACAGCTATATTATGAAAAAGTACTTGAATGTTTAAAAGGCAGTATATATGAAATTAGTATTAATTTTTGTTTTCCATAAAAATAATCTTTTCTTGCAAAGTTAATGATGCAGGGCGTCTGATGTAAACACAGAGCCGTTTCACATTATTTTAAGCCATAAAATGACATGATTTACTGGTTTCACACACACACACACACACACACACACATCTCTTATAAAATGGCATTTCAGCTTTTAAACTATTTTAATGAAAAGGGACAAGTCAGACATAGTATTATATTAATTTAAAACATAAGTACTGCTGTCTTAATTGTTTAGATTTTTAAAAGGCACATTAACAACCAAGTTTGCTGCATAAAAACATGGGTCGTTAATCGCATTAATATGAACATAAGATAGGCACACTAGAAATGCAAATTCAGTCTCTGCCACGAGGTGGCAGCTGTAGACACCGCGCTCATACGCCTTACATTTTATACAAGTAACTTTTGTTTAGTCATAAATAGGTAAAAGCGAATAAATATAGCAAAATGCTCCTCTTTATATTTATTTTTCTAGCTGACTGATGAGCTTATGGATGCCAATAGTTATTCTGAGGTAAATGTATATAGCTTTACACAAATGAGCAATTACATGAGACATTTCAGTATGTTGCATTACAGGCTCTCTTATGAAATAGACTACCTTTTGATGTTAATTCACATATTTTTTTATGCTAAAATATATAATGGTTTCACTTGCCGCTTGAACTGAGGCGTTAAAGCGTTTGCGCATGCCGTGTTAAAGAGCGCCAAATCCGTGTTTATGTTATGAATTTGGCAGAATGTCAAAGCTGATACTTTGTTTATTAAAAAGTAACAAAGTTCAAAGCTTGTTGTGATTACTGGATGGCAAGTTATATGAAGCTCATGTATTAACAGAACACAGCATGAGATCTTGATAACAAATCATATTAGTAATGATTATAAACGAGATTTATTTAACAATTTTGTCTATATCCGCACAGCTGACAGCATTATCTGTTAAAGTTTATTCAAGTTGTGTACGAAATCATAGACACTGCTTTTGTCCTTCTCGCTTTGCGCGTCTCCGTCACTTTGAATCTCTCTCGTGCTGCACAACTGAGCTGCGTTTAGCCGCCATTTCGGCAGAGATGAGGACTGTTTGAAACTTTTTTCCATTAAAACTTTGATGCGCATCGTCTCAGTTTAATACGTGAACGCAAAACAATCAGGGAATTTTTTAAAGTCGTAACATGTAAATATACATAGACCTCAGCAAAAATTTCACTCGCAAATTAATATTTTTGGTCGCAAATGCGACCATTTAGTCGCAGTCTGGAGCTGTGTTTACAAGTGTGGAGCATCTCAGCAGCTCGGCCCACAAACTCTTCCTCTGCATATGCTGTGAGTTCGAGCTGCTTGCTTAACAGTTATCTGGGAAACAGTGTGCATCTCACTTGTCACATAAGTCGTTTAAAAAACCCATGCCAGCACACGTCAATACATCAACATATTTCTATATGCGATTGTGTACATAGTGATTTCAACATAAAATTGTGTTATTAGTTTATTAATTAGAAGGATAATAATGAATAATTAGAAATTTGAAACATAATAAGGATATTGTGATCTCTGATTTTAGTCCTTGAAAAATAAAAAATTAGTGCTTAAAAAATCCTTGAAAATCCTGGAATTTCATTTTTGCAGTTTCTGTATGAACCCTGATTATACTTTATTTCAGAATTATTTCAATTATGGCAATTATATTCAATTAACAGGTTTTAATAGTTTCAATTATTAATGACACTGTACTAGACACACAGGTATGAGAATCTTGTTCGCCTGGGCATTATTAGGAAATGCCGCAGATAAACTTTACTTTGGAGTTGATCAATTTTGTAAACAATTTTTCCCCTGTAGGATTGGAACACCTTCCTTCTCAGATTCAATGAGCTTGACTTTTGCATCTCAGAAAATGAGACCCTCAAGCACAGCTTGAACGAGTCCATCACTCCAGAGAGCACAGTGACCAGCAGTCAAACGCGATCCAGCACCCAGTCACCACCCCTGCTGGAGGACCCGGGGCCAATCAACATCTCTGTGCCCATCACATTGACCCTGGATCCACTGAGGCCATTTGGAGGCTACTCACGCAATATTACTCACCTCTATGCCAGTGTGCTTGGGCAGCAAGTTGGCCTTGCTGGTATGTCTCTGTTCTTCTTCAGCCTGTATGTGTTAATTGGAAATTTACCTTGGATGTGTGCCATCTGATAACATACCTCCACATGGTCAGTTATTTTGTCAGCTGTTTTTTATCTGTTTTTCACATACTGTTTCCTAACTTCCATATTTACTAAGCAATAAGAATTTTGCACTTCCTTGATAGGAAGGAAACGTCTGTCTTTGAATGTGTACAGCTTTATTCAATAGTGATGAAGCGGCATTGAAACATGTTCAAATCGTCGGTAAAGTCTGACAGTAATAAGGATAACGTATATTTGTCTTCTACAACTTCGAATACATGCCTCAAATAAGAATTTTTACCATATATTGTCATCTGAACAAGTAACAAGTGCTTAGAATAGTCTGCCACTCTTTGTTTTGACTGAGAAAAAAAGCATTACACTAAGTCACACTACCAATCGGTTAGCTCATATCACATCAAACCCTGCAAATTCTTCTTATTGTTATACTTTATTCTCAAATTAATAATGTTAACAACATCAGCATTACGTGATTATGAGTAAAGTGTGTAATTAGCGTGTAGATTTTAATTTATGTACAGTCTAATCTCTAATTGTCACATGATCACATCATTCAAATTCCTGCAAAAACCTACCCGTACCACTCAAATTAAAAACATTATTATAAGCTAACCATTGTGAATCAGACTAATGTAAAGCAATTACTTTAAACACTGTATGTACTTTCTCAAATATTGATTTTTGAGAAATGTTAACTAAAAAAGTTACAGACTGCAGCTTTAACTTCTATATGTAAAAACAGCCATGACTCCTTCTCTGCTATTATGCCTGCCGTTTAAACTTTTAAATGCATGATCGCTTTTTAGTGTCACTTTCAAGATTTGCGATCGCATGTTAGCCTACTGTTTATACTAGGGAGCAGCAGTATAGATGATTGCCAATGGTTCTCAGGATCTGCAAATCATTTGTCATCGTCCTCAGTCATCTCTCCTTACTCTGTCTATTTGGTGATTTAAATTGTCTGTAGTGTAATGTTACAGGCAAACGTTAGCAATCATTATTTGTATTAATGGGTACAACCCCTAAAAGCTTTGTTATACTTTCCTCGTGCCCAATCCTGATGTGTACACTGACAGCACGGTCATGTGATATGTAACTAATTTCAGTTTTTTTTGTCTTACTAACCTCAAGTATTTGAGTAGTAATATACAACATATGTCACCCTGGACCAAAAAAAGAAACAGTCATAAGGGTCAATTGAAATTGAGGTTGCAGCTGAATAAATAAGATTTCTATTGATGTATGGTTTGTTAGGGTGAGATGAAAAATCATTACAACTATTTGAAAATCTGGAATCTGAGAGTGCAAAAACATAAAAATATTGAGAAAATCACCTTTTAAAGTTGTCCAAATTAAGTTCTTAGCAATGCATGTTACTAATCATAAACTAAGTTTTAATATATTTATGGTGTGAAGTTTACAAAATATCTTATCGATAATTCTATATCGATCGACCCATACAATGTATTTTTGGCTATTGCAACAGTTATACCTGTGCTACTTAAGACTGGTTTTGTGTTCTAGGGTCACATGTTATGCTTATATTACATTATTTTGAGCAAAATTCCAAACCAAAATTTTTAACAGAATTCAGCCTTGTTGGCTTTCTTTTTCAGTCAAACAGGCCAGATTGGAAACTTGTTGCTATGATGTTATTGTTGTTTGGCTGAATGTAGTCCAGTTAAAACAATGGTCCATTGTGCACAAAGGCATAGCAGTGGGAGAGAGGCCGGAGCGGAATACTTTCTAGATATCACTTGCAGGCACATCTAAGCTCCCTTTGTTTTGCAGAACATGCTGACTCTGTGTGGGTGTGTTTGTGTCATTAAAGGCAGAGAGGCCCATGAAGAGATGAACATCACATTCACTCTACCGGTAGCCTGGAACTCAGATGAGTGCGTTCTGCATGGTCGATGTGAGCAGATGGTCTTTAGCACCTGTATGACCATCACAGCAGCCAGTAATGTCTTCCCAGTCACAGTGTAAGTGCTCAGAATTCACATTACATTTTTGTGTAGAATTTTACTTATAAACCAGGGTTATTATTGATCTGTTATTATCAGTAAAGATAATAAAGTGCACACAACAGTAGTTACATATCACTTGTCTTCTTTAGGGATGCTGGAAATTTTGAGCAATATTAGTAAATATTAGTCATATTTATTCTTGCATTCAAAAGGAAAGTTCTTTTTCCTGTAAACTGAGTCAAATAAGTAGGTGTGGATAAATAAAAAAGAAAATATTGATATGTATAAAGGTGCTGGTCATATAATTAGAATATTTTCAAAAAGTTGATTTATTCACTAATTTCATTCAAGAAGTGAAACTTGTATAATGTATACATTCATTCCACACAGACACAACTTCTTTTAATTTTGATGATTATAACTGACAACTAATGAACCCCAAATTCAGTATCTCAGAAAATTAGAATAGTGTGAAAAGGTTCAGTATTGAAGGCACCTGGTGCCACACTCTAATCTGCTAATTAACTCAAATCACCTGCAAAGGCCTTTAAATGGTCTATCAGTCTAGTTCTGTAGGCTACACAATCATGGGGAAGACTGCTGATTTGACAGTTGTCCAAAAGACGACCATTGACA
>JAUMHE010000048.1:17200247-17220648 GCA_032359235.1 Enteromius mattozi | reverse complement strand
AGAATCTACCAATGTAAATGGTCATGAAAATAAAGAAAACACATTGAATGAGAAGGTGTGTCCAAACTTTTGGCCTGCACTGTATATATATATATTATATATAGGATATGCATGTTTTAGTTATCAATAATATGCCTGGTATGATGAGCTTTTTGTAAATATGTTTTCCCTTATTATGTTTTTTTTTTTTTTTGCCATTTCAGATATTGTAGGTTTTCATGTCTTTATTTTCTCTGTAAATTAGTTTTCTTGTGTGCTGAGTAACTAAGAAATGAGTGTTTAAAGGGATTGTTCATCCTATAATGCAAATTTGTTTTTACTCACTCTCAGGCCATCCAAGATGAAGATTTTTAGGTTTAGTAGAACAGTAAAGAAAATTATTTGTTTACTCCCCGTTCTTTGATGTCTTATAATTTATGCAAGTCAACGGCTTCTGGCACTTAAGAGACAAAAAAGCGTATACCGGCAAGACAAAATTAATACCTGTGGCTCCTCTTGATATTTTGAAGTCTGAAGAAGTTTAATGATTGACCTGTGCAAAAAACTGAACATCATCTGTGATCCATAGCCATAGTCAAATGTACCGGAGTGATGTCCAGTTTGCAAAAGAAACTCCTTTGAATGAATCTGTTCACTCAAACTGAAGAACTGAGTTGATGTTACGAGTATGAGATGTTACTTCATGTTGGCTATGAATTACAGGAAAAAATGCTGTAAATAATGTTTAGTGTTTTGCACAGACCGATAGTTTGGCTTCATAAGACCACAATATATCATCAGGAGCCACAGGTATTAATTTGGTCTTGGCTGATGTGTGCTGGTGGCTATGTCTTGCATTTTATGAATTACCAAAGACCTTGGTCCAGCTAAAAATTGCATTTACTGTTCTATTGAAAAACAAAAATGGGAAAACTATCCCTTTAACTGACTCAAACAGCTGAAGCAAAACAAAAAGAACATGCACAGAGGGCACATGTAAGACATGCAAGTATGTTTGTGTTACATAACTGAGACTGGTATTTTATGGGTCCTAATTGGAGTTTTCTTAGAATGAGTAACTCATACCTTGTTTTGGAAATCCTCTGCAGGCAACCACCTCACTGTGTCCCAGAGACCTACAGCAATGCCACATCCTGGTACAAGATTTTCACCACAGCACGAGATTCAGACACTAAGTACACACAGGAGTACAACCCGTTCTGGTGTTACAAAGGTGCCATTGGGAAGGTGTATCACACACTGAATCCCAAGCTCACTGTCATCGTTCCAGATGTGAGTGCTGTTTTGGGGTTTTTTTGACTTGTGAAATGCCTTGTGAAAGTACGGTATTAATAGCAAACAAAACACCCTAGTAACCACACAGAAACACACAAACATATAGGTCCTGTTTTTACCTGGTTTTAGGATACGTTTTCCTGATCTCAGTGGTCTGCTGAGATCCATTACGATTTACACCTGGCCTTAACATACATTTTAAACGTCTTCTGTGACCGTCTAGTCCTTCTGCACTTTTTTCATTTTACATCTCTTCATGGGACAGCCAGCTAAAAGAAAGGGAAGCTAATGGCGAGTTATAATCTGTGTGTTGCCTACTTGAGTGAACAAGTTTCATTAAAAGAGCAACATTTAAAACAAAAAGCAGAGAAAATAGTGTTTTGTTTTGTTTTGTCAAAGACTGGATTGGGATTAGAATGCTGATCCAAACATAGATGGAGTATGTAGTTTATATACTGTAGTATATTGATACCCCTATAGTTTGCACAGTCCTATTCCACTTCCTGGGTCCACACTACATTCAGTAAGGTTAAATGTTTGAAGATCATGAACAAATGCATCTGCTTACACATGTGATTGTTTCTGGTGCTTCTTCACCTAGTTTTGATGCAAACATTCAGTACTCTTTTAGAAAATGTATAAAAGTACCTCCTACCTTATGTGAAAACACAGAAAGACAAAAAAGTCTGTCAGTGGCCAGGGAAGAACTCTCATGATGAAGTGACCAAAAATCCCATGGTAGGGAAAGAGTTAACTTTGTGCACTTGTGATCGGATCAATGAAAACTCATGATAATACCAATAAACAGGGCCTCGTAACATAGTAACCATATAGTGATTTTCTGAGAACCATCCACAACACACTAGCAAAGTGTTGGTGAGTTTTTTTTTTTTTATTTTGTTTTATTTTTATTTTATTTTATGGTGATATGTAAATGTATACTTCTTAAACACAGTATTCACAATATAATATACCTGTATATAAAAGTTCTATTATTTTGCTGCATCACGCTAATCAGACTAATGACAAAAAAATATGTCACCTGTGATCATATGAGTAATGGTCACAAATATTCACATTTAACCACTTCAAATTACTATACAGAATATAAACTACATTGTTATTATTTTTGGTACATTTTAACACTGTCAAGTGATCTTCACTATAATTCAAGCATGTGTTTTCTTTCCTGATAGGATGATCGCTCTCTCATTAACCTGCACCTCATGCACACTAGCTACTTCCTGTTTGTGATGGTCATCACAATGTTCTGCTATGCAGTCATCAAGGGCAGGCCTGGCAAAGTTCGACAGAACAACCCAGATTTCTGTTCAGAAAAGGTAAGGTTTGGTATATGAGATCTGTGTGCTAGAGAAGTTGTGCAGTTGCTGACATGTTGATGTCGTCATCCAGCTCCCAACAAACAAGTGTACCAGTTGAATACTAAAAAGCCTGTTTTTCTCACAGGTGGCCTTGTCTGCGGGATAAATGGGGGTGAAGGTGAACATCTGAACCGAAGCATATCGGAAAGGGAAGTGAGAAAACTACACGTTGCCTACTGAACCCAAGAGAAGGGTGCAAAAAAAAAAAAAAAAAAAGCTCTGTGAATGCATTACTCTGCAATGTTGGGTCACTCCAACCAAAGACTTTTAAGTGCCTGTATCTACTGTGTAAATAATGATAGGACTCTTAAATTCAGTACAGAAGCAGTTTGCCTGAGCTTCCCCCTGCACCCTGTGCCATCCTGTAAATGTTCAGTATATACAGTATCAACAGAGGACAGTGTTTGACTAAAAATGTTCTGTTGGGGAATACCACCTCCACTAAATCTGATCCCTTTCACTCTCGCTCTGTGTTCTTGATCAGATCACTTCCTATGACATTTGATTTCTCTGGAGGTGACTTTTGCCTTTTCATTCCTCTTTTGTCTTTGTCTTAACCGACCCTTTCGTATGTGTCCATTGCAGATTCTGCAGTGGCATCTCTTTTGATTCCTCTTTGAGGATGGGCAGATGCGTGGATCTCTGCCATGTACCATGATCAACCTGCTGGTCATGATCTTTGGATGAGTTCCACTAGATATGACAGTACGACGCGCTTCTTTTATCATCGAACCCATGCTGGTTTTATTGTGAACGTGTCTAAGTGAGATGCCCAAGTGGCGCTTGAATGAATTCCTTTTAAAAGCAAATAAAACCACAAAACATCTTATTCAGAATGTCACCATGTCAGTGAGTCGAGATTAAAATGCCTGTTCTTGGATCGATGGATTTGTGTGTTGAACGCAACGATTAATGGCTTTGGGCTTCACGTCTCTGTTTCTAGACACTTCAAATGAATGTATTTGTAAAATCAGCAAATTAACAGCAGTGATGCAGCATCGATCTCTTATGCATTTAAAATTGTAGTTTAAAAAAAAAAAGTAAATCATTATTGTAGATATTTCTTTTATAATCGCATTACTTAGTTTTTTTTTTTTTTTACAAAACCATTTCTACCTTCATCCATTGTGTTTCTTGCCTTTTTATTGTTTCGTTTCATGCCTCATTTGATACTTAAGCAATGCCTCTGTTTCGTTTTAATCTTCGTGCAATATCTGATCTGTCTTTTTGCCTTCCAAACCTTTTTTAGTTATTCTTATTGTCATTAGGTTTTCATTTCCACCCAATGAAATGCATATCATGCGTCATATCGCATGAGACGTATTACGAGAGAGTGCTTTCCTCCTCTGTTCTGTCTAGTTCAAGCTTTTAAGCATCTTTGTCCTCTCCACCTACAAAGTTCACTGCTCTTTAGCGACAAACCCATTTTCCCATCATGCCTTGCTTAATTACAGCTCTCTTAAGCTGCATCAGTCACGGTTCATCAGCACTCCCCTTCTTTCGCCCTATATTAAAGCCCATAATAAACAAGCATCCAACCACTAATGTGCCTTTGCACTGTCTCACCCATATTCACCACACTGTATTTGACCGGTTCCTCCTTCAGTTCAACCTGCTGTGTTCATTTTGGTGTACTGCTCACACTGACTCCCTCCCCATTTCATATCCCATTCGGAGTCAAAACTGCAGTAACGGTTGGGAAAGATTGGAATTAATTTGTGCTTTTTCTGTTTTATGCATAAGAGCAAATACTTGTTTTACTCGCCAAATCCATTCTACAATAACTAGTTTGATGGATTTTCGAGTTAGAAGATTCTTAATGATGCTTTGAAACCTCTTTGAATAGCAATATCTTGCATTCAGGACGTTTATTTGTAAGTTCGACTGATGCGTTTGTGCTTTGTTTTGAGACCCTTGCTCACGTTTAGTTACTTTTTGGGATCGTGAGATGAGTTTATACCATTCTGATGGCTGTAGGAGCCTTTCTGATAGCGAGAGCATTCTGCTTCATAATGCATAATTTCTGCGCTCATTAAAGTTGGCCTTTCAGTGCTGCTGGAGGACAATGGAAAATGACAACAAGTTCCATGGATGCTGCCTGATGCTCAGATCATATTGATCTTCCCCCCTCGTCCTTCCTTTGGGCTCGTAGCATTTGAGTGAAGTGTATTTGTAAGTGGTAGAAGGTCCTTTCCTTGTCTGAGCTTGCGACGCACAGTCTCGCCGAATTCCTCGTGTTGGCGAGAGGCGTCGCGAGCCCTTCGACTCGTCATGATGCATGATTGTAAATGTTCTACCTGCTGACCTGTTTGTTTGAGGACAATCCCTCTGTTTTTGTTCTGTTTGTAAGATATCGTAGGCACATGCTTTGCTGAATAAAATCTGAGAAAAATGACTTTGTGTCGCTGGTGTTTTGTCTTAATAAAGAACAGTTTCGTGGTTTTTCTTGCTTTATGGTAACACTAATTTAATCTAAAATTGTCATTTGACTCTAATCTTACAGAACAAGGTTGATAATAAAACAATGTAACATTCATTAGTGGAAAATGGTTTGCTTTAGAACATGTCAGAAATTGAAGTGGTTGGTTTTGTGTGAAGAGCATGACGGATGCACTCTATTCTGCTGAAGGCCACCTGGGCGTAACTAATTGTATTTCTGTCAATAACGGATTTGATTGCTGCCGCAGCCGGTTTGCCTGAGGAACGAGAGCCTGACATTTCAGCATTTACTTTCTACTTTATCAGACTAATAAGCAAGGATAGGCATGTTAAAGTGTTTTTAAAGCAGTTATTAATCAAGTGATTTATTGTTAGAACTGTTTTGTCAGCCTTTTTCCCCCCTATTGTCAGATTTATTTTAAAAATTTTAACTAAAAACAACTTTTGACCATTTTCACTGTTATTGCCCAAGACAAAAGTAAATTGTTTGGGGATGTTAAAACAGATTTACTCATTTAAACAATGCGTTAACACAAAACAATTCATCAAGAAATATGTAATGAGTCATACCCTCAAAATATCAGTCAGTTCTTTTGGTCGAAAAATATGTTTTTTAATGTTTTAAGACCTAATGAAGAGGGAACAACTCACTTAACCATTGACTACTTATTTAACAACGTATTGGCTAGTAGCCTTTTTCAAGGTATCAATATTTTAATGTTTTAAGCATTCAAATATGCAAATTCTACAATAGAAATTCTTGAAAGTTTAACTTTCCATTTAAAGTCTGCTTTCATTACATTATGAGGTAATTTATTAATGTGATGCAAAGCTACATTTTCACCAGCCATTACCCCAGTTTTCAGTGTCACATGACCCTTCAGAAATCATTCAAATATGCTGATTGGGATAACAGCATATTGTGCCCAATAGTGTTTTCTGTAGGCCTGTTCCCTGAACATAAAGGTAATATCTTACACCTGTGTCAGTGCTAACTCCATGGCTGTTTTTATTTTATTTTATTTTTTTGAATACCTCAGGGATAAGAACATTTAATTGGTGGCATACTATGCTGCTTTCCAACTGTTTCCTCCTCATGTGCGGGTGTTTGCTGTCTGTACTTTTTTTCACAAGCGCCTGTTGCTAAGAGACCCACGAGAGACACTGGCTTCTTGGCAGGTAGCAGTTCAGCACTGATGACTGGATACGTTCTAAACTGCCGACAGCCAGTGAAGCCACCGGAAGTGTTCGATCCGCCATCTTACTATTCCCTACCGCTAGAGAGCTCCATTGAGTCACAGGCAAACCGCTGACCCAAAATCACCCGATTTGAAGCGAATCAGTCACACGGGATGAATTTGTATGTTATCTGTATGTAAATTAACTTTTACTACTTCAGATGTTATCGGCAAAATTGGTGGTCTTTTTGGGCAGGATAAGCGTATTTCAGTCGTCTAACCGATTCAACACGAAATAACCTATTTCTTTATGTACGCAAGTATATTCAACATGAAAGTATTAGTAGCAGAAATTTATTTGAATATACAGTTAATAAGACAGTAGCCTCTGTTGCTCTATGTTGTTATGAAATGAAAAGCTTATCATGCATCATTGTAAAATAAAGCTTCATGTTCGTACTGTAGGCCTAACATTTACAGTTTACTGCACGAATAAAAGCAAAACTGTAACAAAATTATATAAACAATGAATAACAGTACAAGACAAATAAAGGTATATTTGTAAACAAAGCATCGATTCTTCTTCAGATTTAAAAGTGAGCACTTTGTAATTGTATATTGAGGTCGTGTCGTCTGTAACGTTATATCGTGTTCATCTGATGCTCGCAAACCCAACTTTTTAAGGAAATTCCCCACTTTAAAAATAACCCTTTACATGAATAGGGTGTTTGCATTAGAAGAATGTAAAGGGATACTTCAGATTTGAAAACGCTGACTTGTTGGGTGATGTTTTCTCGTTGAATTCATACGATTTCCTATTAATTTAATGAAAGGTATGGGAGCAGTGAGGACTACCAATATGGCGGCGCGGCGGCTTCACTTATGTGACGTCATGAGCAATCCAGTTCTCTATTATAGATCGGTGCAATTCACAGATGCCAAGAGTTTCCAGTGTTTGTGTTTAATTTTTTTCCAGGTTTGTCTGTGACTTATTAATAACGAATTCTAATTAAAATTTCAATTTAAAATGTTAAAACTGGTATTTTTATTTATTCCCACTGCGTCACAGGCACAGTAATCTACTTTTACTGTATGTTTTGCACCGTGGCATTTGGCTTAATAAACACACTTTTGACATGAGCTGTATTTTCGTGTTTAGTTATACGATAGAGTTAATCACGCTGATTAAATTAAATAAAAAAAAATCTACTGATTAATTGCACTTCCTCTTTTTACCTTGGAAACGCGCGCGTTTGCCGGGAGGGAGCACGTGGTCAGCGCTCCAGCATCTGCTGTGGCAGAAAGGTGTGACCTCGGATTTTCCCTTCTCTCTCTCTTTTTGCAGAGTTGGAGATAAACTACTGCGTGGCTGTCCTCCAAAGCGGCCATCAAACCTCCAAGCACACGCGCTCTCACAGTAAACACCTTCACACCATTATCCACGGAAATAGCTTGTTTTCTGTGACACCTGCTACCTTTTTTGGGTGTGCGCAGCTTTGACCCTGCCAATGGGGGTTTGTGTCCGATAGCTGAGAGGCATTTGGGAAGAAAATAAATAACTTCTACTGGTTGTTTCCATTGGAAACATCACGTCTCAAGGTAAGGCATGCTGCTGCTGTGTTTAGACCATCTGTTTGTTTCCCTTTATGTTGCTTGGTTGGGAATTAAGCAGTTGTTTTTTAAACGGGATTATTGTGATATTGTCAGTTAGTCAAGTGCATTAAATAACATAGTATTAAACCATGTAAGACCAAGCAAATGGGGCCAGAAATTTCCTTAAAACTAGCTTAACTTTATTAATCTGTACTGTTTTTGTTTCTAACCATCTGCTCTCAGTGTGTGTTTGAAGCCATCTTTCTTCAGTTTCACACAGGTGTTCTAGCCTATATAAATTCACCCTGAACACGATCCAACTAGAAACTGTCGCTAAAGTTTTATTTCTGTTGTTTTTTCACTTAAATCTTAACAAACCTATTTTGTGAAACGTTTTGTTTAAAGTGTATTTGCGCTCTTTTTCCTCATAAATAAAAACACATTATAATGATGACCTGATACGTTTGCAAGTGTGCAGATAGTTACTTCATTTTTATGAGCTTGGGGTGATTTTATTAGCTTGAACATTTTATTGACTGAACTTGTGCAACCGAAGTTATGGGGTGCGTTTATGGGATAATGCCGAATTTACCCTGCAAAGGTGGCACGGAAGTGCTTCTGAAGTGGCATATGGCTGTCTTTATACAGACTGTTTAATGCTGTTAAGAGGTGGTGTAAAATCACTTACGCTGCAATTGCACCTTGTATTATGTATTCATGTATTATGCCAAGTTTACACTGCCAAGACAACCGAGACACTAATGAAGTGGCATTTATACATCTTTACACAAACATTTATCTTTACACTTTAATGCTGCTCAGAGATGGCATAAATGCATTTACATAGCAATAATGCCTGTACGCTTTGACTGAGAGAGACTGAGGTGGGCCAGAGGCACAATTTGGTCTGGCTTTTATGCAATATTGCCTTCTTTGCACAGAACAGCATTAACTTGAGATGCTTTTTTTATACTATGCCAAAATTACAAATTTCAAAGGTGGTACAGAAGTGCTTCTGAAGTGGCATATAGGTGTCTTTACTCCGACTCTTTAATGCTGCTTAGAGGTGGCTTTAATGTTGTATACTTTCATACTAGGGACTATTTCAGACACTTCATTAAGATGCAGTCTTTGCAACTGCTGACCGCCAATGCAGCTTAACTGCGTGACCGCCAGTGAACATACATACCCCGCAAGACATTTTACAGTGTAGTCATCCCATAATATTCTATTCTAAACAGTTTAGTGCTGCAGCAGACCTGGTGAATGAGATTACTGTGATTTATACTGACCGCTTGTAAAGGCCAGGTCAATAGTAAAGCCTTTAGCCTCTAGCACCTGAGGCCTGTCTCAGTTTGGTTGTACCACCGTCACTCTTTTGTTTCTTTATTCAATCTCTGTAATCAGGAGCAGGATGTTTTGGATGAATTGTACTCTGGTCATGTGACCTGATCCTTGGCAAGAGAGGCAGCAAACCTGGTCTGAGATCAGTGTAATCAGGAGTTTCCTCCTCCTCCACTGCCTTATTTCCTCTACTCTCACTTTCTCATGCTGAGTGACGGTCAGAGTAACGCCACTTTATCTGTTCTCTTGTAAGGTAAACACTCTTTCTTGTGTGTCTGTGCCTGTTTGCTAAATGATTTTAAGTGGATTAGATTTGAATGGATGCCAGAATGTTGACATCTTAAAAAGAAGCCTTGTCTGGACTAAGAAACATGTAGTTAATGTAATGAGGACTCGACCTACTCTCTTTATTTTCTGTGTCATTTAGAATGAGCAAGAGGATATGGGTGTTTTCTTTAAGGGAATGGATTGGTGGATTGGTCATTTTGTATTCCAGGTTAACAGCAGTAGTTAGAGAGTATGTGTTTCGTCTGAATGAAATCTCTAATGATTATCGGTCAGGGTTTTCTACAGCGTGAGAAATGCGAATGGGAAAAAAGTACACGAGAACTTTTGATACGTTTGATATCTGTCATCTTCAAGTAAATACCAGGGTTTGCTGTTAGTAGTTTGCTAGACTTTTTTGTTTCTCTAGAAATAGTGTTATTGGCTTAGGTGGAAATGCTACATACATATCCTGTAAGTCTGCTAGTGTAACCAAGTGGTTTGTTGGAGCCGTTGTCTTTTGTGCCTGAGGCCTGTGCAGCAGAGCCAAATAAAGAGCAGGAGTTCTCATGGAAATGTAAATAGACTTGGCCTCGCTTATCCATTAAGGTGTAGATTGGGTCTGTGCTAGAAAGAGAGAGATGGAGAAATAAGCTAGTGCTTCAATTGACTTAAACCTATGCACAATATATTATATGGGTTTGATGTTTAGAAATATAGAACATTTTAAATAAAATTTTAGATTGTTTCAACAGCAAATATCTAATGCCTTGTTTTACCACAACATGAATAGATCTGTTGAACAAGATTTTTTTTGTGATGTAATTTTACCATTGCTTTCCTGTAATTTAAGGCCTTTTAATATTAATAACTTATTAATGTTAATAATAATAATAATAATAATAACAGCAATAATAATAATAATAATAATATTAATAATAATAAATAGTATTATTTCTACTACTACAATAAAAAATAACCGCGATCGTAATTATTATTATTATTTTTTGTTGTTACTATGCAAATATTATTAAAAATATTATTATATAGGCCTACATTTATGAAGTATGTATATTTGGATATACACACACATACACAATAGCAATAATTATAGTAAATATTTATTATTAATAATAACCTGATTTATCTATTTAAATTTAAAAATAGTCTTAAAAATACAAATGTCAAGTTGTCTGCTGGATAGTGTTTCTTCTTACCTTATGAAAAGAGTGACATTTCCCGAATATGTTTTTATATCAATTTATAAATAGTTTAAATGTAGAATTTAGCTAATTCTAGCATTTAATTCAGTAAGTTAAATAGGTAATGATCTTGACATGAACATGAATGTGGCTACAGGTGATTCTCCAGTATATATGATGATAATGATACAAGAGCAAAAAGGCTATACTATGAGAAGTTCTTTATTATATTATCAAAGACTATGCTATTGTATCAAAATATTTATATTTTTAATATAACTGTTTTTTTTTCTTTTGTTACACAACCACTTTCATAGAACGTGCTTGTAACTCCTCAATTATTAAATAAATAGGATCCATGCAGTACCAGAACAAACAAATATGTCTCATTTCATTAAGAAAGTATACTGTTGTTTTCATCATGAGGTGTTATTTTAATGACTATGTTAGACTGCACAATATGTCTTCGTGTCTGAAACTGTCATTTGGCAGGTGTTGTGAGATGAATAATCCAGTAATCAGTTGAGCCACGTCCTTCCACTTTTACATAATTAAATGTAAGCTCCATCATAACAAACAGCTAACACCTGTCAAGGCCAATGAGCGACTGTGACGTTGAAGTTGAGTGCTTATTATATATTTATATTCACCCTCGGAAACCATTACATTCTCAAATCTACTTTATATTGCTACTGTTGTTTCATACTTTAATTCACCTGAATATTCTCATAATGGTTTTTGTGTTGTCATTCTGATCTGTTACAGCTCCATAGTGAAACGTGACAGACACCATGTTTGGTACTGAGAATGAGCACTGGGTCTGTCCCAATGACAGACAACTAGCGCTTAGAGCAAAGTAAGTTTGTTTGTTTGTTTAAATCTGCTGCACAAATTGCATTTCAGCATGTCATTCTTCAAATCGCACAGTCTGATGAGTGTGTTGGAAACGACAATCGTAATGATTGATTTCTGATAAATGATAGGCCTATTTGTCTCGTTTATGTGTTTGTATTCCATCCAGGTTACAAACCGGCTGGTCCATCCACACTTTTCAGTCAGAAAAACAGAGAAAGGCTCAGACACTTGAGAAAAGAGAGCTGGATCTCATCATGAGTGTCATCCACCGCGCTGAACAGCTCGAGTTCGTTGAGCAACACCGGATCGGGTGAGACTTTATCAATCTGCATCACATTTGTGCAATTTCATGCCCTTTTCTGCTTTGTCACACAACTTCCTGTCTTCTGTAACTTTTAGATGTGTATGTGTTTCAGGCGTTTAGTGGAGCGTCTGGAGAACATGAGGAGATCTGCTGTGGGAAATGGCCTGAAACAGTGCCTGCTGTGTGGAGAAGTGTTTGGTCTGCTGAGCTCTTCGTCCGTCCTCTGTTTGGACTGCTGCATGGTACAAACTGCTCTAAATCTTCTAAACATCATGTTTTCTATCCTTCACACTCAATGCTTTTTGCAAATATGCTTAGTCATTTCAATTTAGTAATGATCTATGGACTCATGCAGTAATTTTAGGATGCCAGATAGTGGCAGCAAAGATCTGTATATTAAAGGACAGTCCAAAAGTCATCTAAGCATTCTTTACATATCCGTGCTGTGCACAGTGCATGTGCATATGCTATATACTGCAGTAAAAAATTATTCTAAAACCTAAAGAGAATAGGTGTTGTTCCCTCGCATGTTGCCTCAAATTTTTTAAACGGATTAATGATTAAAATTAGGTTTTTGGTTCACATTAGTGTAGACCAGGGTAAGATCAGTCGTGGTATTGTTACATTATTTTGGTTAGTTATATAGTTTTTTCTTTACAATACCTTAAACTGAAGTACTTGTAACTTTTGTACCCATGTTATCTCATGGTTTTAAAAAAGTAACATACCTTAAGACTGCTGTACATTACAATTTAGTACATGCAGAAATTATTTAGAACTTGCCTTTTTCCACATGTAATGGCTCATCTTACCTTTCATCAAACATTTTGGAGGGAAAATTGCTTCACAAAAGCATTTTTTTTCACCACATAGCTTATAAGAGTACCTGATGAATAGTTAATGTTGTTTATGTTTTTAAAAAATACATTTCAAATAAATGCTGTTCTTTTGAGCTTTCTATTCATCAAATACTTTGAGCAGAAAATCACCATATTAGAATGATTTCTGAAGGATCATGTGACAATGATGACTGGACTAACTGGCTGCTGCAAGTTAAGTTTTGCCATTAAAACTATAAATTCAGTTTTAAAATATATTACAATATAAAACAGTTGTTTTAAATTGTAATAAAATTTTTACTGTTGTAAATTTGCTTTTGTTTAAATAAATGCAGCTTTGGTGAGCATGATTTAGTTTTAGTTAAAGATTTAGTTAAAAAATGTTGGGAGTTCTTTCTGACCCCAAGCTTTTGCATGGTAGTATATAACATAATTAATGTAACATTACACAATCAATCCTCAGACTTTAATAGTGAACGATTGATGTGACTGGACTAGTTTAATAATAATGAGAATCTCTTCAAGTAATGTGCCTCAGACCTCGTTACCCAAAACACAATAGTACTATTCTTAACAAAAAAATAAATACATCCTAAGAAAATACAAACCAAATAGATTGGTCTACAAATGGCTGAAATGACAGAGCAGCTGTGGTTTAAGTAGTATGCTCAAATATACATCTCAAATATATTACTTAATACAGCATGCTATTGGAAGTGTGACCGCAAGGGGGCAGTGTGTGACTGAAACACTGCTTTAGTGTACTGATATTGCACGTTGTGGCGTAAGACAGATACTTCCCACTGAACTTTGGGATTACAGTTAGTGGTTTACTTGGAGACAGACAGACACTGTGGCTTGACACAGGACTAAGGAGAGCCAAAGACTGAATGAGATCCTTAACAGCAGGTCTGTGCCAGTGAGGACAGAGCATCTGTTACAGAAACACTGAGCTCACATCACTCCATCTCTCTCATGACCTGTGATCATTCTCAACAGCTGCTGTTTCCAGACCTCACTGAAATTGCAATGGCTTTTCAACATGCTGAGGAAATTAATGAATTGATCAATTGTTATAATTATTAGATTGGTAATGCCTCTGTGTTCAGAATATATATGAGCATTTGTGCAATAGACTGTGTTGGTCATATACCATATGGCATCTGAGAGTCAGTTATTGCTGAAATGACCAGATTTGGAGACAAAATGTACTGGATTCACTTTGTTTTGGAGTGGTTTTTAGGTAGCTGCTATTCTGGTTTGGATGATTGATAGGCTGTTGCAAGGCTGATTGATGAGTTGAATGCCATAATTAAATGTTACACCTATGAATTTACGTGTGACTGAAGATGCACAGTATATCTGCACCATATCGGTTATCGGCTCAAATAATTTTTTTTAATTGGTAATGTTTTAATTTAGGGACTAAATCTCACTATTAACTGACTTTAACTATGACTTTTGCCTCAGTAAACTCATAAATTGTTGCTTAATTTTAATAGCTAGTAAGGTAATTGTTAAATTTAGGTGCGGGATAGGGTTAAAGGATCTAAAACAGAATATTACAGGTGCATCTCAATAAATTAGAATGTCATGGAAAGGTTTAGTAATTCAACTCAAATTGTGAAACTCGTGTATTAAATAAATTCAGTGCACACAGACCGAAGTAGTTTAACTCTTTGGTTCTTTTAAGTGTGATGATTTAGGCTCACATTTAACAAAAAACCCACCAATTCACTCTCAACAGATTAGAATACTTCATAAGACCAATTAAAAAAAAAAAAAAAAATTGTGAATTGTTTTTGGAAAGTATGTTCATTTACTGTATATGCACTCAATACTTGGAAGGGGCTCATTTTGCCCCTCGATTTAGCATGGCGTGGAGGTGATCAGTTTGTGGCATTGCTAAGGTGGTATGTAATCTCAGGTTTCTTTGACAGTGTCCTTCAGCTCATCTGCATTTTTTAGTCTCTTTTTTTTCTCATTTTCCTCTTGACAATACCCCATAGATTCTCTGTGAGGTTTAGGTCTGGTGAGTTTGCTGGCCAGTCAAGCACACCAACAGCATGGTCATTTAACCAATTTTTGGTGCTTTTTGCAGTGTGGGCAGGTGCCAAATCCTGCTGGAAAATAAAATCAGCATCTTTAAAAAGCTGGTCAGCAGAAGGAAGCATGAAGAGCTCCAAAATTTCTTGGTAAACGGGTGCAGTGACATTGGTTTTCAAAAAACACAATGGATCAACACCAGCAGATGACATTGCACCTTTAAGTCATCACAGACTGGGGAAACTTAACACTGGACTTCATGTAACTTGGGCTATGAGCTTCTCCACCCTTCCTCCAGACTCTAGGACCTTGGTTTCCAAATGAAATACAAAACGTGCTCTCATCTGAAAAGAGGACTTTGGACCACTGGGCAACAGTCCAGTTTTTCTTCTCATTAGCTCAGGTAAGACACCTCTGACGTTGTCTGTTGTTCAGGAGTGGCTTAACAAGAGAATACGACAACTGTAGACAAATTCCTTGATACGTCTGTCTGTGCTGGCTCCTGATGCCTTGACCCCAGCCTCAGTCCATTCCTTGTGAGGTTCACCCAAATTCTTGAATCAATTTTGCTTGACAGTCCTCATAAGGCTGCAGTTTTCTCGACTGGTTGTGCACCTTTTTCTTCCACACTTTCCTTCTACTCAACTTTCTGTTAACATGCTTTGATAGAGCACTCTGTGAACAGCCAGCTTCTTTGGCAATGAATGTTTGTGGCTTACCCTCCTTGTGAAGGGTGTTGATGATTGTCTTCTGGACATGTGTCAGATCAGCAGTCTTCCCCATGATTGTGTAGCCTAGTGAACCAAACTGAGAGACTATTTTGAAGGCTCAGGAAACCTTTGCAGGTGTTTTGAGTTGATTAGTTGATTGGCATGTCACCATATTCTAATAAGATAGTGAATTGGTGGGTTTTTGTTAAATGTGAGCCTAAATCATCACAATTAAAAGAACCAAAGACTAAAACTATTTCAGTCTATGTGCGCTGAATTTATTTAATACACAAGTTTCACAATTTGAGTTGAATTACTAAATAATAATACATGAATTTTTCCATGATGTTCTAATCTATTGAGAGGCAACTGTATGTGTCCTTTTATAAGTACTAATAAAAGGGCAATATGCTAATAATTTGCAGTTGTGCATGCTAATAAACAACCAGTTAATGACAATTGGTCCCTAAACAAACACATGACAAAAAACTCAAAATTATTATTATTATTATTATTATTTATACTGTGTATCTGTAATGTTGAGATGCCTAAATTCAGTTGACATTTTAAAATAATATATTTTATTTATTTATTTTTTTACTTATTTTGACCAATTGTTTTGCATTTTATTATCAGCCATTGCATTAGTTATCTCTCTACTATTTAAATAATTGTTAGTATTTCAAAAGGGCAACTGTTTCAGAATAACTTAATTTACAACATTTGTTTTTTTTTTTTTGATTGTTTCACAACAGTTTTCATTATTGTTAAGACCAAAAAAACTCCCGTTCTAAACTCATGCCATTGATCCAAGTTGACAAAAGGCCACTTCCAAGCTTTCTTACTGGCTAAGACATGTGTGCTATAATCAGATTCATTTTTTTCTGTTTAGACAGCCTGGAGCTGTCACAGAGTGAAGTGTGATTTCTCAAGACACCCATTTTAGTGATATCTGTCAAGCAGCAGGGACATTTTATGCGTGGTATTAAACCGCTTAAAGCAGCTTTAAAGGTGGCTCTCACTCAGAGGGATCTTTTAGAAGTATTTAACGGAAATTGAAGAGATTTCTTTGTGCCCTCTCGCTCACGTTCTCTCTGTTCTTCTCTCGCTCACTCCATCTCAAAGCAATTTAAGTATATGGAAGTTCTGCTAAAACGAAATTACTGGCACTTCACTCTAGTGTTTGTCTTCTATTACATAAAGCCTGATTAAAGGTTCTTTCTCTTTTTTTATTACAACAGCGTATCCCAGCCCTCACCTTCAAATTGATTCTTTAAAACCAAGCAGTCAGAGTCCACACTAATATCTCCTGCTGTAATGTAATTTATTTTAGTGTGAAGAGGGATGATGCTTTTTACAATCCGCAGATTGCAGGGTGGACTTTTTTCCACACAAAAATTGTATTGCCAGTTATTTTGTAGGTAAACCTAAAAATAAACCAAACAAAAAAAAATGTAAATAACAGTGGTGGTACACAAATTGTTGGTACATGCTCTGTTTAGAGCAAAAAAGCTGAGCTTTCACTGAATGAAATTTTATACATATATATATATATATAGTTATATATATATATATATATGACAAGTCTTTTTATAGTTATGCATGAATGTATAAATGTGTGTGTATGTATATATTAATGCAATCTTGACACAATCTTAACAGTAGTTATCAGGTTGCATGTTTGTTTGACATGTTATAATGGTATGTGTGTTTGTGTTGCAGAAGGTATGCACTAAATGTGGAATTGAGACGGCAGGCAGTCAAAAAAGGGCTCAGTGGCTTTGCAAGATCTGCAGTGAACGGAGAGAGGTACAGTACCATGCATGTTTTACCTTCAAGCTAAAAAAAACCATTTTTTGCTTTTGAATTAGTTTTTGTTCAGATGTGAGAGCTCAGGGGAGGAATACTAATAATAGAATAAGAAATCTAGTTCCAGAGGATCTTATTTCTATACTGATAACTCTGACAGACTGCCTACAGTCTGCCCACATTATGTTCACTGACCATCTGATGCATATTGCAAACAAAACTGAAAATCTCAAAGTCCAATCAGACTTCCTGGCTGCAATTCAACTTGGGACTCCAGGTGCATAGGTTTTTTTCAGTCCGCCAGGAAACTAAATTATGTTTAAAATGTACTGGCTTGATATAATGAGTGGGTATGAGGAAGAACTAATCACTGAAAATGGCAAAATGTGCCAGGTTTGTGGCTTCACATCCTTTGACATATTAATCAAATGGTTTCTTACTCTCCAAGCAAGCAGTTATTTTCCAGAATAACTTGAAGTTCTTTGCATCAGTTCGATTTCATCATTGTGAATCGTGCTTTTAAAGCCTATTTTTACCAGCTTATGTTCCTACATCATGGTGACTTTCAACAAAAGTGAAAATGATGGTTGACAAAGGGTAAGACACCAATAATGGGATAAGTAATGAGTAGTCACAGTAAGGTGAATCAGGCCGTATTGTTTGTGGTCAGACTGATGATGTACTGTTGTACATTAATAAGAAAATCTCATCTCTTTTCAGAAGGCTAGCACTTCGCCATCAAGCTTGTGGAGAAATTAAATTGCTGTCTCTCTGTTGATTGGAGTGTGTGTAAGGTTCAGGGTCATCATGAAAGGAGGAGATGAAAGAGGAATCATTTAGCCTCCCAACCTTAGACAGTTCAAAACCGCAGACAGACTGTAATGCAGCCTGAAACATTTAGTATGATCATGTTAAGTGTATTAAAAATCAATAAATGCAAAACGCTGCTTTAAGCTTAAATTATAGAACCACAATTCAATTGTATGGTTGTTATCTCTGTCTGAGGCTTTGAAGGAGTAAAGCACGATGCTATATTGCAGTTCTCACAAATATTGAATGTTCCAGGTTTTCCTTCATATGGAACTATAAAAACATAAAATGGCATTCATTGTCAGTTCAACACAACTGGAGTTTTTGATGTACTGCGGTGAGTAAAATGGGCCCTATTTCCAACCCAGAGCTGCAAAAGGTGATAGAGGCTCTGTGAGCAAGACAGCTGCTGGCATACTGTCTTATGGGTTAGGCGGATAATAGAGGCATGTTGTCAAAATGACTGTTTCTTACTGGATTTGGAGACAGTTTTGACACTTCCGTCACTGGTCTTCCTGTTAGAGGAGCACTCGCTTGAGCTTTGCAATTGAGACATTTTTCTGCTTTTCTTTATAATTTTTTTTCTTTAGGAAACATGACTCCTTCCTGTTCGTGTCATGTCAGGCTTTGCTTACACTTTTAAAGGTTGGTCTTAGAAATTCTGACACTACCAGTATTAATTGCAGTGTTAGTACATTATTGTGCACCCCAAAATGAAAATTGTTTTAATAATTTAAGCATGCCCATGTCTTTCCAAACCTATGTTAGATATTTTAAAAAAATGTTTGGCTGTTTTTGTCCATACAGTCAAAGTTAGTGGGGTCCAAAACGACACTGGACTCCTTTGACAGTAATTGTTGTTTAAACAATATACAATTTGACATTAACAAGTATATTGCAAAAACACACCCAGAGAGTACGATCGTACACTACATGATATAGGTTAGACTACTGCACAAGCACATTTACAGTTCATACTTTCATAGCTTAATTTGGACTATTAAAATGCATTTTGAGTTCCCCCCCCAAAATTCAGTACAAGTGGGCAAATACAGCTAGGTCCATGTATATTTGGAAAAAGGTATATTGTTAAGGCATGTTGTTCACTGGGATATTGGTGTTTAGTGATGATGTGACCGAAGCAGCTGGATGATTTCTGGAGTGTACGGGGAAATACTGTCTGCTCAGATTCAGCCAAAAGTTGATTGTATGGCGTTTCATAGTACAAATAGACAATGACCCAAAACGTACAGAGAAAACAACCCAGGAATTTTTGAAGGTAAAAAAGTGGAGTACTCTGCAATGGCCAAGTCAATCACCTGACCTTAACCCGAAAAAGGTTGAAAGGAGCCACAAACAGACAACTGAAGTCAGATGCAGTAAAGGCCTGACAAAGCATCATAAATGCGGAAACCCAGTCTCTGGTGAAGTCCATGAGATCTAGGCTTAAGGCAGTTATTGCCTGCAAAGGATTCTCAACAAAATATTAAAAATGAATATTTCATTTATATTTTTGTCCAATTGTATATAGATATGCTGTATGCCCCTGTAGGACTTTTATATGCCTTTTATTTTTTTATTTATTTTTTTATTTTATATTTTATGTTGTTTTCAGAACTGATCTTAAGGAAAAAAGTAGTTCCTAACTTGCCAATTTAGGAGAAAATCTTAAAAATAATGATCGTGTCAGTCACAGATTTAGGAATGTAAAAGTTTTGCTTCAAGAGTATCTCACAAAGCATTTTAATGCTGAACATACTTCATTAGTGACACTTAGCCTGCATTATAAACTTTATTTAAATGTGGCAATTAGCATTATTTTTATTTTTATTAAACCTCTTATTTGGATATAGCAACATAAAATCATGCTCTACAATATTTCCATTAATAACTCCTTGACAGAGACTATCAGCCATTCACATAGTTAGTAAGCACGCTGACATCATCCATAGCAACGAGTCAACCCTGCCTTTACTCTTAAGACCCGTTCAGACTGTGATTTTTTTTAAAATTTTTTTTGTTACGACAGTAACTATGTCAGATTATACGATTTTTAGCTCTCAAAATCTCGTCGTTTTGTGAACAAGAACTATACGATTGCGATACGATAACTCACGATTCAATTCTGTGGCGATATGTGGCCCACGATAATGATAATATCACGATTCGCGATATCTACGATATTCAATATATTGGAAGAAATTTCATCAACGATATCATGATATATGTGACTGAAAAAGAAAAATAAGGAATAAGGAAATAATAAGGAAAGCTTATGCATTTATTAATGCCAACATTTCCAACATTGTGCAAAGAAATATGCATTTGCATAATAACTCACTGCCTCCTGG
>JAUMHE010000048.1:17068872-17085723 GCA_032359235.1 Enteromius mattozi | reverse complement strand
ATATGTATGTATTATGTATGTATGTCTTGACCACTCATATCACCTCGCCAAGTGATATCAGTTATTTCAAAAGTCCTTATAGCCTAAAACAAAAAAAACACAATGACACAAACTAAGCTAGTAAATAGGATAAAAACAACAAATATTTCCATGTTTTTTTTTTTTTTTTTTTTTGCAAAATTACATTACATTAGTACTGAAAGCACATACTCTATTTCACCTGGTCTTTCTCCCACACTAATGCACACATATACAGTACTGTTATTAGTAATATCATTTTATCAGTAAAATAGCTGAACTTATTAGCTACATGACACTTCTCACTAGCGAGGTAATAACCATGTTCTTGAAGCAGTTAAACTTACACTTTTACTATTAGTAGCTGTTGCTGAACCCTGTTGAGAGACTCTCAAGACTCTCTTGAGAGGCTTTGTGTGATAGCCACTTTACCACCTCGAGTGTGCATTATTTTGTAATTATGTAATGGCCCATCTTCAGTTATTCCTTTCTTATTAAACATTTAGTGAAGGTTTAGAGCAAACTGTTACATTTTGTCAATATTAAACAATTTTAGAGATATATATCTAATCAGTTAAGAAAAATCAATTCTGTCTAGCAGATGTTTAGTTTCAAAGAATTTAGAGTTTTTTTAAAAAAATTCTACATCCTGTGGCAATTTCAAATTCACACTCTCAAATGCTGAAGAAATAGTTCACCCCAAAATGAAAATTATGTAGGGAAAGAAATTTTATGGAAGTCAACGAGGACCATCAACTGTTTGGCTAACAGCGTTCTTAAAAATATCATCTTTGGTTTTCAACACTAGAAAGAAGGTCTGGAACGATGCAAGGGTATGTAAATGATGACAATTTTAATTTTGGGGCAAATTATTCCTTCAAGAGAGCCAGTTCATGAAGGAATAGTTCATCAGAAAAATTGAAAATCAAAACTGCTTTATCAACATTCTTCTAAATACCTTCTGTTGTCATCTGCTAAAAACAAAGCAAGTAGGTTTGGAACAAAATGAGTATGAGTGAAAGATGAAGGAAATGTCATTTTTAGGTGAAATATCCCTTTAAATTCTGAGCTCTGCCCAACCCTGGTGGGTATGTCTCTGTTGCCTGTGGAGCTGCTGTGTTGTTAATGTTCTGGGCTTGGTCTTAATGCAAAACCTCTTAGTGAGTTTGGCCACTTCCTCCCTGTGTGCCGTTTCATCACTGCTTATCAGCCCAATTACTGTGCTTCTATCAGTCAATTTGATATGTGTTGCTGTACGGTTTAGGTTAAGTAACTACGGCCGAGAGCAGAAGCCCTCAAGAGCACCAGTGTTAATAGTCCATTTAGAGCAGGTTGTATTACCCATTTGGATCACTTGTCACGTAACGGTTTGGAATTCAAAGAACCAATTGCAGGCAGTGCCCATTAGGGGGAACAATTCGTTTGGAAATGCAACCCTCATCAGTAAAGTCCCGACTAACAGTGTGTGAGCATCCTAAATAAACAGTCATGACTACTTACGCACCTGTTTATACAATGTGAGTGTGTACTGGACTGTGTCTGGAGAATCTGAGATAACCTGGCTAATTTGAGTTTTTCTGAGCACTTTTTAACAACAGTAGAGATTATAATGTGAATATCTCTCATCCTTTGTTTTCCTGAGTCTTGTTTGGGATCATTGCTTGTCTCATAGGATCTGCATTCATCTATCAAGCTTCATTGGACATCTGTTCTCCTCGTTGCTTCAAGCTATTACAGTGTAAAACCCTAATGTGCCACATGCTGCAGTCATAAATATCTATTCACAGATATGGAGCCTGTTGCATTCTCATGTGCGCAGAAAGGAGTTGTTTGCCACTGATGCTTGCAGGATATGGAGGATCATGGCTAATGGTTCATAATATAGGTGGATTGTTTTGCATATCTTATTCTCATTTCAGCCGTAAACTGACTACTGTGTAGCTATGTTCTTAATGTCGTAACATTAAAATTTAATAAACAGTTTATCCACAAATATAAATTTACCCTCTGGCCATCCAAGATGTAGATGAGTTTGTGTTTTCATCAGAACAGAATTGGAGAAATTTAGCATTGCATCCCTTGCTCAGTAATGGATCCTCTACGGTGAATGGGTGCCATGAAAAGAGAGTTCATACATTTGAAAAAGCCTCACGACGAGACAGTCCAGTCCATCAGTTTGCATCTTGTGAAGCAAAAAGCTGCATGTTTACAGGAAACGCATCCATTGAGTTACTTCCAGCCAAAATATGATTCCTTTGTCCATAATATGGCATTTTCTAGTGAAAAAGGAGAATAATAATGGCTCTGCTTCTTATGAACGCCTCCTGTATTACTTATGGTAATGTTATGTTTTTGTCATTCTGATGGCACCCATTTACTGCAGAGGATTCACTGGTGAGAGAGTGATGTACTGCTAAATTGTTCCAAATAAATTCAAATGAAGAAACAAACTCCTCAATATTTGGCCTGAGGGTGAGAGGATATTCAGAATAATATTGGTGTGAATATTTAATGATTCATGCTTATTAAAGTCAAATATCATTTAATTTTTCTTAAATATCCATAAGTATAGTCAATTTGAAGTATTGGATTCCACAATCACACAATTTCAATAATATGTTTTGACTTGGTTCTGTTTAAACGCTTGTCTTTTATCATAGCAAGTTTAATTTTATCTTGTGCAACTGAGTTAAATTGGCTTCTCCACTGAAAGATTGTAGTACGAGTGTAATTTATCCTCTCAGCAGGTAAGGACTATTCAAAAAAGGATGTTTTCCGTTAACTGCTCCTTTTAAAGGGCATCTCCTAGACAGGCACCTGATGGCTGGTTTATGAATTAACAGCACATTTATAAATATGTTGCAGATTCACAGCATGGCAGGAGGACTGTTACAAATTTCTTTCACGCACTTTAAAATGTAGAATACTATTTTTAATGTAATTGTATTTGAATCATATACAGTGCTTGATTAAAAATGTATTTTGGCCTTTGTAGATGTTAATCACTTTAATACATTTCCTCAAGTAATCCTGTATCACAGTTTGTAAGCATTTTAATTCACATGAAATAATAATCTATTAATCATAAGGTAATGCGCAAAGGGTTAGTTCACCTCAAAATGAAAATTCTGTCATTAATTACTCACTCTCATGTCGTTCCAAACCCGTAAGACCTTCATTCATCTTCGGTTGTTTACGTTTAGAGGAAAGGCTGTGTTTGCCTTGTGATACTCTCTAAAATGGTAGTAACTTGGGGGAGAAGAATGGTTGAGAAGAATGGTTGAGTAAATTGTTTTCTTTGGGCAAAAAAGGTATTCTCATGGTGTCACAAAACTGAAGTTGATCCACTGATGTCACGTTAACTGTTTTTTACTGATGTTTTTACTATGTTTCTGGAGCTGGGAACATTTCAGTTGTATTGCTGTTGTACATTGTCACATATTTCTTCATTATGTGGATATATATCAACTAATCATCTGTTGAGATAAAATTGCCTATTTAATCTTTTATTTGGCTGCTTTCAAGAGTGATTCATTTCTTTGCCATTTCATCACCCTGTTGAATGTCACAGGTTCAATCAAAGAACTGAACATGAACTCTGCATCAAAAAAAAAAAAAGCTTGCAAAGCAAATAGTGAAGGAATGCATTTTTAAAATCACACTGGTGCTACCAATCTCTTCTTGAACAACTTGAAGCACAGAGGCGAAATACAAAATATGGCAGTTGTTCCTATTGGTACTTGTGTATATGTTAATAATGGCGTCCCTGAGCAGTTTGTATGTTTCGCCTCTGCAGTTCTCCTGCTGTCATTTTTAGAACAGGTGAGAGCAGGTCCAAGAGCTCTTCTGTGAGCAGCACAACTTCATATTATAGGGCCTATTTCAGTCCTCTATGAATTTGTATGCGAGTGCTCCATCACCAGTGATAGCTACTATAGCTGAGTGGGAAATCTAGCTGAATTTTTTTCCAATTCCATAAGTTGAAATGGCGGCGTAAGTGCGGAGTTGTTCTCTTAAAAATTTAAAACTGTAGGGAATGAATGTCAAAGGTACAGAAGGCAAGAATGAATGAATGAATAAAAAATATATCTCACCATCACTATAAGCTGGCAGAGTCTGGAAGATTGGTAATTATAAAAACATGTATGTACATACTGTATTCTTTTCATCAGCCTATTATGATTCTTTGAGAAACAGAAAGAGTAAAAGTGACTTTTACCTTCTTACAGAAATGTCATCACCCATGAACTTTGTCTTGAATGGCCTTCCTGTTTCATATTTGGTCTGTATTTGTCTCCAAAGGTTCCCTCATCACACAGGAGCCTCATAGGAATGACATTTGATCTCGGCCAAGGGCCGGAGCAGCCAGTATCCACTAACCCATTTTATCCTCTGATTACAGAGGCCAGATTGGATTAAGAACCATGCCCTTAAAGAGCCATTATGGACAGGCCAAGTTATGAATTGCACATGTAGAGCCAGAAAGAGAATGAGAGAGCTAAAAATGTGAAATCATCTAGAAGTGCACTGCTATTTTTCACAGATTTTTGCATTACAGCAGCTCACGTCATATCGCATTTCAGATATTTTTGCGATTTTAAAGTGTGCATAAAAGCTCAAACTAGCCCAAACCTGACCGGGATGGTCTGTTTAACTGGTTTTTCAGCACTTGTCAAGGTGATTTACCTGGCTAGGAAAGCATATAAGACTGGCATAAACCAAATGAGAAAATAATTTAGCCCTTTTTTCCCACCAGGACTAAGACATGTTTGTCACGTTAGAAGTGTTTAAGCGATGTCTCTCCTGTAGGGTCCGTCTTTAAATTATATTTTCTGGAAAGTGCAAATTACTTTCTGTGGCAATAGAAAATTCTGTCAGCATGAATGAGATTGTGAATTTATGACCACAGAAATGCATCACATTTTGCATCATTAAAGTCATTTAAACACAATTTTCTGTCTAGCGAATTTACATAATAAAATGCTTGTTCAATAGCACTCCATTCGGGTACATTGTTCCACAGGAAAATAACTAGGATTATAGAAGACTTGGCTTCTTGCCTGCATTTTAGTGTGCACTATTTTTCCAGCCTTCACTATGTTCACAGCTATGTTTCTGTGGCAGACATTAGAATCAATAAATTAATAACCTGCACATTATCAGCATGACAAACGGTAGCAGCTGTGCTACTTTTCTTGTGAAACACTCTTTGGAGGTAATCAAACTTTTTTCCTTTCTTTTTTTTTTTTTTTTCTTTTTTCTTTTTTCTTTTTAACCATTAGTCTTCCGGAAGCACAAAAGAAAGGATCTCCAGAAGGAATTACGGAAATAGACAGAAAATAATGAGCTTCGCTCTCACTAAGTGTTTTCCGCTGAAGAATTACAACGAGCATGGGGGCGACTCCTTAATTATAAGAGTAAATGAATTGCCAGGTTTTGTCTCCTAATGATACCATGTGGGAAATGGCAAACATTCGAATTTAAATTATGAACAACCATTTCAAACCATGATTAAATAACATCATGCTATATCCTACGTATATCTCTCACCATTATTCATTATTTTCCTCATACCTCTTCTGTTGTTAAAAGCGACACCGTCAGTCGAGAGCACTGCATTGTCGTCTTGTCTAGGTCCCTTAAGAGAGAGCATCAAGATTACTCACTGTTTTCACTATAAATCTTTGCAATTGTAAAATGTGGGAATGGCTTTTGCCTGTAATTTATCATAGCTGTAAAGCAGAGGACAGGTTGAATAGCCCCCTGCTAGTTTTCATAAAGCAACAGAGCGCTGATGCAATTTTGCCAGTAAATGTCTACCGTCGTTATTTGTCATGACACAGAAATCAGTTTACGAGAAGTTCATGTAGATAAGTGTTATAAATACAGTGACCCTAAAGACTGTTTTGGCTCTCTTTAAAAAAGCCTGAAATCCAGCATATTAGAAAACCAAATCAAGGCAATTAGCAAGACGTTGCTAAACGTTAACTCTTTAGGCTGTTATGCTTGAAAAGTGAAATTCTCTCATTTACTTAACCTTGTTTCAAAGCTGTGCAACTTGCTTTCTCACACAAAAGAATTTAATATATATATATATATATATATATATATATATATATATAATACTTTTAAGGTTTCAAAAAAGGTTTTGGAGAATAAAATGTCAAAATTTGGTTGAAATAATGTTACATTGTCATTCAGTGTAACACAACATTTTTGTATAAATCAAACTTCTAATAACATGCTTATTCTGACTACATATTAAAATATATAAAGGAATAAGGAAGCATATACAATTTTATTGTGTTTTAAATTGAGTAAAAACATCTTACTGACAAATGGGCAAAACCTTGGATAGTGGTAAATTAAAAATGTAACATTACAACTAATTAGTATTTGGGGTGAAAGTAATTTATCTTTTAATGTGTCATAAATTGATTTTTGTTCTAAACATGCCTGGCAAGATTGTTACACTGAAAGACATTTTAGTGGGTAAATTGAGTAAATCAGGGGAAAATGTGTGATATTTATTTTTATTTTCTGAGAAAAACAAAAACAAAATTGCAATTAATTTAAACTGAAACTGTTTTAATTTTGGGCGGAAAAACAACAACAATTTAAAGCAGTATTACACTTGTAATTACATTTGTTTTTATGGTTAAACCCTTTTTCATCTTTGACCCATATATATATATATAACTTTTCTGTAACGCATTGAAATGAATTCCTATTTCATGTTCTGTAGAAGAAAGAAATTCATAAAGGTTTAAAACATAAGGGTCAAGTAAATAATACCAGCATTTTAATATCGGTGAACTATCGTTTTAATATTCATACATTCACGTGTGCATTACACTATCTTTAAATTGCTAATACTGGATTAAAATGCTTTAGATAATATAGTTTCTTCTTATCTACCTTTTGCTTTTACCCCATTGTACGATTAGATTTGCTGGATGGATGTATAACCTGGCACGTGTGACGTTAGGCATTTAGCACCTGTTGCTGGTAATTGTGCTGGAGTTTAGCACACGCCGTGCTCGTCTGCGATGACTGTTCAGTCAGAAGCTAGACTGAAGGGAGAGGAGGAACACAGATAATCCAGCTGCTCTCTCTCTCTCTCTCTCTCTCTCTCTCTCTCTCTCTCTCTCTCTAACAGATGGACTAATAGCATAATTAAGTAGCCGCGCGCCCGGTTCCTGTTTACCGTCATGTTGCTAAGCAATGACATCAGCCAATCCCTCCGTCCCTCTGTATAATCCTGCCCCCTTCATCTCTCTCCCTCTCTCTCTCTCTCTCTCTCTCCCACATGCATTCATCCCCGTAACAGTCTTAGCGTGCTGTAGTGGTCTGAGCGCAGCTCACAGGCAGACGGCATGACCACAGTGTGCTGGAGCAGCCCACAGCCTCTCATGTAGCCCACCGCAGCGATCGCAAACTCACGCACACATGCACTTACACACCAAGACACGCTCAGTTGCTCTTCAGGGACACTAAGAGATTACCAGAGCTAAGAAGATTTGACTTTTGAAGCTTGTTTTTTTTTTTTTTTTAATTTAACTTCTTTACTACTATCATCTTTTTTTTTTCTTTTTTTTTTTCCTCTGTTACCACCCGCCCTTTGCTGGGTTCAGGGGTGGTGGCACATCCTCAAAAGGGCTGCATGAATGACACAACGCAAAGGCGAGAAGACGACCATCAGCATCCAGGAGCACATGGCCATTGATGTATGTCCAGGTCCCATTCAGCCCATCAAGCAGATATCTGACTATTTCCCCCGTTACCCACGGGGTCTCCCCCCAACAGCTCCCCCAGCCCTCAGCCGCGCCGGCTCCCTGCGGAGCACCTCTACCAGCCAGAAGTCGGAGGGCCCGGCCGCAGACCCTAAACGGGATGAGGGTGACCTGGACCAAGCCTTTGGCGCCACCGCGCTCGTGGCCAGCAAGAAAGAGGAAGAGCCGGACGTGGAAGGCTACGATTCGGACGACTCCAGTGAGTAGTTGTTTCTCACTCTTTGTCTTTGTGGCACTCTTGAATTGACAACTGTTGCCTCAGATTCCTCTGCCTGTTTGTTTTCACTCACCTGTATGAATGGAGCTCCGTGAAACGGCAGCTCTGATTGAATTCTTGGAAATGGTTTATTTAGCATGTGATTACTTGGGTTGACACAGACAGCATATTCAAGGGGCACGTGGGTTACATCAAGCCTTTCCTTATACAGTGCTTTTTTGTGTTTGTTCCATCGATCGCCACATCTTTAAAGTGATTCTTGTGGGCATCAGGTGCGAATCATCCGTTCATGTTGTATATCTATATCTGTAGAGCTCTTGTCTGTCCCAGATGTAAATCCTATTATGGACCTCTGCCTGCCTCTCCGTTTGGAGTCCGGTTTTCAATCATGGCAGCCTGTAGACTAGATTAGATAGAGCCCTGCGGTCTCATGTGGTTATTTTATCATTATCGTGTTCTGTCTTAGATGGGGGTTAATCCATACAGTGCAGAGCTCGATGTGTGTGCCTGAGCATGTGTGCTGGTGGAAAAACAAGTGGCTATAACGATGCAACGATGGGGTCTGGATCTAATCCCGGTTGGCTCTGGCATAGCACACAATGATATGTTGCTGACAGATGTTAACCTTTGGCCTTCATGCAAGACCAAGAGTGAGCTGCACAGCACAAATCATTTTCTAAATCAATATTTGGTTGCTTCAGAGAAATATTTAAACATCCTTAAAATTAGATTGAATTACCTGAGAAGCAAAAACAGTCCGTTTTAGTTTCCCAAGTTTTAGTTAAAAGGGGAGTAGTTTACCCCAAAATAAAAATTCAACCTTATGTTGTTCCAAACCTGTGCGACTTACTTTCTCATGTGGAACATATAATAAGATATGTTGACGTGAAAGTCAATAGGGTATTGACATTGTATATACCCCAAAACACTGAGACATTTCTCAAAATATCTGCTTTCATGTTCCACAGAAAAAATCAAGTACAGATTGAAAACTACATGGGGGTTTTCAGAATTTTCATTTATAGCTGAACTGTCCCTTTAAGCAAGATATATTAGGACTGATGGATAACAAGAAGCAGCAATCTGTAGCACGTTAACTGCCCAAAGATTATCTGAAGTGCATCTTTGTCCTAGTGTAATTGCATGCTTTGCTGTCGACCACAGTAATCAATATCAATCGCACATACACAACAATCTGTCACAGGTTGACGAAATGTGCCGGCTGATAAAACCAGTCCTTCACCTTTCATGAAGCAGTGTAATGCATGAATGTAGATATGTGATGGTAAAAGCAGAGGATCGTGGGACTGCGACTGTGCTTTATGATGATAGATTAGCATGGAGCTATTGTGCTGTGATTCATCGGTGTGTCGCTCTAAATCATAACCCTCTTCCTGTTCTCTCGATCTCGCCTGTTGTCTGAATCACAATGCACATATTAGTTGCACAACAGAGAGACAAATTAAATCCTAACCTGACATGTTTGTTATGTGACTCATGAAATACAAATAAGCTAATTATACTAATTTGCCAGAGCATTTAATGGTTCGAACGTCTCATGGGGAGTTTAGCAGAGTAAGTTAGAGGAAGAAAATCGTCTCTGAGGGAACAAACTTGAGGCTTTGCTAATGCAACAGATGGATTACAAGGAACTTCCACAAACATTTGGCGATGGCGTCTCTTCGGCTCTGCCGACAAACCGTTTATGAGTCGAGTACTACAGGACAGATTGCAAACAGAGCAGTCTTCTGTTTCAGAGCTTAATTAAGAGCCGGATCCAAACAAAATTGGACGTGAATTTTAGCTGAGCACTTTTGTCAGTTGCAAACATACAACTGGTTGCCTCATCAGTACATAGTATCCAAGCTGGGAAGAATTAAAAATAAAACGATGAATTCCCATTAGGCTTTAAAGCCCCTTAAACACAGATGCTTTGGGAAAAACAAGCCACTTTGACTGATGCAATCTTTAGAATACCCATGAGTACCTGTGAGCACTGTACCAGGGAGGCAGGTCCTTAGGGTTGTGCACCCCTGGTGGTTTCTATATACAGCTACTTGTCATATTCCAGACAGTATTGTAGAAGAACAGTCGTCAGATCTTCAGTCGAATGAAAAGGTCTACTTTGTATTATTGATTGGACAAAATGTTGCATTTTTTGTGTAAAATTGAAAATGTTAAATAATACAACTAAATTGAAATTTTAAAACAAACTTCATATCAAATAAATAAATAACACAAATAAAAGAAATCTCTTCATATAAACGAACTAAGGTTTCCTGCAGAATTGGGCTACTTTAACACTTTTGGCGTGGGTTGTTTTTCATGTCTGCAGTTTAAAGAAACTACATTAATGTGATATTTAGCCACTGGTATGCAAATTTTAACAAGGAAACCCTGCTAAAAAAAGATGTGTATTTTACCCCCCTTTCTAACAGGGGATCCCTCTAAAAACAGAACAACTGTATTAAATCCCAATCCAAACAAAGATTCTACATACATGCAGCACGAGCAGTTTTTATTCTAAATTAGATTGTATAATTCTGAAATTTGGAGCAAAAACTGAATGGTTTGACTCATGTGAAGCTATACTAACAGCTACAGAAAGCATATCTAAATGAAACAAAAACAGCAGAATGAGATGCAAATTCACTCTCTCCAGACAACAGGTGGCGCTTATGAAACACCAGCAATACAGTGTTTCCGTGGTATTTTTTGATGAAATCTGACGCCCCATAGACAGCAACACAACTGAAATAATCCAGGCCCAGAAGCGTAGTAAAAACATTGGTAAAACAGGATGTGACATCAGTATTGTAGCTCAATGGTAAATTATGTTGTTTTTGGTTTCTCTGCACAAAAAAAGTATTCTCGTAGTGTCGCAAAACTGAAATTGAGCCACTGATGTCACATGAACTGTTTTACCAATGTTTTTACTATGTTTCTGGATCTGGGATCATTTCAGTTGTATTGCTGTCTATGGAGGATCAGACAGCTCTCAGATTTCATCAAATATATCTTTATTTGTGTTCCGAAGATGAACGAAGGCCTTATGGGTTTGGAACGACATGAGGGTGAGTAATTCATGACAGAATTTTCATTTTGGGGTGAACTAACCCTTTAACATCCCTAATGGCAGTTGCTGGATAGTTCTGCCTCTCAACTCCATTGGAAGTCAACTACGAATGATTTACTTGCATTTGTCTCTGCATATTAAGATGGTACAGGATAATATTAAAGGGTTATTTCATCCAGTAATGAAAATTAGTCATTCCAAACTCATAAGACTTTTGTTCATATTTATAGGATGCATCAAATATGGTCAACGTAAGCTGTCAACGAGTTTAACATTTTTGATGTGCTCTACATATTTGTGCAAATCTTTCAGGGTTTTTTTAATTGAAAATAAAATATTTTGTCTTTTTAAGATGAACAAAAGTCCTATGGGGTAAACTAACACTGAATGTAAAAAATAAATAGTGAAGCTCTTTTGATGCAGGTGGATACAGCTGTTAGCAACCAACAGTACAGCATGTTGACCTCCAGAGATTTAATTACTGTCAGTGTTAATGCACCTTTTAGCTGCAGACAAAACATAAAACAGCAGCTCGACAGCTTTTCACTTTTCAGAGGCATCAAAAATGGTAAATTAAATGACATTTTTTCCCTGATCAATCCAACATGACCTTAGCAATGCATAACCCTACTGTATCACTCTGTAAGAACCTGAAATAGAGATGGCTTAAAATGCATAGAGAGATTACAACGCAACTGTTTGTTTGTCAAATGACCGTCTCACAGTTACATAAGCGATTATGTTTCAGCCTGGAATGTCACATGCAATTGCATTTTTTTGTTAAGGAGGATTAGTGGTTAAAGCATCATTAAATATACCTGGTTGAGCCGTGACACATTACTCTTGCAATTAAGACAGGCCATTACTGGGAAATTGCCCTAAAGGTTAATTGTTTTCTAGGTATTGGTCTATCAGACTGAAAGCGATCTTAAAGAGTTGTGTGTTCTCTAAATACTCTATTTGTCGGATTACATAACTGGAGAACTGGAGTTTTTTCTTCGTTTGGTTTAACTCTGGGAGTGGATGGATGGATGGACTTTTAAAGGATTAGTTGATGACACAAAATGAGCTTGCAGACGTTCTCCTTGTCATCTACGAGTTTAGAAAGGCTGGCTTTAGTGTTGTCATAAAGCATTGGAATATAGCCCGAGGTTTAGATGTGTTTGTGAAGACTATGCTAATGGATTTGATTTCCAAATCAGTTTCTTAGGATGACTTCTTAGAATGCACCTCTAAACCTTATATGGCAATCCCAGAGTAACATTCACAGTAGGAGCGAGCCTGTGGTACTATACTGGTGGCATATCTCAAGCTAATAGTGCCATAACTCCAAGAAGATACCACTCTCTCGCACGAACAAGGTGTCCATAAAGATCAGGGAGGACACCCTCCATTACAATGAGGATAACTGGGACATCGTGTCCTTTTCTGTTTTCATGCTTTTTTATGTCAAAAAGAAGCATCCCCTTTTAATTGTGTGTCATTATTTCAGATCAGATAGATTTTCTGATCCTATGTGGCAGTATACTGAATTAAGTAGTAGCTTAATTCAGTATCAAAAAACATACATTACATTAAAAGTAAGCAAGCAACCAACCACCCTAGTACAGATAGTATTCAACCGGAATGAGCTTTTTGCAGTATGCTGATTTGATGCTCGTAAAAGAATAAATCTCAGTGCTGAAAACTCTGTGCTGCGAGATTCTTTTATGAATGTACAGACTTTTATTTAAATATAAATGTTTTTTCTAACTTCTAATCTTGCTAAAAAAAAACTAAAATATGTATTTATTTCCAAGAAAATCTGACCCCAAATTTTTAAACCGTAGTATAGCAATAAACTATTTGATATGTGGTTCACCAACACACACACAAACACTCCCTGCACAACTCACTTTAGCCATTTGCCATATTGGTGAATTTGCATGATAAAGACTAGACACCAAGTGTAGCATTATCTGATCTGTTTTTGTCAACTTGGATGTTAATTGATACAGAAAAGTGCAACACCAGCTGAGCAGCCCCCCGACTTAGTCCAATCAAATCATATCTGATCACAGGTTCATTAATGATGTCCTATAGTGCATCAGAGACATGGAATTATTTTTCTTTTTAATGTAATTTATCACCCTTTTCATGATGCAATCTTAATTTTATAAATGTGCGCTGAAGATGAATGCTTTAGCCTAATTGAGACTGTATTCTTATGTCTAAACTACTTGCTCTTGACCTGTAGAAACAAAGCACAGTACTTACAGCATGACAAAAATAGACACAAGTAGATACAGTTTAATATTTTTTGTTTTGATCAAGACATTTACATTGTCTATAGTTGAATCATTAGTTATTAGATATGTGTTATTGTAGCAATGCCGTTCTGCCACAGATTGTACAATCAGTCCCTCTGACACATAAAGCGAAGGCACGCTCAGGTATAAGCAGGGGAGGATTTCCTGAACGCAGGCTACAACCTTCTGTCGAATCCTATTAAAGGGCCTATCTGCAAGCTGTCGTGAGATAACAGATAACAAGAGGAATAGACTTTATTTTTCCCTGTGTTTTTGCCCTTGGGGTTTTTTAGATGGGGCTTGGCTATGGAAAAAGCATGGCATGTTTACATGGTCAGCTCTAGAGATATATTATATGCTAAAACCTGCACTAGTTGTGGGCTACAAATGGATGTTTTTCTCTTCTGTTATAACTTCTTTCACTTTTCTTGTCCATTTTCTTTCCCTCCCTGTTCATTTCCTTTCTTTTCATGTTATGTCTACTTTCCTTTTCGTTCTTGTCCTTTGCCTGTTCTTTTCCCTTTCTTTTTTCCTTTTCTTATAAATGCGTTTCTTTTTCCTTTCCCTTCAACTATCTCTTCCCTTGCCTTCCCTCTGTAGATCGAGTTGTCGTCTTATCTGCCATCTGTGGCCAGCATTGATGGAGTTGTCTTGTTTTTCTGTTTGTGTCACATCTCTGTTTTCAGAGAGCTTGCTGACAGATTGACAGATGCAGTTGTTGACAGACAGAGTGAAGAGTGGAAAAACGCCATACAGTACATGGGTTTCAGAGATCATTAACAAAATGAGCTTTTTTAACAATAGAAATGTACACATCAGAAATAAAGCTGTACTAAAGGCCCGTAAGGCTTTTAGCCTGAAGTGTTCAGATGTTGATGGTATTCAGTGAGAAAGCTGCTTTGACGCATTATTTTTTTCAGTCGCTCAGCAGCTGTCTTGTACTTCAACTCAGGTATAGCGTCTCAGTAATACTCTCATTTATCTTTCTTTTCTTTTACGATGTTGGGTGAAAGCATCATTTTTTTAAAGGTTTTGCTTTAATGCTCAGATCTCTTCCAGATCTGTCAATTTTTCCCCATCCACACGTTAAGACAAGATTAACTTTTATCTGACCAGCTGGCTGTACGATACCAGCCCCCGCAAACCCCTGACCTGCACACCTACACACTACTCACAAGCACTAGACACTCGATAAAACACAGCGGTGCCAGAGATATAGGGCAATGTAAAGGCTTCGTATAGGTTTCATAAAATTGTGGCACAGATGAGCTAGCAGCATTTTTGCCACATTTAAAAGTTATTAGTGATTCCACCCACACTTATATATTTGGGAGATATATGAAACTGTGATTGTGTTGTGTATTATACAACACAATTACAGCTAGAACTTACACTACTGTTCAAAAGTTTGGGGTAAAATTTGCATTAAAATTTATTATGCTTTTGCAAAAAGTATTTTATGCTCACCAAGGCTGCATTTTTTTCACCAGAGACAAATTATGTATAGTAATATCATGAAGTATTATTGCAATTTAAAATGTCTTGATTTTACTTCAGTCTTCTGTGTCACATAACCCCTCACAAATCATTCTGATATGCTTATTTGCTGCTAAAGAAACATTTCTTACTTTTACCAACAGTTGTACTGCTTAATGTTTTTGTGGAAACCACAATACATTTGTTTCCTCAGAACAGTTTGATGAATAGAAAGTTTGAAAGAACATTTGGTAACACTTTAGAATACTTGTTAACTATTAACTATGACTTTTCCCGCAATAAATTCTTAATTTGCTGCTTATTAATAGTTAGTAAGGTAGTTGTTAAGTTTAGGTATTGGGTAGGATTAGGGATGTAGAATAAGGCATGCGTTTAATTAGGACTAATAAATGGCTAATATTCTAGCAATATGCATGCTAATAAGCAACTAATAGGTGTAACTGTAAAATAAAATGTTACCGAACGTTATTTGAAACAGAAATATTTAGTTTTTTCATTTGTTTTCTTGTTATCACCTATATGGAGAAGGCATACATTTCACAGACAGCTTGCCTATACAGTCATTTTATATAGCACATAAGTTAAGCGAGACCCCTATATATTCTTGTGCAGTGTAGGCTCGATCAGGATTTGTGCCAGTTGCTATATCTGTGAAATTTTCACACTCTCTACATAACCTAAAACAGGAATTCCTGAAGCCAGTCTGAGGTTTTCGCCTTTGTTACTATGGCAGCAGATAATTTGTTGAGCACCACAAGGGCATGAGGTGAGTCCTAGAAATAATTTGAGCAAGCTGGTTTGGAGGACAGGAAGAAAAAAAAACTTTGTTGGCGGTTTATGTAATATGTTTTCTATCCTTAGTTGTAAACAAATTTGCTGAAACCATGTCACATTACTGGAAATAGGCATCATGAGACTTTTTATGTGACTCATAATGGCAAGTGGGAAGGAAAAAGAACATGATACTCTGTTCGTTCTTATTGCTGATTACTCTCAGATTTCACTCTTCAAATATTGTCATAATAACCAGTGTTCAGCTGTGTCAGCGATCTGATGAAGTTATAATGTGGATAAATGCGTTTAAACGTTAGGAACTCACACAAAATGAATGGGCATTGTGAGGAATATCCAATGAAAGAGGAAGAGTGAATTCTTACATGCAAATTGTTCAAATCCAAAGTACATTTTGAATTATCCTTTTGTAATCAACAGAAGATTCAATTATTTGCTAGTGGATATATATATATATATAAACAAGATCAAATTTGCATCCGCTGAAGGTAATGTAGCATAATAGTAAATTGTTTAAATAGTATTCAGTATGGACTTTTCCAAAAATCCCCAGCAGAGCCATTACGACTCCATGATCCACTAGAGCTTCTCTTACTAATCCTCTCAGCTTCAGCCAAACCACTGGAGCTTTAGCTGGACACTAATGGTGTACAGTGAACTCAACCACACCACACACTTACAGTCCCAACAGCACATAGACACTTCACTCCCAGTCCCTGGATGGAAATCCTCTCTTATGTTTGTGATCCAGCGATTAAAGGTCTGACTGGCTGAATATCATTCAGGAGGATGTGATGTGGGATGAACATGAGTACACTTCATTTAGTCCTCCCCCAGATCACTGTTATCAGGGAGAATGTTAGATGTGGTAAAAGCCTTATATGCCCCCTTTGAGTGAGTGCTAAGAACCAGCTCTGTACTGTAAGCTTTAGGTACTGAGGTGACTTGAGGCATCCTTAGCGTTTCTTTCAAGATATGTTTTCAGCTAATCTTTACTTTGGGTGGATGGGTTTCTTTAAATTTTGAGATCTTGGAAGTGGTGCTTGCTGTGTTTATAATTAAATACATTTAAATTCAATGCTTTTTACATGAATTACAGTACTGTGCAAAAGTCTTAGGCCACTAGTATTTTCACCAACAAAAAATGGTTTTAAGTGGGTTATTTCTATC
>JAUMHE010000048.1:17045176-17062069 GCA_032359235.1 Enteromius mattozi | reverse complement strand
CATCAATTACCTGAAACTAACATTTTAGCAAAAAAAAAAATCATATTCTGGAGGTTGAATTCCTGGGGTCAAATTGAGGATAAAAGGTGTTAGCGGATTTTAGGGTAATAGGACAGTTAAATGAACATTTTACTGATTATGGTCTGGTCATAGTTAACACTGACACCATTAAAAAGAATTTTATGTCATGTTAGATAAAACTATTAAAACTGGTAATGGCAAAATAGAGAAAGAAAATAAGTAGATAAAAAAATATGAAAAAATTAGAGATTAGAACTGAAATGAGTTTAAGTACTAAAATGATTAAAACTTAAACTGAAATGATAATAAAGCTCAAAAAACTAAAACTGATCAAATTGACACATGCACATAAAAAATTGTAAAACTAAAATAAAAAAAAAAGAAAACTGACCTGAACAAATAGATGCATCCACCAGGACTCGTCCTGGAGGGTATTTGCACTTAGTCAGTTATCTGATTAGTGAAAGTGCATGAAGTGACCGAGTGTAAGCACACGTTCTGATCCCAAGATATGACTCCTATTATTCATTCAGTGCGAGGGGATTTTATTATGCGGCAGGAGAAAAAAATCTAAAGGTTAGTGAATCTTGAGATTCTGCACAAATTAATAGAGTATTTAATTACAGTGACACTTTTAAGTCTAAATATGAATCCTCAAGAATACCTCCCCTAATTACCACCTGTCATCCAATTCAGAGTTTAAACTGCAGCAGATAGAAAAGCCCAAACTACAGTCATGTGTACAGCCCAAAAATAACAAAACCAGCAAGGATAGAGTGGATGCGATTTGGTTTTTTGCTAATTCCAGCACTGTTTGTTTCCTTCCGCTGTTTTGGCAGAGGCCATAATGCCGTCTGTCCTGAAATGCTGGAAAACTGGCAGCTAACCACAGGAAAACATAATCCCAGAAGACTGTGCACCGGCAAGCTCATTACTTCCATTTTCTGTTATGTGGACAAAAATTTAAAACAAGTTTGTCGTGATCAAAGCAATCGCAATGTTTGACATCTCATTTGCAAGGTTGTGTTTCATCCTTCAGAGAAATCTTCGGTAAGAAGCCATTCCGGTTCATGTGGATCATATTCCAGGTTGGCTTTCCCTCTCAATCAAAATCTGTTGATGGGCAATGCTCTTCAGGTGGATGTTGTTGAAGTGTAAAGTGGTCCAGAGTGGGAAACTAAGTGAGGGGTGTGTGTGTATGATTATAGGCTGAGGTTGTGTAATGCTGTTCTTCAGCTGACGTGAACATATAGCAGCATGGTCTGAAGTTAATGGTAATAGATGGATTATCCTGCTACCCTTCTATTTACATTCTCCGTGCACTCTTTTTTCCTCTCTGTGTGTTTCTATGGCTCCATTCACACAGTCAGTATTTACCAACAGCTGTGACTCAAATTGTTTTGTACATACAAGAGCAGACGGGAATCGAATAACGTCTGAATGCACAGGTAATCCGTGCGATAGCACTGATGTAACCACAGAAACAGTACTGTAAATATGAAAAGATGTGTTGTCTTAATAATAAATTATTTCATCGTTCCAGTTTGGTTCATTCCAGAGTTTTGTCTAGCTTTAATATATGCGATACACTGTTCAGCACACATTGAGCACCTCATATTTGGTAAATGGAAGCTCACGTAAGACTGTTTGATGCTCAAGAACCAATAAGGTTTGTTCTCATGTGTCAAGCAAGTATGGTTTAACTTCTGTTTACCATATTTTATGAATGTATATTTATCATTATATAAATCAGTCATGTTTCGTCACTTACTTAAATGGATTAATCTGCTCTTTATATAGACAACTTTTATGATGTCTTTATAAACTTTTTGTATCTTGAAAGTTTTGGTTGTGTTGACTTTCAATGGAGGGACAGAAATCAAGTTTCATTGAAAATAGCCTTAGCTATGTTTCAAAAAAGAGCAAAAGTCTTTTGTGTAAAAGTCTATTTAAGTTTTTAGATGAACTTCCCTTTTAAGATTCCCTTAAAGAAATATACATATTGTTACCGCCTTCGGGGGTTATCACATCTCCTCTGAAGCAGATGGATGGTTTTTTGCGACAGATATTTCTATTCTTCAAATTACAGCGTAAATTACTGATTTTATTTTGTTTACACAAAAGCGCAGAGTTCTGGCTTCTTGGCTGACTTCTGACTTGACGTACAATGTGTGACGTAAGTGAAAATGAAAATCATATGTTGAGTCATACAGTAGGTTAGTGAAGAAACAGGAACTCTGACTCTTGCTGCATCAGGACTACAGTTCCTAGCATGCACAGCAGCATGAATGAATCATGCAAACTGCTGCTTTTCTGTTCATTGATTTACTGATTACTGCAATTTGATGGTCACTGGGCTATTTAATGTTCATTGCATTCCTAATAAAAAAATGGATTGCTATTATACTATATTTGTTACTATTATTCTAGTAGAATATATTTATCAAATTAATAACAATAAAAATAATATTTATTAAAACCTTTAAGCAATATCTAAATTTTTTAAACAGTAAACATGTTGTGCAGTGCTTTGACAAAAATGAAAGGAATTGTTCTAATTTCAGTTTATTACATTTTAAAAGATGAATAAAATTGTTACATTTTTATTGGTTCATTTGATTACTTTTGTTAATGTGTTTGTATTAAATCTTGAAACACAATTAAGAAAAATTAAAACAGACAATTCAATTTCTGGAATTTCTTCTTTTTTTTAATAGAAAATTATTATTGTTAAAGTTTATTAAATTAGTAAATCATTATTGAATTAGATGCCCTTTTTTATTATTCAAATTTAATTCAAATTTAATTAAGCCAATTAAACTGAAATCCATAAAAAGTAAATGCAAAAAAAAAGAAAAAGAAAAGAAAAAAACTTAAGAACTTAAACAATGATAACACATAAGCAGGAAAGCAAATTTTCTATACTATACAAAATTTAACATTAAAATTGATTTTAAGTAAATTTAAGGTCAAATTTTAATTAACTTGTAGAATTAATTTGTCTTTATTAAGCTATAAAAATTAAAATTAAAAAATAAAAATAAAATCTATGACCAAAACCATATTTATCATTTGAACACGACTGACATCTCTTTTTTTGCTGTTGTATGAGCATTGCACCAATGTGTTTGCTCTGTCTATAATTTCCTCCATCCTTACCAATTATAATCTATTCATAGCCCTCATGGGTAAAATAGCATAAGATAATAAAATTCATCATAATTGCAGAAGAGAAAAGGCCATCACTGATGACAGTGCTATCTGCATTAGAGATTGAAGTCACGCACTGCTGGTACCAGTTTGGGTAATTAAACACAGGACTGGTTTAATCCCACTGTGTCCTGAATACAAGAATACACAAGGAAAAATACACAATACACACACACAAACGGGGGGAGGACATATGGCATTAAAGGGATAGCTCACCCTTAAAAAAAAAAAAAATCTGTCATTTACTCACCCTTAAGGTGCTCTAATCCTGTATAAGTTTGTTGAATATTGTTGATATTTTTAAGAATGTATGTAACAGTTGCTGTTAGCCATTGGAGAAAAACTACTACAGAAATTATTGGGAAGCAGAAACTGTTCAGTAAATAACATTCTTGTTTAGCAGAAGAAAGAAATTTATTCTTTTAAGAATAAATAAATGCACTCCTAAATCATGCTTCTTGCAACAGGAGCTCTTATGGGTGTCATGGCTTATAGTGGTTATGATATAGTGCCCTGAATCCAAAGACAAATTAGATCAAAACTTAAGCCACTGGAGTTTTTTCCTCCGTCATCTTGCTGAGGGTAATTGATTTAAGGGTAAGGTTGGTTGATTACTCTAGTATGTTTAATGCCCTTGAACTCAAGATGCTCTCTGCAGAGTGGAGCTGAAGGCCACCTGCTAGGAGTCCATATGAGATTTGACTCTGGTTCTCGTGGCCGCATTCATACGAGGCAGAAGCAGCAGGGAGGTTCACATTCAGAGGCGTGACACTATTGGCTTGACACTTATCAGTGGGGAAGGTCCAAAAATTTAAAAGATAATAGAGAAAAGGGCAATTTCACTGCTGTTTTTTCTTTGTGTCTCACACAATTTTAGGAAGCCACAGCCTTTGTAGTTTCACATAACACGACATTTGACTATCACCATCAGATCTACTTCGCAGCTCATTCTGGTGAAAAGTAGCTCCACTGAAATAGGAAATTATGATTAAAAATACTGTTAAAATTGTTTTTTTTTTTGTTTTTAGAGCCAGGAACCAGTATCCCAGTGGAGTGGTGTTCCCCTCTTTTTGTTGTTTTCCTTCACTTTAAAATAGCTTGTAAAAGTGCGATGCGCATTTCTTTTATTTTCAAATTAGCGGCAATTTGGCCTTGTTCATTGTTAGTTCATTAGCTTTCCCTCTTTACCTCACTTTCCTTCACTTCTAAATAGCTTTAATGCGCCGTGTGCATTTTACTTTCACTTTCAAACTAGCGGAAATTCAGCATCAATTCAAGCATCAACAAAATACAACTTTGAATTCAGCTTAATCTATATATAAATCATAGAACTTTTATTAACAAAATAAATCAAAATACACCATTCTATAGGCTACACTTAATATAAAAAACCCCAAAATTACACAGTTTAAATAGCCTAGGTATAGAAAACTGAAAATCAGCAAACACCGTGGAACCAATTAAATGCGAATAAAAAAAAAAAAACTTCCAAAATCACATTAGACGTCATTACGTCACGTCTGTAAACACAAAGAGGAAGTCCCTGCTAGTAGCTATATGACACAGGAGGACGCTGCAGGTGGCGGATAATTAATAGCTTTTTTTCTCACAGCAGCTGAAATAATTAAACTTTCATTTTGATGGTGGATTGTAATCTGGAAATGTAACAGCAACAATCATTAGTGACAACTAGAGATTCACCAGTAGTCTACAGGTAACGCTAATACACACTTAATACACATAGTCATGCAGTGCTGCTGTTGTTAACATGAGCATTTTGAGAACTAAGTTTAACAATAACAATGATTTGAATGGTTTGATGTGATATGTGCCCACCGATCGTTAGATATAATCACCATTGGTAGTGCGACATACTGTTGATGATAATTTTGCAAATAACTGCAAATGCAGGTTTTAAACACAGATGGCGACAAAGAGGCAAGCTGCAGCTTTAACATAACATAGATCTTTTAAAAAGACATAATTTTAGGGTCAGTAAGATTTTTGGTGTTTCTTAAAGAAAAAAAACTGTAATATTGTGAAATATTTAAATTACAAAAAACTGTATTTTTAATATTTTAAAAGTGTCATATTTTCCTGGGAAGGCAAAGCTAAATTTTCATTTTCTTTACTCTAGCCTTCACTATTACATTATTCCTCAGAAATTATTCTAATGTTCTGATTTGGTGCTCAAGAAACATTTCTAATTATTGCAAATGTTAAAAATAGTTGTGCTGAACAATATTTTTGAGAGATATTTTTTGAGAATAGCTTTTATTTAAAAACAAAAAACTTTGGTAACAATATAAATTCTTTGCTGTAGCTTTTGAGCAATGTAATATATCCATTCTGAATTAAAAAAAGATTAATTAATTAAATAAATCTAATGACCCCAAACTGAACTGTAGCATAACTCAACATGAAATATAGAATTCAGCTTGTTAATATCAAGTTCCTACTAAGTTCCTCAAACAAAATGCAGAGTATTGAATCCAATGCAACAGATCAATAGTGCTTTTTGCAGCCCTGTACCTTGTAAAAATGTGTTCAACCCTGATAGGAGCAGGCCAATCAAATTCAAATTAGAGCTTGTCAAACTGAGAAAGCTCTTTGCCTTTTTGTGTACAATTGACATCAGATGGTCTCTGGAGGAGCGAAATATGGCTTAAACAGCTTGCTAATTGCTGTTGCATATGCTGTGGTCTGCCCTGGAGATGAACTGTTTTGTTGATGTTTTTATGTCTGTTTCCTCGCAGCTACGCTCGGCACTCTGGACTTCAGCCTTCTGTATGATCAGGAGAACAATGCCCTGCACTGCACTATCAACAAAGCCAAGGTAAGAACCGTCCTCAGGAAAAGGCTGTGTGAAGGATTCACATATACAAAATCCAAATGCTCATTTTGGCAGCACCTCTAGTATTTTCAAGCCAGTGGGCTGCTTCATAAAACTCCTTCCTTCTGCTAGTCTGTCTTTTATCAGGTCTATAAAGTTCTGTAAAGTGAACGATTTTGCCCGGTCCTCTTTGTAATAGGGATGTTATGCTCCAGGGGGATCCCTCTGGCCTTGCGTGTGCCCGTGTGCTCTTTTCTCTGTTGTCGTGTGGGAGGCATTTCCCCAGACAACAGACTGCTGCTAGCATCTGCTGCTGTCTGTTTTGCTTAGTATTCAGTCTAGACCGGCTTCGTCCCTCCAGCAGTATGCTACAAGCAATCTCTCTCTCACTCTCTCTCATCTTTTCTTCCTGTTTCTAACACGGTTTCTCACACTCTACCTCTGTACCTTTGTTGCCTCGAGTACAAAACACTGCAATGAAAGCGCAATACTTCAGTAGCTTTGTTTTATTTATTTATTTTTTGCTCTTTATTCTCTAATGTTTTTGTTTCAAGAGGATCTGTTGCAAAACTCCTGTGATTACTCAGATTTTCATAATAATGAATATTGATGGCTTCTATTGTTTAAGGGAACCGCATAGAGCTGGTATTTACATTTAAATGAATAGTTTATCTAAGAATTACATTTTTGAAACTTTTTTTAATAGTTTTGTGTCAAGTGTAAATCAAGTGAAAAATCAAGATGAAATTCAAGAAGAAATTTTGTCTTGTTAATATTCAGACGACATAAACCATGGGGACTATTTTTTGTGAGACTTTAGTGGTGTTTCTGTAAAATTTCAAAGTTTCAGTCCCTTTTCATTGTAATTTGTGTGGAAAGGAGCAACCAGTACATTAATTACCACAGTAGATTATAGCAATATTTTAATATGATAGCCGCAGGTGATGAGAATGCAGTGAAGTTTGAAACTGTGTTATTTGGTATATTATTTATATACTGTTATAGTTTTATTAACGTTTTGAATTAGCTTTTAGTTTGATATTTTTGTGCTTTGATATTTTTTTAAGGCCCAGTTTCATAGACAGGGCTTAGTCTAAGCCAGGATTAGAACATTTAAGTCATTTTTTTATTACTGGTGTGTATCTTAAGAAAAAAAACAATGTGTTTTAATGTTTAATGTTGCAATGTTTTAAGATCAGTCAGTGCAAGTTTCTTTCAGTTGAAACAGCTCAGATTAACATTTAGTCTAGGACTAATCTTAAACCTTGTCTGTGAAACCAGGGGTAAATGTTTTTAAAAAAATCTTTGATTTATTTCGCTTTGTTTTAGTTCCGTTTTAATATTTTTAGTGATTCAAACTTATTTCAGTTATTTGCAAAGACATGATTTCTTACTTTAATTTTTCATATATTTTTAAATTAACAAAAAATGTTTTAGCTAGTGATTAAAATTATATAATGAAGGTGATTAGGATGATTAGTGCTCTGTTTGATTATTGAAATAAAGCAGCATGATTTATTAAACATATTTTTTTTAGCATGGTGCTTTTAAGGTTTGTCAGACTTCAAATCTGTGACTGAAAAATTCTCATTATTGTGGATATTGCTTAGATCTCTCTCTATCTCTATTTTTTTGTACTGGAAGGTTATGTTTATTTAACCTATTGAATGTCTGTCAGTCGCCTTACTGAAGGGCAGTGATGCATGCATATATCACTTAAAATATATCTGCTGGATTTGAGCCTAAACCAGCCTATTTATACAGGGCTTCTCTAAAGTTGATTCTTCAGTGCATGTTATTTCAGAGGAAAAGAGCATTTCTCACAGCGAGATAATCAACACCTTGTACCATTATTGCTTTCATTGGTCAGTGTAATCACTAACAGCAATGCAAGAGAGAAGAATTTCCTCCTAAATCTCGTCAGTGTCTGTTGAGCTACAAAATGCTCTGCATGAGCAGCTGTGCATCTTTTTGGCAAAGGCCTCTCTCTCTCTCTAAGGTGTGCTGATGCCTGTGGGACGAGAGCCACTGATTTCGGTCTCTGGGTCTCTCTTTCTCGTTTTCTCTCATTCTATCTAACACTAAGCACTCAAATATCACCTTTGATGACATCTAATCACTCTGTAAAGCGAACACCTGCCTGCACATGAAATTGTTTTTTCCTGTTCTAGTACTTCATTACACTTTCAATTATGACACAGTGCTCAAACAATCAACCTAGCTTGTGCTTGGTTTGAAAATCATATTGATGAATCCTGAAATACACAGAGTGGAGATTTATTCACACATTAGTTAGAAACTAGTGCAGTTACTGATTTACAAATAGTTAAACCATAGTCAAGTCAAGATTTTATTTTACAATACCAAAATCGATAACAATACAGTTTGTTTAATACAGAAGATATTTTAATTGTTGGTAAGCAAACAGTTAATGGTAGCCATTGACTATGGAAGTCAATGGCTACCGTCAACTGTTTGGTTACCGACATTCAAAATATCTTCTTTTGGGTGAACTTTCCCTTCATGTTTTTCAGGTACAACAGATCTATTTAAAACTAGCATTCAAGTAGAACATAATAATACGAACATTTAATCATTTGCATCTTACTGAGCATCAAACACATAGTTTATTTTTTCATTCATGCATGTGAAAGACATGAAATTAACCAAAGGCAATTAAAAAACTGCATTTCTATATTGTCATACTTCAAAAAGAATGAACTATTATGATCTGATGGTTTTTAATTCATCACTTAAAAAGACTCACAAATCAGTCCTGAACTTGCCACTTACACATTCACTAATTACTAAACCTCATCCTTTCAAACAGAAAAAAGAAACCATGTTTAGACCAGTAAATCATCTTGTTTTAAAATATCTAAACTTTCCTTAAAATGAGATTGCATTTGGTAAAGTGCATAGAATTTTGAGGCCTAATACATAATTATGAGGTCTTTTTATGTGCTTTATGCTTCTTTTAAGAATCATTAGGCATCCACAATCACTAAGTGAAATTAGAGGCAGAATGTTTAAATTCCCATCCCTCTTAAAAAAGAGGTTAATCAGAAGTCTGTCGCTAGTGGGATCTGTTCTTTCTGTTAGTGACAAAACCCTTCATAAAGGTAAATAAAAAGGGCAGCAGTCATAGCTGGCAAGCATAGATATCCTCTGGAGAAACAGAAGCCTCATTGTTTTTTCTCTCCTCATTTTACGCCTCAGATTAACACTGCTATTGAAATCAGCTCATATGGAGCAGAAGTGAGAGGCACTAAAGATGTGATTGCCAACTGTACTGTATATGGCATTGTTATGTGATTTTATAGGACGCCTACAGTCCTCAAGACTGGTTTTCATTTGTTCAACCTCTTGATGTAAAAACACTTCGTTTAAAACAATTGTGTTAACAGGGTAATTAGCAGTGTTTTCAAAATGAGCAAATTCTAACTATTATTTTACATTCAGAAGTTTGGAGTCAGTAAGATTTTTTTTTTTCATTATTTAAAAGAAATGAATCATTTTATTCAGCAAGGATGCATTGAAGGGCATTGATAGTAGAGATGTTTATAATGTTACAAAAGATTTCTATTTCAAATAAATACTGTTCTTTTGGACATTTTTAATCATCAAAGAATCCTGAAATGAAATGTTTCCACAAAAATATTAAGCAGCATAACAGTTTTGTAACATTGATAATAATAATAATAATAATAATAAAGTATCTTGAGCAACAAATCAGCATATTAGATTGATTTCTTAAGGACCGTGTGAGACTGAAATCTGGAGTAATGGTGAAAATTCAGCTTTGCCATCACATGAATACATATAACATTTTAAAAAACATAACTGTGTGTTTAATTGACTGAATGAAGCCTTGGTGAGCGTAAGAAACTTCTTTCACAAAACAGTAACAAATCTTATCAGTTGCAAACTTTGAACTGTAGTGTTAAGTAAGGGATAATATTCAGCTAACGTTAGCAGGTTGTTTTCACAGAATAATTAGATGAATGATTACACGGCTTCTTGCCCCAAAAGAAAATAATAAAACAATAAATAAATAACATAATACAATAATAAAAATTAGTTTTAACCGGGGAGTCAGTTGAGTCATCTTCTATCCGCTGCTGAAATTCACTGCTTTTGCTTTTCCCGTACATGTTGTATTTAATGTTGCAGTCCTCCATTTTAACTCGTGGCATGTTTAAGCCACAGGATGGCACTAAACTGTCAGCGACAGCGGAGTGATATAATTACTAATGGTCAAGATGACTCGTAGTACCCGGATGAGCCTGTGTTATTAGTTCTACCGGTTGTTATCTAGGAATAACAAACCTTGGAATATGGCGACTGACCAATCAGAATCGAGTATTCCACAAAGCCGTGGAATTAAAGCATAGTGGTAAAGCATTAAACTTTAATATGCATGTAACTTAACCTGCATTGCTTTCTGGCTTTTGCACAGATAAAAATAAACTAGCTATTAATGATGTAATATGTGTCACTTCCTTTTATTTCGACCCTGTGTGACATGAGCACACAGGTGAAGACATAAAATACTTTTGTAATATTGATATTGTTGATGTTGTTTTCTGAAACCCTTGGGGAAATAACTGGGAAATTACAGAGGAATATGAACAACCTTGTATTCATTGTTACTGTGCCAATGTTCACTGTTTACAAATTATGCTCCAGGCAATTGCTTTTTGTTCCTTGCTTGAAAAAAAAAACAAAGACAAAAAAACACTCTGCTACTTTATTATACCACAGAACTACAACACATGCATTGTACATCCGGTGAAATGGCATTTTTGGATTGTGGCCACATCAAAGCAAGATGTACCAGGCCACCTGGTAATTGAAAAATAACAGGTGGCTTCAAGTAAGCTATGCACTGGGGTTAGATACCGGTCAGCAGTGCTGTTTGTTTGCCGGGCTCTTTGATAATGCTATTGTGCAGCTGAGATGCCATCTTTATTGAACAAAAATGGCTCTGCGTCTTTGTTTTGCAGTATATAAAACATAGAATGTGATTACAGTATGTTGTTAGGAAAAGCTTCCCGGCCGTTAATCTGCTGGGCTTGTGCATTAGCTCAAGTGCTGTTGAGGTTGTTCTGTCGTTTTTTTCTCGGAACTGCACAAGCGGGACAAACCTATAAGGCAAATGAGCCCATTTAGTGTTCTCTGATAACTAATAGTGTGCCCAAGCTGGGAATGTGCTATTCCCATCAGTAACACCGTCTCCTTGGGGCACTTTATACTGAATCATTTCCCAATTCCCTGAGAGCTGAAGTAGAACAGTGATTCCACTCTGATTTACACATTTACAGGGCATGTCCTTAACTTCAAATCCTCATGCATGACCAGAATGAGCCTTTAAGTAAAGAATCTGGGTTTGACAAAAAAAAAAAAAAAATGAATTAAATGTGTCTAGTTCATGTCTGTCCTTGAGTCCAGAGAGGGAAATGAACCAGGACTCAGGGAGAAAAATGTCCTAGATATTTAAAATTATGTTTAGGGAGGATTAATTATTTAAAAAGTATTCTAGAGTTTATGGTTTTATGTCTTGTGCATTATTCACAGCTTGTATTGAATTCACAGAGAATTCTGTATTTTATCTTTATTTTGTTATGGAATAAAAATATTTATGTATATTTATCCACAAGTATTTTGAATAAGTTAAATATAATGTCATGCCCTGACAAAAGTTTTTAAAAGGAAATAGTGTGCCTTCGTAAAAGAAGTTCTTTTCTGGCACTGGTCATAAATATAAACTGTATGAATGTATGAACATTGCAATAAAAGTGGACTGATGGGTGTTTCTTCAACTTCAGGCACTTTTTGTGTCCCAAGGGTTCACTGTTCTTTTGGTTATATCACCATTACATTAAAAACGTCTAGAAACTTTTTATCATGCCTCTATTTATTTTTCATTGAAATCCTATTGTTTTACCCTTGTTTCAGTATTTCAATCTTAATATATGAAAACCCTTGTAATTAAAATATAGTAACACTTAAATGAAATATGCAAAATGTGTGAATAAATGTTGTTTTTGGTATTGTTTCAATTGTAATAGTTTTATCAAAAGTTGTGACAACAGTGTCGGTGAAGAGATTGAGATGAGGAGATGAAATGTGTAACCGTAAACACCATGAGTAGTGTCATTTGCAATCAAGACCTCATTGTGTCATATTGTGTAAAATGTACGGTGGCCTAGAGAGCTCAACGCACTGCAAATGAAAAAGCACCTGCAAATTAAGAAAGCATCTTCATCAGATTGACAACACTCGTGTTTGACACACTTTATTTACATCCTGATCATATGATTCATTCGCTTTTTTGATATTATTAGCTTATATAAGCTGACAAAATATACAATTACTCTAACTGATAAACTTTATGTATGCTGGCTAACTAACTTTTACAATTTCCGTTATAAAACCATAGTTTTGCTATAAAAAAACACGAAAAAAACATGGTTATTATTAAACCATGGTAACCACAAATTAACCAATGTTTTGCTATACACTTACCATAGTTTAACCATGATATTTGTACAACTGTGGTTCTACAAATGGGAATCTATAAAAATAAAAAACATGGTTGCTAAACTACACTTTTATTATAATAAAACCATGGTTCATTTTCTTAAGCATTGTTGGCAGTGTTGCCAAGTTCACGGTTTAACCTATTGCTAATATTTGCAGTAATAATTAAGTTTTTTTGTTTCTTTTTTTGGGTTGTGTTACAGCATATTTGCTATCAAGCTGATAAAGATGTTTTCCTAATTTGCTGGTCCCTTTGATATTTGCATGCATTTTCTTAAGTTGCAACACTTTGAGCTCTGTAAAAAAATAAATAAATTTAGCTTTAATAAAGTGTAGATAACAACAAAATTACCCACATCTTATTCCAAAAATGTTTATCATGGTTATTTTAATCACAAGCTGTGACACTGCAAGGAAAACATTGATGACCTGGCTAGTGGACTAATTAAACCAGTAAGAGTATGAAAAGTGTTTAAAGCCCCAACACCACCGCCTTAAAAGTCCACAGGGTCAAAAGTTCCCATAGTTGAAGAAATACCCTCATACAGCTGACAGGTGGAAAGAGTCACCGAGAGTTTTACAGGATCAAAGACGAGCTTTCTGTAGCAGTCACGGTGACCCTTGCTTCTTTGATCTGCTTTCTGTTGGCTCATCTCTGAAAGCGAGCCAAAGCTTCCAAAACAAACCCAGCCCACATACAGACCCAGCAACGACTTCCATCAGACTACAAGCTGTTAATATTTCATTACGGTTGTCCTATTTTGTACGTCCCCTTATCAACATTATGCAGATAAGACAAGCTGTTGAATTATGAAGTAGTCAGCCATCCAAAACTCTTCAATGAATAAGTGGACAAACACTAAGCAGAAGGTAATGATGAGTGTCGGTGGAATTAGTTTTTCCACTGAAGAGAACATGTTGTTTGACTTTGCTTTCAGAATTGTTCGTCCTCTACCGTCTGCTGTCCATGTTGAATAATTTAGAGTCTAATCAAATGATGAGTTATGCCCAGTTACACATTATTTCTATAGAAAAATCCACACACACACACACACACACACTCGGGAGCATGATTGATAGCTGGACATATAGGCACAAGAAGAGAACAGTACTTTAATGTGTAGCTATTGATCTCTCACTAAACCTCCATTGAGAGGCACAGCATGTACCATCCCATTTGACGTTAGAAAGAAAAGCTTAGAAACTACCTTCAGTGTCATTCAACACACATCTTACTGAGCCCTTTAAATGCTTTTAGTGAGTACAGCCGGTAGTCGGGTTATGCTAATCAAACAGTTGAAGGTCATTCTGTCCACTATCTGCTCTCTTTTTCAAAATATAACTTGATTAACTCAGCTGATCACGCTGAGCCGAGTTCATCAACCAGTTGCTTCACTTTTCAGTGCTGTAGTGATGACGTATTTTTGTAGGCCAACCCAGAAGTTTGCATCACCCTGGTTCCCTTGACAAAAACCAATAGGATTTTTTCATTGGCTTCTGGACATCTTCCAACAACTCAAAACATTTTAAAATATTTTCCCTCAAAGTTTGAGTTACACTGGTTTGCATCAACGTAATAAACACAAAAAGATTGTAAAAGTGGACTAGTTAGTAAATGAGTTCACCTGTTCTGTTTGATTATAGTTAATGTCCCTAATAACTTCTGCATTCCCATTAAGCTTGAAAAATCAGAAGTACAGAAGAAAACATGAGAATATACTAAGCTTGTGTTAAATACATCTTATTTCAGACAATTTACCAAAAGGCCATTCAAAACTACAAAAATCAACCTACAGCACCCTATATTGCAACACAAAAATCTGCATCTAATTCACTGAAACAATCATCACTAGGCTAAAAATGCTGAAATATCTCTGTTTTCAGTGCAAAACACTTCATTTCTATGTTAATTAAGCTTGTTATGAATTGTTATTTACAAAACCCGGCACTATTTGTTTGCAGCAATTAACGTCACTCTAATGCCGCCTGTGGAAAACAAGTGGTAAACGAAATTTTGCATGGAAAATGGGAATGTTTTTTTTTTGTGGATTTGATATGCATAAATAAACCTTTAGTTAATCAAGCGATAACACAGTGCATGCAGTGCAGAAGAATAAAATCGTTAGCAAGATGAGCGTTAGTGACATTGGTGAAATGACAAAAGTCTGCAAATAGCAGTTTGCGACCAAAAGTACAGCGACATGGCTAACTGCCGTCTTTAATCTCTGCTGCATGTGTTTAGCTTTACACTCGCCTCAGCCACAGACGGCACACCCACATACCACCCACAGTCCGTTCACACACCGTCTCATCCATATTGCATAAAACTGGCAAGTGGCTGACTGAAATTCCTGTTCCAATCAGATTGGCAATTCTGGTCTAATTGACTGGCTTTATGCAATTTACAAATGTCATGATGCACATCCAACAGGGAAACACAGCCATGGTTTTAAGACACCAGGCTACTAGAGTTAGCATTTCAGAGGATGATCCTAGTCACTGAATTTGACAGAATTAGAAGGATTGTGCCATTAAATCTTTGATGTTTATTCTGGTAATTAAAAATTTTGTTCTGCACAACTAATACAGTTATATGTGTTCTTTCAATATTTGGTCAAGCGTTATGTTTTTACTTATAGTTTGTAGAATGTCTAAAGTGGACTATTAAAAAAAATTCTAAACTTGCCATCAAATTTGGTTGATAATAGTTTTGGGAAAATGCTATTCTATTTGTTTGAGAAAAAAATATATAGTTAAAAATACAGTAAAGAAAAATTAATTAATTAATAAAAAAAAGCATATTACAAAATTCTAAATTAACATGTAACAGATTGGGATTTACATCCCAGAAACAAAAAAATATTAGAAATTACTGCTATTTTAAATTTTAATATTTCACAATATTACTATTTTACTGTATTTTTTATGAAACAAATATATCCTTAATGAGCATAAGAGACTTTTTTTTTCAAAACAATCTTAATTAAACTTTTGACTGGTAGTGCAGATGTCTGACTTAGTGACATTTTCAACCATTATGAACAAATTATTGAAATCCAACTCAAGACACTGCAATAAATATGACTGATTTTGTTTAGTGAATCTAGCCGAGAACACGGTTCACTGACTGATTCCATGCTGTTCCTTTATAAAGAGCTATGGAAACAGATGCTGATGTAGAACACTTTAGCTCTGCCGTCAATCACTCTCCTGCTGTCAGCTGGGTCTTCTGGAGCACTGAACGCTGTTCTCTGAATGATTCAGGGGTCCACTCCATCACACCACAGCAGCCATCAGTCTGACAAGCCTCAATCACAACACTGACATTTTGTGCAGCCTAAAGAGAGGATTGTAGGAATTACCAGAGCATGTCCATTACATAAACAGAGACCAGGGAAACACTGCAGATAAAAGAGGGCTATCTTGCCCCACACATCACCTTTCGCATCACTTAATTCATGTGGTATAGGGAAAAATAGCATGGACTAGCATACTACAGTTGTTCAGGACCACGGACAGCAGCGGACATACATTTGTCCTGCTCAGATCTGTATTCTGTAAATAAAAATCACATGACTTAAAGGGGTCATGAAATGAGAAACCAAAATTCATCTTTTGACAGAATAAGAGGTCACTGTACTATAAAACCATCTTGTTAGTTTCAGAACTCAAAACTTTCTTGTGAGTCTAATAACAGCTTATATTAAAGCCAGACTGCCAAAACAACAGCTTGTAAACTCTGGCTAAACACTGTTTACAAATCAATGCCTGCTTCTACAGCACTGCCTGTTTAGCCCTGATTTGCACATGTAGTTTAAGTAACAAGAGGCACAGGTCTTCGCAGAAACCAAATGATAAAGTTGGCTCCAAAGATAAGACACTGTGCTGTGCCAGTTTGCATTGCATTCATTCTGGTCACAATGTTAGGAAATGGGAATGGACTCTGTTTGTAATAGATTCAGACTGTGTCTCTAAGAACTCTGTCTTTTGTTTATTTTACCATGGATTTGTTTATAAATGAGACACAATTTGATGATTTTCAGAAAGATTGAATCTAAAAGATGATACCGTGCTGATTTATATAGGGTCCGGCAGTAATGTTGTCATCACTATTGGTTTGTTTGTCTAACAGACCATGTGATATGAGTATTTATGCAGTTGTAACCTAAATCTGTGAAGGATTTAGGCCAGGAGTCATCAAACTTGATGCTGGAGGGCCGGTGTCCTGCAGAGTTTAGCTCCAACTTGCCTCAACACACCTGCCTGGAAGTTTCAAGTATACCTAG
>JAUMHE010000048.1:17013460-17045076 GCA_032359235.1 Enteromius mattozi | reverse complement strand
AGTAAGAGCTTGATTAGCTGCTTCAGGTGTGTTTGATTAAGGTTGGAGCTAAACTCTGCAGGACACCGGCCCTCCAGGACTGAACTTGCTGACCCCTGATGTAGGCTGTCAAGCATACATTGTTAGCCAATCATAGCAGTGGGCGTTTACTTCCGAGTTTACAATCTGCCACACCTATAACAGAGCGTTCAAAAACAGGACAGAAAATAGCCTATTACTTCTAAATTATGTTTTGGTGTAAAAGTCTTTTATAAGAACAGTACAAAATAAAAAAACAGAGGCAGTTCATGACCCCTGTAAGTTAATCTCAGGGTTTATGCAAGTCTTAAAAATATCTTTAAAAGTCTTCATTCTGGTGATCTTTAGACATTTGCACTGGAAATTAAGAACAAAATGCAAAGGAATAATGAGGCTTATTGTAGTTGTTGGGATCAGAACCATTTTTATAATAATATTTCAAAATATCTGACCCCAAAATGCTAGCGAATCATTACCAGTCATACATACAAACTTCTTAAAAAACATGGTACTTTTTAGTAAATGAGCAGCATTGATTTGATTTTGGCTTGCTTTTTATAAGATTTGGGCTATACTGAAAACTAGTTTTCAACCTAGGATTAACCTTTAAGTGGACTCAAGTCATCTGGCAATAGCAGAATAAAGTTAAACAGATCAGGACCATGGATAGCACTGAATTCTGCTGCAATTGTAACATCTGGCTCCTATTGGCTGGTCTAGAAAGAATCTGACTATGTGTGACTAATGTGGTTAGAACAATCTGACCGTATCTAATATCACCAGAAGATCAATACAAAAAGTAATGTTTTGTGAAATGAGTGTTGCAGGTGGTTGGATATGAGCGTTGGTGTGGTGTCAGGGGTGAATGTGTTGGTATTTGTGATAAGTGCAGATCCAGAGACATGCACGTCAGAACGCAGGGGGATTACAGGGGTTTACACATCCAGAAATACAGATAATGGGGTATTTGTAATCAGAGCAGAACCATCACACAAAAACATTTGCTTTTCCAGGAATTTGCCTCCTGGTTTTATATGAAGATTACTCCTCCTGACATCACTTCAGCATGGCTATGACGTTAGCACTTAGACATCTTGTGATTAAATCATGTTTGCAGCGTGTAACTGTAATGTAATGATTATGTTATAATACATTGCTTATATTTGGACACGCACTTGAAAATATATATCTGGTACATATTAACCATCATTCTAGTCAATTAATTGCATATTACAAAGGGTTAAAACACAGTAGTATGCTTATAAACCCTTGTCACAGTAGCTGCTTACTGTCTACAAACATCCAGACATAACTGAAATGCAAAACAGAGAGACTTTCATAAACAAAAAATATTTGAAAATTAGACAGAAAAGACAAATGCGATATAAGATTGCATATACACACACCCCCGATAATTTATTTTTATGTTTTTCCCAAATGATGTGTAACAGAGTAAAGATCATTTTAACACAGTATTTCTTATGTTATTTTATTTAGATAAATACTTATTTATTATCTACTTTAAGAAATGTTCTGTTTGATTGATTACAGAACAAACCACTATTGTTTAATGACTTGCCTAATTAACCTAATTACTTGTCTAAGCCTTTAAATTTCACAGCAAGTTGAAGATTAGTGTCTAACAAAACCACTAATAAAATAATATTTACTGTAATAATGGAAAAGACAAAAAAAATTAGTCTAGACTTAAGAAAGAGGAGAAGCAGCATTTATCAAAGTGTTTTCACGTGTCAAGAACTGCTGTGAGAAGAATTATCAAGAGGTTTGAAGAGACCCAACTTCAGGCAATCTGCAATAAAACATGGTTTGGGTCAACGTTTTGTCTTCCAGCATGATAATGACCCAAAGCATACCACTCTTCTGGTGGAGAACTACCACCAAATGAGCAAAGTAAACATCCTTGACTGGCCTGCACAAAACCCAGACTTGAATCCAATAGAAAATCTGTGGGGCACATTGAAGACCAGAGTCCATGCCAGGAGACCAACTAATCTGGAGGAGCCTGAGAGATTTGCTAAGAATGGACGGTGAAAAAAAAAACCATCTCTCCATTAAACAGCACTCTGGAATTATTTCAAAAATAATTAAATATTTCATAGGGGCTCATAATTTTGTCATAAACTGTCATATATATATATATATATATATATATATATATACACAGAGAGAGAGTCAGAGAGATGTATTTCATGTTTATTGCATATTTATACAATATTTTTATATTTAATTGTTTTCGACCGAAGAAAGGCTCTGTTATGTTATTCACAGAGCTTCATGGGAGTGAGTGGAGTGATTTTTTTCCATGATTTGATTGTTGAAATTCTCCTGTGGAGATTTCTTTGCAGAATTACAAGTAATGTAGTTTTTCACCAGGAATTCAGCTGTTAAATAAATTATATAAAATATATATTTTTATATTTTATAAAAAAAAAAATGGCTGGCTGAAGCATATGTTTCATTAACAGCTTTATAGCTCACAATGTGTCTTTAAGAGTTTAAAGTTTATCTTTAAATATCTGTTACCCTATTGAGAAAATATTTTTTTAATCCACATTCCAACTGTTGCGCTCTATAGAGTTTGATGTCAGTGCATATGACTAAGCTTATTGTGATAAACTAAATTATAAGTTGTGCTTTGAGGTCAAATTCTCAAACCATTACCAAATCACAAACTACTACTTTTGATTAAAGATGTAGAACATGGTCTTGCAGAATATGTGCATATTTATAAGCACCAATAAAGTAATAACAGGCATGCTAATAAGTAACTAGTTAATAGTGAGAACTGGTCCCTATAAGTGTTACACCCACTGCATGAACGGTATTCCAAAGGTTATGATACAATCAGATTGGAGAACCAGAACTTGTATATACTAAAATATAGGTCACCTACAAGTAGACGTCTTTCACTACCAAAGTCATTCATCAGAATAATATTTCACCGTTTCCTAAGTGCCAGGCCATTCGTCCTTCTGAACAGACACACGTGATGAGAAAGAGGAATGTAGCCATTCATTCATTCACCCCTCGCAAAAGGTGCCTTCCAAGATCCATTTCAGAGCACATATTGCCCATATTGTGTCACACAAGGACACATCTGCTCCAGCCTTAACATGCATCACAGCCTTTTCAAACGACAGCCTCCATTAAAGAAAACCGCCCTCCCTTTCGCTGACCCCAATTCAATGCACGATTCACCCATCGCCATTTTCCCAGGTCTCCCCACCGCCGGCCCAACGCTCCCCCTCCCATCAACTCAATTAAAGTTACCTGTCTGTGATCTGTTCTTTCTTTCTGTGGAACTGACAGCTCTGAAAGGGTCATCCTTATTAGCTGCAGATGTACAGGGGTCACAAGCTCACCAGGAGTGTTCGCTCTATGATGCAAGGCGAGGAATGTGTCACATCAACACTGGAACAAGAGGAGGTCACCAACCTGTGCGCACATTACTGAGATGTCATTGAGCGCAACTTCAAAGAACACACTCTGCCCGTTCCATTATGTACATTTTGACCCTGTGTTTTGAGGACGTGGGTGCTTTCTTTTAAATAATATGTCCAAAAAAGGGTATCTGTTCCTTACAATGGCCCCAAAATCTTTTTGAACATTTAAAGGGATAGTTCACCCAAAATATGAAAATTGTTTTCATTTTCTTACCTTACGTTGTTCCAATTCTGCATTACTATTATTAAATATTTTGAAGAATGCCTGTAACCAAACTCTTTTGCTTTCAAATATATTGAGAACAAATACAATGAACATCAGTGTAAACTAAAACTTTATACCAACATTCTTTGAAACAAAGAAAGTCAGGTTTAAACAACATGAAAACATTTTGGTGTCGAATGTATGGATATCATGTGTATGAATGTCATTGCATAAAAAAATTATTTAAAAGAAAGCACACTCTTAAACAACGTATTTCTTACATTTAAAACGTATTAGACAATACTGCTAAGATAAGCAAGATCAATATTACATTTATCAGTTATTTTGTTATTATTTAACCACTAAATTTAATCCTAAACCATGTATGCATGTTTAACATCTCATCTTTGGATTACATTGTGCATTTGTCAAGAGTTTAATGTGACACATGCTACTTTAACAGAAATGAAGCATTAAACTAGATAAATGGATGCTTAATTGAACCCTCAGGCAGTAAATTAACATGCTACTTTTTTAATGAAATGATACTCATTCTCATTATTTGTTTTGCCTGTGGTGTCACTTGTATTAGTCCGTACACATTTAAAAGTTTAACATTGAGTTTTATTTGACTGACATTCCCCTCTAACTTTTCTCTCTGTCGATTTTCCTGTATTGAATAATGTGTTCCCGTGTAAACGATGGGCACTAAATACAACTTTTCAACTGAGAAAGCAAAGCCAAAATAAAGCATTTATTTAGAACAAAAGTGCTGCCCTGACATCCTCTGAAGATGAAATTGGGGGTTGATCTAACTGCATTTAATTTTTTTTTTTGTTTGCTGCAATACACCTCCGAACACTCCATCACTTCATGACAGCTAAATTTAGGGTTGTACTGACTATCACATTGAGTCATACAGATACACAACAGTTCTACATTTAGAAAAATCAGTGGGCACAATACCACATACATATTTAGCACATGGGTCAAACCCCCTGGGCTCTTCATTTTTCCCCTCTGTATTTTCACGATGCTTTTTGTGTCTTTATTTTTAAACTTATGCCTGTAAATAGTTTTTTGTGTCATTGTTGTTTTTCTGCTCTTTCTTTTACTTTTTCTGCCCTGCATGCACACGTCTCTCTCTCTCTCTGCATGGCTTGACTGCATGCTGTAAATTGTTCTTGATGGAGTGTAGCTTCCTATACCCAGATACAAAAAGGTAAGTTACTTTTTATTCACTACTTTCCCACTTCCCAAGCAAATTCACTCTCTTTCCTGAATTGATTCACTCCAGCACTCCAGTAACACTGAAAAAACACTTGCTAGTTGGAAATTACACTGAAATGTGAAAGAAAAGACTACTATTTTTGAGTCATTATTACATCATTATTTTTACATGGCAGGGGCATACATTCAAGTTTTTTAAATTGTTTGTTTACGTTTTTGAATACTAACATTAAATACTACTTTTTTGCATTAACCAAATATCTAGGAGGTCATTTACTTTTAGGTAAACTCTAGTCATTTGTATGTAGAATTATTAAACACCATTACCATTAATGCCTATGTAACTATGTAGTAGTAGAGATCTTAGAGTCTCCTTTGTGTGTGTTCCTCGTGTGTCATACCTATATCTGTCCTGTGACGCGTTTTGTTCTTTACTGTTGACTTCTTTTCTTTTTGTTGGCTCACTTATTGACAAGACAGATTTTCTTCAATTAAGATGAAGTGCTTACCCATGGGCAGATGTAATACTGGCCTTTTATTAATTATTTTTATTGAATAGGTACATTTATGTCAGGCAGATTCATTTCTGTTACTGTGTAAAGGTACATTCCTCACTTGAATGGTAATTTTTCACTGTGAAGACAATGCAGAGTAAGAGACTGCAGACACTGTATCTCTCTCATTTGTTGTCATGTGGGTGGGTGGGTGGGTGGGTGTTTATATGCATATGGTCTTCAGTGCAGCGCAGAGCCCAGAGTTGTCTGTGGCCATGTCTCGCCTGCATACATACATTCATGACTTAAGAATGAGATGAATCCATTGGCTGCTTTCACATCCATGCAGGCATTAATTTGTCTTTGTGTCTGATCGAGGCACAGCAGCAGCCTGTGCGCAACCATAAATCAGGTAGCAAGAGAGTGTGTGTGTGTGTGATTGGTTAAGGCCTCCTGCCATTCATATATATATTAAATATAGATGAAAATTCGGTAACCCTTGCATGCATATTACTAGAATATTAGCCATTTATTAGTGCTAATTAAGCACATATTAATGCCTTATTCTACATCCCTAATCCTACCCAATACTTAAACTTAACGACTACCGCACTAACTATTAATAAGCTGCACATTAAGAATTTATTGAGGGGGAAAGTCATTGTTAATAGTTAACGAGTGTTACCTATTCTAAAGTGTTACCGAAATTTCTGTCATTAATTATTAGCACTCATGTCGACCTTCGTTCATCTTCAGAACCTAAATGAAGATATTTTAATGGAGAACTTTCTGACTCTGAATAGACAGCAATGCAACTGCACACAAAAACTATTCTTGTAGCTTTATAAAATTATTTATCAAATTCTACAAATGGATAATCTTCAGTACTATGATCAAAGCAAATATACAGTAGATCACTTCCATCAGCACCTTTAAAGCTTGCACAGTTCTTTTACCTCCATCTGGATCGTCATTTCACTTTGTAAAATTAGGGAGTTTCATTTATATGCTGTTTATTGTTGATGATCGCATTATTTTTTATATGCATATGCATACATAACGGATCGCTTGTTTCTGCATCTTCCTCATCTGTGTTTTTGATCTGTTCATTCTATATACATTCAGGAGATGCATAACATTGCCCCTGAGTGTATTACAGCAAGAATGCGGATATCTGGAAAATTCAGTTTTTTGCAGGCAAGAGTTGTCTCATGAATAAAGGAAAATTCTGTGTTTGGTGGGGAAAGAGTTAATGACAGAATTTTCATTTTTGGGTGAACTATCCCTTTAAGTATCATTCATATTCATGGCCCAGACGTTGCAAAGGGGAATAGAGTTTTGGAAAAAATCCAAACTCATTTGTTGACATGTTGCACCACTCAAACACAGAAATGTTTTGAAAGCTACAAATGGCTATTTGGTCTCTCCACATTAAACTGGTCCAGGAGAAAGTGTTAAACAATAATTCAATAGGTCCTGCTTATTGAGATGTTACTCTAGCATTTATTCTCTCACTTCCTCCCTCCCTGTGTTTTTCAAGCCCACCTCCAGCCTGTACAAATGCTTATCCGTAATGCATTATGGGCACATGGCTATGTACTATGTGGCTCAATGGCGTTTGGAGCGTGTACAGCTCTCACCCATTGAGAGTCATCTGTGCTGGAACCTCCATCTGCTCTTGTGAAACACACTTGATTTCGACCAGCCCTTTCCTTTTACAGAATCTCGCCCCTTTTATTTTTAAGTGCAGACCATCTCCAACAGGATGTTTATCCTGAAGTATAAAGGGATATAATTTGGCAGATGAAACAGATCTGACTAGTTGGCCATTGATGGGGAGATGGGAAGGGAAATGCCGTACTTGGCAACGTGGCAGCAGTAAGTAAAGCGCTATGAATGATTGGGTGCGCACGTGGCTTTCACACGAACCCGCTGATGCATGCCGCCCATCTCCTTTCACACTGGTCATTTTTCCTGCTTCTCCATAATTATGATCAACCATGCATTCACCAGCAACACTGCAATCGGACGCCCCATAACACATTTATTGTAAGCTGTGTTCTCAGGAGACCTCCACTTCTATGATTTACGTTTATCATGAATAGTCAAGGTCAGCTGGGATATTACAAACGAATGTTAAGGTTACGCCCACTCGCTCCCCTCCAATCAGCTTGTATGTACCAGAAAGAACTTTGATGAAGAGTTTAGTTCCTCTGTATTTAACGCAACCTTCAGTATCCAATAAGAATGGGATGAAGTGCGCCATATTAAATCACACGGGAGCCGTTTTTCTTTATCGATCTGCTTGGAACCTTAGGGCCACAGTTTACCAGACATTCATATGTGACACAGCCATGAAACGCAAGACAAATTCTGAATTACACCCCATGCCTGGCTCAACACTGAGTGAAGATAACTCAGTTGTTACCCACAAAAGCATATATATGCCTGGGTGTTTGCTTAATCGAAGCTCTTTAGCTGTATTGGAATTGAATTTATGGCAGCGGAGAGATACGTATGCTGAAAGCACGGTTCAGTTTTGTGCTTGGCCTTATTTTTCGTGAATGGTTGCGTCAGTCCTCTTCTATAGTGAAGTGGACCTCAGAGGCTGTTTCAGCCTGCAGCACCTTCAAAGAGAACGAACATCTGCAGTCTCTGCACGCACACACAAACATACTCGCAAACACAATCACATAGAGCCGAGCAGACCTGTGGATCTTTGAAAACTGCTTTGTAGCTCTGATGAGACCGGTGTGCATGGGTCGTTCTGTTAGTGGCCAACAGCAGGAATAATTCGAATAATTTGAAGAGCAGAATGAAAGACAAAGACGAGAAGGATGTCTACATTTTGACAAGCCTTTGTCGAAACTGAAGTGTGGCATTTTTTTCGTTGATAAAAAAAAACACTTTTTCCTTGACCAGTTTTATAGTTGACTTGCCAATCAATGTAAACCCAGGCTGAGGCTGAATTCATGTACTTTTTTACTGAATTAGATGAAGATCATCCCTCTCACGGCCTGCAACAGTTGTTACTGGGACAACTTTGTGCCTTATATACCATCAGGTGTATACTAGTGCCTTAAAATACAGTAATATGTGCCCTTAAGGTATTTTGTAGCACTGATGGCTCATTTTCACTGAGATGTATAGTTCAGTACAGTATGGTATGCAGTTATTTCCGTTTCCATTGTCAGAAGTTGAGAATGGTACCAAAATGGCTAACCATACCATAACACTTTTTTGGACCCTTGGGGAATGAAGCATCTACTTCACCCATTCCACCGTCCTGGGCTTCTTTACATCAGAGTGCATGAACAAAAATTATGAGTATTTTATCTTTTTTTTCACACACAGACAATGTAGCATTTCTTCTTCATGCGAGAATGACTTTGATCGCTACTTTCCGGTATACACCATGCCCATATACTTTTAGCGGAGGAAATACAAGTCGGATCAGGGTGTATCGTCCTAAATTGTACCTTATTATACTGTACTGACCCGTACCGCTTGGTGGAAACAAGCCATAGGGTACTGCCCCAGTGTAAGCTATTGTACCCTCATAGGGACAGTTTTTGCTGAGAGTGTACAATTGCCTTGTTGACAGCCTACAATTTTGGTTGCCAGAACATTCTCAAAATAAACGTCCTAAGATTCTATTCTGGTGAACCAAGAAAAGACTCATTCACTGTTTTTAACCTCTCTGTAATGTTCTTTCAAGGGGTACCTTATCATTGTAGAAAACAAAAAGCTAAAAACAACCTTTATTTAAAATTTTTCATAATAGGTTTAAATAAAAATTTACAAAAAAATGTTCTGGGAATAATAGTTTACGGTTACAAGAACATTCCAAGAATATTAACAAAAATATAATCAAATCACTCACTAATATTCAGAAATCTGTTTGCTGGTTTAGAGTGCTGAGTATTCAGATATCCTGCACATTTGACTTTAAAGGGGTCATATGATGTTGCTAAAAAGAGCATTATTTTGTGTATTTGGTGTAATGCAATGTTAAGTTTCATAAATCACACATACTGTAGGTTTGTTTCTCCTCTAAGCCCCGCCTCCTGAAATGGGTCGATTGATACAAAGCCCATCGTTCTAAAAAAGCGAGGTGTGCTCTGATTCGCCAGCTATCCAGTGTGTTGTGATTGGCCGAATACCTCAAGCATTTGGCGGAAATGTTACACCCCTTATCATAACATGATGCCACGTCCTGGTGCTATGACGCTAAAATAATAAAAGTCATTACAAACGAGGCATTTGTTGCATCCAGTGGAGACATAATTACAGATTATCATGACTTAGTACTGTCTTTTTACGCACCGCGTTGCATCACACCTCGTAAACATAACACAATGTCTGCATTTGTGATCAGATAAGCGTCAAACAACAAACACTACCCTTCACTGCTCAAAACTCACATTTGAATAGTAAGTTTGTAACACTCTAAAGAAAAAATGAAGATTTGAAATCACACCATATGACCCCTTTAACCTTGTAAGTATGTCTGTTGTGTTTATTTTAGTGGTCTGACATGTAAACTTTCTGTTTAATGAATGGTTTGGAGTGAGATGGCCTGTTATTAACATATTGGCTGTTTATTAGCACTCATAGAACACACATTCTGCATGACCATATTTTACATCTCTAATCCTACCCAATACCTAAATTTAACACCTAGCTTTCTAGCTATTAATAAGCAGCAAATTTGAGTTTGAGGCAAAAATTGTAGTTAATGGTTTGATAGCTGTGAGAATTGGACCACAAAAGTTGACTGGATATTTGTAATAAACACCTTAATAAGAAATGTATTAGTTTGCTCCAGTAATGAAAGAGAGTTTGTGATGGATGAAATCCCAACGATTGTTTCAACTGTTGGTTTGGTCATGCTTATGGTGCTTTTTACAAAAAAAAAGTTAAGTGTAATGTAGTTTTCTTTGTTTTTTTGAAAATGTATCAGTATCACAGTCCCACGAGTCTTCTTTACTAAGCTACAGTTTTTTAGATTTTGTTTGACTAGACTAGACTTTATTTTTTTGCCCGTCACCCCTCCTGCCATGTTCTTTTGCCCATGCAGAGAACTTGTCAGAGACTGAGAGTTTTCTCACACCCCCTCATGTTCATTTGTTTTATTTCTCAGGCGCTGTTGTTGTGTTAAATGCAACAGTGATGATTATTTATGTCTTTATGCACTTCCTCCACGTACCCACAAGCTAAACAAAAGTAGAGAGAGAGGTGTGAAGCCCAAGCAAGCCTCTTTGACAAGTTTAAACTGTATAGCTCACAGAAGCAGAAAATAACTAATTAGGATTGTGGTTCTGACAGCCCTTATATGTTAGGCTGGAGAGTCTGGCCCTTTCTCTGGCCCTCTGAGATCTGCTCATCTCACACATGACTGCACACAGGAGTGTGAGGGGCCATCCAGGAGCCCTACCTGAGAGAGAAAAAAAGCCTGCTGGGAAAAGAAATGCATCACTGAAGCATGGATACATTCTTGCACAATATGTTGAATCTATATTAAAATCAGTTTTTGTGACTCATTTTAGCTTGTGATGTTTAAATGCAGAAAATCAATCGACTTTAGACTTTCTGACCTACCAGAAATAGTGAAAGTTGATTCTGTGCAATTTTTTTATTTGCAGTGCCTATAAAATGTAATGGTCTTTTCATATTTTGTTGCTTTGACTTATTGTAGTTTTTGTGTCAACAGGAAAACTCTTTTTCATTATCAACAAAAAATATTTATCTTAATTGAGGCTACATTCACTTCATCATAGAATACAGTGAAATGAAAAAAAATTTAAGTGATATTTTACAAATGACTGTTATTATTATGATATATTGAAAAATCTTATTTGTTACTGTGATGTCAAAGCTACATTATTCCAGTCTTCAGTGCCACTTGATCCTTCAGATATCATTCTAATATCCTGATTTAGTGCTTAAAAGGGATAGTTCACCCAAAAATGAAACTGATGTCATCTGTTACTCACCGTCAAGTTCCATTCCTTTGAGTTTCCTGCTTCTCTTTAACATAAAATTATATTTTTTGAAGTATATGGGTAACCAAATAGTTTTGACTTATAGTATGGAAATCAATACTATGGAAGTCAGTGGGGTCCATCAACTTTCTGGTTACCCATATTCTTCAAATATATATAATTTTTATGTTTAACAGACAAAAAAAAATCATGACATTTAAATTTTTGGGAGAACTATCCCTTTAATTAACATTTCTTCTTATCTTAAAAACATTTGGAAACTTGTGGAAAACATTTTTAGGATTATTTGATTAATAGAACAGCATTCAAACAGCATTTAATTGAAAAAGAAATCTTGTTTTAGCATTTTAAATGTCTTTACTGTCACTTTTGATCAATTTAATACAGCCTTGCCAAATAAAAATAAGGATTAAAAAAGTCATACTATTCCGGGTGATCAGGACCCCTTAGCAAGTAAATAGAGTATAATAGGAGTATAAATCCACCTCTAACCGGAAGGCAAAATGGGATTGACAATCTTCAGTGGCTGAGACTGGAGAGATTGCACATTTAACTGTTGCTCCAGGGCTTCGCCAGCTACATCTTAATGGGAGAATGTCAAAGATAAATCCACTATTAAAGAAAAATGTCTCCGCACAGCATGTGAGAGACTTTGAAGCCAGTTGGAAGAAGGTTCTGTGGTCTGATGAGACCAAAATTGAGATGTTTGGCCATTAGAATAAGCGGCGTATTTGGCATAAGCCAAACGCTGCAGATCAGAAACACCATCCCCACAGTGAAGCGCAGTGGTGGCAGCATCATGCTGTGGGAATGCCTGGCAGGCTTCTGAGGGTAGAGGGTAAAAAAATGCAGCACAATACAGGCGAAATCCTAGAGGAAATCCTGATGAAGACTGCAAGATACCTCTGGCTTGGCAGAAGATTTCTTTTCCAGCAGGACAATGACAAGCGTAAAGCCACAGATTCACAGCAATAACAGAAAAACAACATTTATGTCCTGGAGTGGTTGTGTTCATGTGTCAATCCAACTGAGTTTGAGCAACTCTGCAAAGTGGTGTATGAATGAGGGAGAATTGCAGTGGCCAGATGTGCAAAGCTAATAAGAGACCCATATACAGGCTCGGGAATTATTTCTAAAGTTGCATTTACTAATTACTGTTTTATTGTTGTAGAAGAAAACAATGTGGGATACACTGTAGATTAATTAGTGCTGCTGACAAATTTAACATTACATTATGAGATTAGTTAAATGTTATGTTCCATATTTTTTGTGCTCTTGGTTGAACTGAATCTGCAGCACAGGTTTGCACAATGCGTTCAATATGCAGGCATCAAAATATCAATAAATGCTGGAGGCCTGAAAACCAGCTGAGGGCTGCTGCTCTCCTGTTTTTAAGTTATCTTTTTTGTTTTCTTTTGTTAAACAGGAATTGAATGATAACATATCTACAGAAATACTAACTGCATTTATAAGAAATATTAAAATGGTTGTCTTTTTAAATCTCTCTTCTTTCACTAACTTGATTCCTGCTGAACATTCAAAGAAATACGATTTCATGCCAGCTGCTGCTCTCTGTGGGAATACACTTGATTTTATTAGTGCAAAAGCTCTCTCTTGACATTTGTTTACTGAAGATAAGGAACACTTTTGTCAAATCATGCTGCAAAGTTGCATTATGCAGAAAGCTAAACTGAAAAACATTATTTGGACTGCAAAGGTAAATCCAGACTTTGTGAGGAACATGTTCTCTTAATCAAAAACATTTTCAAAAACAAAAACGAGATCTACGCAGCCTTACGAATCCAAAGTCCAGTGCTACCTCACCGAATCCCACCACAAAGACTGTAATTAAGCAATCGAGCAGAGGAGATGATGGGTGTCAGGTGGTGCAGAGGTTTTCAATAAAATCAATGTTTGCCTCACAGACTCTCTGACAGCAGACAGTGTTGTCTAGCTTTGTATTGATATTTACTCGAAATCCTGTGCAGCTTGTAGTCAATTCATAATCCTCTAGTTCTGTGTGGGGTCTCGGGGACCCCAAGGCTATTTAAATTGCTCAAAAACATGCTTAATAATGAATCCGGTTGAATCTGATTATAAAGAAAATTTCCAAAACATGCATCAGACAAACCTGAACATTATATAAAAACACAGCATCCATTATTATTTTTGGCACCAGCAACACAATTGCTCAATTCATTTCTGGATGATTGCACGTCTGATATTTGTCGTGTCTGTGCAACGATTGGGCTTTTTAAGCCCAAAGTGCTTGAGCCTTTTGCCCATACTAAAATGCATGTTAATATAAAGCTAAGAGCTTCAGGAGAGTGCTCTGCTGTCATGGCACGACATCACCTCCAGTGTTTCTAATTAGCTTATTTGGCCGGATCTGAAACAGTACGTCTTGTTAGAAAAAGCAGGAGTTTGACGTGAATTGGATATCTAAAGCCTGTAAAATCTATCAGGCTGACATGGTGCTTTGTGCTGTTGACATCACAGGATGTCTAAAAGTGGTTGTTTTTCATAAGTCACACATTTTTTTTTCTTTCCCTCTCTCTCAGGGACTTAAACCAATGGATCACAATGGGCTGTCAGATCCCTATGTTAAGCTTCACCTGCTGCCTGGAGCTAGTAAGGTATGTGCCTGCTCTCCCCTTGAAAATGCATTGTTTTACACAATACAAGGGAAGCCTAGTAAAATGATTTATATGTTTTAAGGCAGTGGTTCTCAGCCAGAGGACCGAGACCCATTATGAGACCTCAAGAAACTTCCTTCAACAGGACAACTGAAAATTATTCTGATCAATATATTAAGAAAATATATTCAAATCATGATTAATAAAATTTTATATCTTAGAAGTATATTATTTTGTTCTGTGCTATTGTTTCTGTTTGTTTCCCAGTTATGAACCACAGCTTTATGGTAATGTTACACTGCTAATTGATATTTTAATAGATTCTAATGTTTAATAACGCATTTAAAACCTTCTAAAACACAATTTGGAAAAGTATCATATATGATATCAAGTATGATAGAGTATGATTTTGTCTATTTAAAATAGATGTGTGTATCTCTAGACTCAACACTCTGTTTTCAGAACAAGCTCTGCCTGTAATTCCAGTTAAAATTTCATTTTAAATCACGTCAATAACATGACATCAGATGGAAGGTTACTCATGGGAGGTGCATGTGTTTTATGTGCATTTTGTTAATAGCAGTCTGCATGTTTAACTTTAATATTCAATTGGGCATTACTAGATACAGACAGACAGATCCAACTTCAAATTAACTCTTAAAACACCAATTTGTCCCATCTCTGTCCGTCTCATCATGGGTCTATATTACATTTATCAAATTGACCAGTGCTACCTTGAGATCTAAAATGCCAGATTTTCCTTGTCACTGAACAACCTCTGTGCTCTCCAAATTATCATCATGCTTCTCATTATAATTCATCTGTTTTTGACCGGTACCCTTCTTGCTCATCCTGCCAACAATCCACTTAGCTTCTGACAACATAAGACTCCTCTAAGTCATTCTCCTTCTGTATGGATCATATGTCCTACAGTAAAGCTGAACTCTCCTTCACAGGGTTACAGACTAATTGAATGGGATAAGATGTCTGAGTTAACCCATTAGGATTAGGAAACACCTCACAGATGTACTTGATGAAACAAAGACACAGGCGTTAATCACACTTTCTTCTTTTCCATGAACTTTTCTTCAATAAATGGTGTTAGAAGGTGCTTAAGCTTTATAAAAATGCTGAGCGCCCACCTTGGAAGGTCAAACTAAATATTATATGAGCCGTTTTATTTTCCATTAATTCTAGATGAGGTTTGCCATTTTGCAACCATGTTATCAAAATGTGGTACATGCCTAAATTCAGAATTTAAAACCCTGATTCATGTCATTTTATTGTTATATATATGATTTTATTAGTTTCAAACATGGAAGGTCTGGCTTCTTCCTAGCTCATTTAGTGAACTAGTGCCAGTGAACACAACCACTAATCTACAAGCAAATCTGTCATCTCTTTCAGGCCAATAAGCTCCGCACAAAGACCCTACGCAACACTCTCAACCCCGTCTGGAGTGAGACCCTAACATATTATGGGATAACTGATGAAGATATGGTTCGCAAAACACTCAGGTACCCAATCAGAATCTATACATTCATCACTTTATATGTGTCAAGGCTACTGACAATAGCTTATGCATTGTCATGAAGTGACTTGGTTGTTAGAGTTTGGCAAAGGGTTGATGCATTTTCTACATATTGAGAGGGAAAACAGTGTTCCTATGATAAATATACTGAAGGTGGAAGCAGAAGAAAAGAATAGTGGAGAAAGTGGCATGCAAAGCAAACCAGCTTAATACATTTAATGAGGGCATTTTAAAAATGTCAGTGGTGATTGAACTGAGATCCTACTTTAATAAGGAAAAAGAGAGAATGTAGATGTTTTCTTAATTAAGTGTCCATGGTTACATGATCCCCATGATCCGGTTGTAATTGGGTGGGTCAGGCCCACACCAGGCCCCCATGCGGCACTGAACCTGAGACTTAATTACAAGCTGAACAACCATTTGCCTTCATCAGCTTCAATGGTTCTTGGATCGCTGCCATACAAGTACTGAATAGAGTATAGTGGGATGTTATGGCATTCATAAAAATGAAAAGCCTCCTGTTGAAGGACTGGTGAAGGAGGTAGAAATTTACTTCTCCCTCAGTCTTCTACAACTGATCTGTTGTTTGGGGTGTCTATGAAACTTCTCTGTTCCTGTGCCGATGTATGACAGTAGTTTGAGAGAACAGTGTTTTCTTTATCCTGTAAAATGGCATTATATTCCTTGGACGTTATGTGACCCTGCAGAGCAATTATCAGGGTCTAATCACTCCAATTAGCTGGCTGCTGATACCATTAGAGTTTCCTCAACATGTTTAACTGTTGCCAACAGAAACAGAAGTACAGAGAGGATCCATTTATTTTTGCCAGTGTTTTTGGGTGTAAAAAGTAGGGAGTGATGTAAACTGGCCTGTTATAAGTAGGCTTTTTTTGTTAGATTATAATTCAATTAGCATTTATCTTTGGATAGCATTTGGATATTTTGGCTAGTAACTGCCAATACTGAAAGAAACATGTATATCTTTACAAATTAAATGTATTAAACACACTTAGGCCCAATCCCATTTCTACCTCTAAGCCCTTACCCTTTCCCCTATCCCTCCATTTTGCACATTCACATGAAGGGGTAAGGTGTCTCAATTCTCTTTTAGCGGGAGATAGTGTCAGATAGACATTCAAATGAAGATTTTTTTAGGACCACACTTCAAACGGAAGGGGTATGATTAGGGCTGGACGATATATTGATATATATATTATGTGCATCTCGTCAGTAAAGCCGGTTCTTTGATTAGTGGTAAATATCCATCACCTGTTTTCAAATGAAGTGTCAGTTAATACACAGAGCTGTAGATCACGCTGTGATCTGTTTCAAGGGACATGGGGAAGGGGTATAACTAATATGTAATACATTTTACACAAACCTTTTATAGGACCTGAATCTTTAGACCTGACTCTTATAACCTTGCGTCATAATTTAAAGTGGCAGTTGCTAGAGGCCTTTAGATTCAGTGCCAACTGGTAATCAACCGATCATGACTCACCTTCGCAAACATTTTCAAAGTTTTTCATGTCGTATTCTTTATTTTGGCCACCCCGTTTAAGTCGTATACGCTGTTGCCTGGTAATTTCACCCCAGCTGAGATGTCACTGGCCCTTTTACTGCCTCGCAAACACAACTGTAGCAAAATGGGTTGTTTTTTTGAAAGAGCTTTGATTGTTTAGCTTGCATTGAAACCCTGCGCAGTGATTGAAATGCTGCATTAGGATAATAGCACAGACAAAGTGGCAGTAAAGATTACACCACAGAGGAACATTAGTCTCCACTTGTGTGTATCATTACGTAACAGCTGTGTTACACACACAATATCCCTCAAATCCATTAAAAGCAGATTAACCAAGTTGCCTGAGTAGAGAACCCACTTGCCATTGTCTTTAAATGTTGCAAATGTAAGAAAAGAGTTTGTCAGATAATGAGGTCAAAAGTACAAGTTTTACACATAAACAGACATTTTAATGTTGTCTTCTCGTGGTTAATGGAATAAATGTCAGTAAATAAAAAGCACAATATTGTGTAGCTAATTGAACTCTAGTCTTTCACACATTCATGCTGCGCATGCTGTCTGCAATACAAGTCACAGAAAATAGGCATTGATTACTGACAGAGCACTTTTTGGTCTTTGTCAGTCTTAACAATTTATATGGGCTGACAAAGCATTAAATGGGAAGCAGATTTCAATTTGGTCTTGATTAACTCTTACTTAATATGGATTAGTTTTCTGTTAGAAAACTGCTTGCGAAGGAAGCCGTTACTCGGAGGACTTTTCTACCTATCATGAGTCTCTGTCTCAGATACACCAGTATATATAGGAAAAGTGTCCTCTGGATGGAGGAGAAATAATGTCCTAATACTTTGGCCAGATGAGCTTGTATCAAATTGGAAATTCATAGTTTATTGGATTCTTGGAATTTCATTGTAATACCAAATACAGACTATAACAATAATTTTTAATTGGCCTTGTAATATTCAGTTTTAAGACTATGAATAATAGTAAATGATACCGCCTGGGGCAACTGTATTTCCCTACATTTTTTTGGTTAAATAAGATGCTTTAATTTGATTATTCTTTATTCATTTGTTTTCTTTTTCAAGGACAACTTGAATGCCAGATATTTCAGATATCCCTGGTAGCTACTCTCCAGGTTTTCATTTTTAGCAGGATTTTTGGCAACAAATTCAGAAGCAATTGAACTAAAAATTTATTTTTAAAACATGACTGAATAACTATATTTCAGTACAAAAAATGTACTGAATAATTATACTGTAGTTGTTGCTTAGACTTTTGCTTTAAAAATGTTATTATGCTTGAAAGCTAAATTAATTAGTACCAAATAAATGCAAAAACAATTTAGTTAACACTGTGTATCAAAGCAGTTGATTACTTTGAGGTGTGCTCTCTTTTTAGATACAGTTGATTCGTTATTTGAAATGAATTAATTATATTGTGCAGTATTAGTCATTTTAATTCCCACCCAACTACCAACACAGGCATTTGTAAAACATCTTGTATTAAATATGAGTCTCAAAATATATACGCTATATTACGGTTGACACTGTAGGTTTATACCAAATGATGCAGATAAATTGCATTTTGTTATTAATCAAATAATAAATCTCCTCACAGTGAAGAAATGGAACAATGTGACCTGCAGTCTCTCTTTCCTGAGCAACTTTGATGTTGCAAGACTCTAAAAAGTTTGACACTGACACCAGGTTCATGGTGAAGTCGTCTAGACAGGCCAGAGCAGTGAGAGCAGGCAGTTATTGTGTGAGTCGCAGGCTTTTCCCGCTGAGATTGCAGCCCTGGGTTTGGAGGCTCCCAGATTTGTCTGGACTCAGTGTGAATTAATGAGGCAGAGAGTCTGCGCTTCAAAGGTCACATTTCTGTGCTTAAACGCTGCAGTAACAGTTTCATTCAACACAGCTAGAGGGAGGTGGTGCTGGGAAGAAGCTGGGTGATTTAAGAGTTCGAAAGGCTGACCTGAGGCCTGGCATTAGGGTTCCAGCTTTTTTTTTTTTTTTTTTTTTTTTTTATCTTTTGTGCAGTTTTTAGAAGATGAGCTCCTTTGGGATAAGGCTGTATGATGAAATGGTCCGGACATACTAACAAGTTGACTGAAATCCGTCACTAATGTTTACTGTTTTGAGGTGAAGTACAGAAGTGTGTCTGTGTGCGTCTGTAGACATCTGGATCGGAAAGGACCCACCTGATGATTCACCATTGCTTTTCTTTAGGGCTGTCTTAGCCAGTTTCCATGGAAACCAAAAGTCTCCCTCGCAGGCCTTTCCTTTAGGGATCGCTCTTGTCCTTCACGTAAATAAACTCCAAATACTGGCATATTCAGCGTCTCACCTCTAGCGTTTATAAAAACTACATTTTCATTATTTCCTCTTGCAGCATTCAGGCACTTTATAGCACCTTACATTCACTCAATAAAGCCTGTCTAGTAAAGCCCTTGATGGTCTGTGCCCACATACCAGTGATAAAATTGTTGTCTTACGTCTGACTCGGTCTTGTTTGCTCTTGATCACTCTGAAAGGAGGGGAAAAATGAAAAGAGACAAAGGCACTCTCTCTAACAGGAAGAGAAATTTTCTATTTCAATTCCTCTGTAAAGTCACCATTAAATGACACTGGCGTTCTGTGCTCTGATGAGTAGTTTTAATATAAGTTTAGTATTGAATACTAGTACACTGGAAACAATTTTCACTCAAAAACAGACCATAATTCTTACAATTGTTGGGTTAGTCAAGAAGTAAACATGGCTAACGTGAATATGTGACAAATCGCATGAATATAAGCAGTGTTTTTGTGCTTAAAGTATAAAGGAAGCACTGGGAAACATTTTGCCAGCTGAAATATTCACAGTTAATTAAGACTTTCAAATAATTAATATGTTAATGCCTGTGTGTTAGGCAGGGGTTTTTAAACTAAGGGTGCTGTAACATTTGTGGGAATATGAGAGCAAGTAAAACTGTTTTACAGAATGTATTAGAGATGCCAAAAAAAATATATATGTATTAACGTAAAATAATATTATGTTTAACACAATAATTTGTAATTTTATCTGCCACATTTGATATTATTACATTGATAATTTCTAAAGACCTTTTTTAGTAATTACTTAATAACAAACTTGCTATGATTAAAAAAAAATAATAATAATAATAATAAATACTGTTTAATACTATATTCTTTAATTTAAAAAATAACTTAATGGAAGGTAAATATTTTCCAGATTATTAACCAATATATAATCCTGTTTGATATAAAACAATGCAAAAGCCAAATGTTTAATAAAATAAAATAAACTTGTTTTTACAATATCAGTTTAAATAACCAACAAGTCTATGAAAAAATATAGCTGCCTTTATAGTTTATAGTGTTGCTGGTCTAACAAAGCAACAATTTTATTTTGTGATCAATGACATCAAAAACTTAAAAAAAACAAAAAAAACAAACAGTTCAAATATAGGAACGCATATATGTAGCATCTCATAGACCTTACCGATTCACACTTTGATGCATAATTCATTATTATTCACAAATAATCTTCAAATCATCTCATCTGCAAGAAAAACTTCATGGACAGCTTCACAAAGAGACCCACAGCACTCCTACAGAGTGTAAGTCAGACATGAACACGAAGTCAGGCTTCAGTCTTTCAGACTTTCACACAATGGAGCTCTGAGGTGTTATCTTCCTTCAGCATTCGGTCTTTCCCATTATTCACCGAACCTCATTTGCCGACGATCTTCATGTGTCGCCGATGAACATCAAAGTGGTGTTTTAATGGCGGGCTGAACTCCTCCTGTGGCTATGAAAAGCATGTGATTTATCTGAAAAGGCATACCTCCATTGCCAACTTTATCTCAAGACAGTGACAGCTCTATTCAAAACCAAATTACCCACGCAAGTGGCTCACCTCTCGTGCCTTCATACCCGAGAAAGCCTTTTAATTTACACTTGCTGTTTAAGAATACAAAAATACTATTTGCAAACACATTTTCTGGAACATTTACAGACAATTAGATATAGCTAGATGTGCTTCACCTCTTATTTTTCGTATTTCATGACTCAATGGGATTTATCTCTGCATATTAACACAAAGAGGACTACAACAGAAAGCTATTAGAATATCTTTTTTTTTTTTAACAGCAGGAATCCTGTCCTCTTCCAATCTCTAATAACAAGTCTGTCTCTCAGGCAAATGTGCATAGTTTATTCATTTCCCTCTCAGCATTCTTTTAGCTCAAAATACGGCTGATCTAAATTTATATTACATTATTTAGATATTACAGTTTGGCCATTTTCATGAACTCTGAAATTTAATTCCAACTAATATTTTTAGTGAGAATTTCATATATTTAACTCACTAACAGGGTATAATTATTTCAAAAATGAAAGCAAGAACCAATATAAAATGTTCCACCCATATTAACATTATATACAACAGGTAAAATTGTATTGAACCTTTAGAAATATATTTCTAAAGGTGCTATTGACTTTTTGACCAAATATTATCCATACAAACAAAGAAAACAATCAAATACAGTAAGTTCAGAAATTAAGTTATGTGTAATAAAATTGAATGACACAGGGGGACAGTATTGAACACATGAAAAAGGGGAGATGCAAAAAGCCATGGAAAGCCAAGACATCAGTAATTAGCCAGTGGAAATTAATATTAGCTGGTTCAGTCCCAGGATGATGAAGATGAAACAAGGGGGGACATTTCAGCCAGACAATGATCCTAAACATAGCCACGGAAACACCCAGCTGGTTTTAAACACAGTATTTTTAGTATTTGTTAGTATTTTTAAGCACAAATGTAAGACTTAAGACATTTTTAAGACCTGCACAAATCAAATATCATATGACCGTAGTAGGGCAGTGACTATGGTAACATATAGGAAACTGTAAAATGACTAAAAAGGTCATAAAACAAAAGGTTTTATGTATTTTTTAAGAAAATGGATGAGTTGTATCAATTAGTAATTAATATTAATTTAAACTATTATTTTTAATCAATTATTACATGCATTAAATAACAATAAACGTTTATTTGGTTGTGTTTTATGTTCTGTTTATTGTCATATACATATTCATATTTATTGTGAAATGTGGTAACTATAACAACCGCAGCGTTTATTGCCGTATGTTACCAGACCTATGCTTAGTATTGACACTTAGGTAAGGGTGATAGTTAAGACGTTGCTCTTAAAGAAATCCCTTGCCTCAGGGATTTTTTTTTTTTCCCCTCAGGGATACCCCTAAGTCAAATTACTTAAGGACTTTCATGCAACCGGGCCCAGAGTTCATAGAAGAGCCCCACAGAACTTTCAACATCTGAAGACTGTTATGTGTGAACCGTTGCTACTAAAAATACTAAATAGAACTTTTCTACCTCACATTATTTAGAATTGTCTTTGCAAAGTAAAGGCCAGGAACAAATATATCTGGCTCATGCAGAAAAACAAAATGTACTGTGATTGCCTGTGAGAATAGCATTGTACAAAAATCCCAGAACTCTCTGCAAATTTATCCAAGAGAACAGTTAGCATTAAACATGTGCACTACAGTAATCAACCATAATCAAAACAAAACAGAAAAAGCACTGTTCTGGAAACAGCACGAAGAGCAATCCAGCACACAGCCATCTGGGGACACAATCATATCCACATATAACAAAGCAGAGGAAAGTGCCTTTATTAACCAGACCTTTTGAACATGCCTGAGTGCTGCTTGTAGCTGCCCCGTGCCTCATTCAAGACCTTTATCAATCTGCCGGGAAAAGAAAGTGTGATTGCCTGTTTACCTGAAAAGTCTTTGGAGAACAGAACTACTGAGCCAGGCTGAACAAGTTAGCAAAGAATAGCAATGGTATGTTACAAATACACATACAACATCTGGATGGGAATAGAACAAGCGTTCAGGAATTCATTGTTAATGCAGTGGAAAGGTAACAAATGGAAATAATGTGGATTGGGAGGGATTCTGTATGTTCTTCTTTGTTTTATCGACAAGGCTGTGTAACTCAAATCGATTAAATTGTAGGCATTGCTAGACCTTATTAAGAAAGGCACTGGCCCTATTGTGTTTCAAGATTACGAGGTTATTTCAATTTAATCTTCGCCTTACTAGTTAATACAAATTTTTTTTCACTTTTTTTTTTTATCCCACTTGCCAGTGGTGGGAACTGCTGAAAGACAGCATTGGGTGGCAGTGTTCAGATCTCCTGCTCCTCTTTTCTCATCTGTATAATAAAATAAAATGCAACAAAATACACCACCGCTCAGAATGAAATCCTAGACTCTTTTTTCTGCATTAGTCTGTTTGATGTATTTTATTGTTGGATATCCTGATGGGGCAATTTTCTACAAATGCATCATGTGTGGGAATATTATTAGATCATAGACATCACAGACTACTATATAATAGTGATTATACAACTAAAGTGACCTATGTGCTTTTGGTTTTGTGTAGTTTTGTGATATTTGTTGGAGTGGGAGATGAAGGAATCAATCATGTTATGATGTGCAAAGCATGAGGATTATGGCAGTCCTTGAACCTGAGACAAGTAGATGTGTCTAGAGTGAAAATATGTCTAAATTTTACAGTCAGGACCAGCACTGCTGGCATGACAGAAATGATGCACTGGATAGAACCTGCTATTTTGCTCTTCCAAAACCTGGTTTCAAATCCAATTTCAGTTACCAAAACGTTTTAGATGCATATTCTACAAAAAACTGAGGTCTGGATTTCAGTTGGTAAACGTTTTAATGTTCAAAGAAGGTTTTTAGTTGCTCCCAGAGACTTGAGAATCAATTAAATCCCAAAAGTTATAATAGTGCCATAAAAGAAGTTCTTTATTTATTTTATTTTATTTTATTTTAATTAATCCTTTTTGTTTTGATGATCAACAAACTTTGAATTGCATTTAGGAGAACTTACTGGATGGCACATAGCCACGGGAAAATGAAAAGTTCATAAGCTCAGTTGGTTCTCTCACTTATCATGACACGCCAGGTTTGAATGAAAATGTAAAAATGCAAAAGCTTGAATGAGATTTGAGACCCTCAGCAGTAGACAGTATTTTCAGTAATTGACTTGCGTTTTAGTTCCTTGCATAATTTCGAATACACAATATGGGCATTGCTGGCCATCTTTAGGGGGCTATAGCCGGCTAAAAATCAGCTCCTCCTTGTCTTTCAGCTCGTTCTTTTTCAATCCACAGAGCGAGTAACAGAGGACAATCTATTTATCAATAGATTGTTATAATATCTGCATCTGTGCAGTTATTTGTCGTAGATACAGTTTACAAAATATCATGCGGGAGCTATCGTTCCCCATCTACAGTAGTTTTCACTGCATTCACCCCTCTTCTCATCACAGCCGTTTCCTCGAGTGAAAATGAAGCACATATGAACGCATACTTTTATAAAACGATCATGTTGCCATTTTCATTTGAATAAATAGATTGTTATATTATATACCCTGATTGGGGGCTGAGCCCCCTAAAATGAAAATCCTATAATCACCCCTGAACTGAGTCATATTTACTTTGAAGGTATGTAAGTATGTGTATGATGTTTTTAATGTCCTTTTTGGAACTTTAAGTCATGCATATTTATTATGTAGAAAATAGCAGCTAGGATGTTCGGCAAAATAGCTCAGTTTAACAGAAAGAAAGCCCTTTAGCTTTCAAATGGCATGAGGGTGAATAAATAAAAGCGATTATCATATTTTGGTGTAATAATTTCTTTTTCTGTAGTTAGCTAATTCATCACCATCTTAAACACATGGATTTGTTGTTATTCTGGCCATCTGTTCTTTCTGTAAATGAGAGATATCAGCAGTAAGTTCTTCTTTTTCCTGTGTGAATTACTCATCTGTATCCAGTCAAATGTTATTATTGACCTGTGCAAAACTGAAAGAAGCCGTGCCTTTGTTCCTACCCCCACTTGCCGATACTGCAAACAGCACAGAACACTAATTTCACAGTGAGCAAGTTCAATGCAAATGAACATCTATAGTAAAAAGATCCTTCCCATGGAGCTTCTTCTATGGATTCTGAATATATGGGATATACTGCATAATTGGTTCCGGTCACACTACGTATATGACAGAGAGTAAGTGCTTTTCAAAACCGTTATGAAGCACAGGTGGTGGGGAATCAGTTTGTAATGCCTGCATTCAACACTTGACTGGATACGTGGATATGTACTCCTTCATATATTTCTTTGACTGAATGGAGTACAGATTTTATTAGTAGGTTCAGACAGGGTCAGAGCAGTTCTAGATAAGTATCAAAAATGTATTTTGATAGCTTTGAAATAGTGCATCAGATTAACATGGTGATGAAAGTCTTCTCACTAGCTACATAATTCCTTTACACATCAAGTCTACAAGCCAGAACTCATACTGTCAATCTTTTGTTTTCATCTAGGATTTCAGTGTGTGACGAGGACAAATTCCGCCACAACGAATTCATTGGTGAAACCCGAATCCCCTTGAAGAAACTCAAACCCAACCAGACTAAGAACTTCAGCAACTGTTTGGAGAAGCAACTTCCTGTGAGTTACAGTCTTTTAGAGTTCATCTCTGGAAATGAATCAGTCTGATGACGGAAGGAGTTGAGTTGTGCTAATCATCAGTGCGGTTGTCTGTGAGTGAAATTGAGGGAAGTTTGAAAGCTACATAAGGAGATTCAGATATCAAATTGATTGGGACATCCAAAGTGACACTCATTAGAATCAACATATTAATTAGAAATCAATTATCATTGGAGCAACATCCTCACATCCATCACCCATCTGAGACAAACATGCCAGGCGTACAAACATCAGTAAACAATACAATGCGTTAAAGCTGCTTGCTGCTGGAAAAAACTAACAACGGTTTGACAATTGCAGTTTGTGTTGCTTGTTTCAAACCCTACCATATCCTCGAGGGAATACATTTTTGTTTCACTGGAAATATATACCATAAATGTATGAGAGACACAGTCCCACACGTGTTAGTACCTGGACCATACCTTATATCTGAAATGTTATACTCTAGTCACAAACTAAAGCTATAGCTCAGCAGGAAGTCTTTCGTCAGTACCTGGGCACAGCTCTGCTAGGATCAGCACAAACTATGCTTTATATGGTCTGGCAAGAGGAGGAGGAAAACCTTAAAGAAAGCAGTTTGATACACTGCATTGTAGGCATGTCTTCTTCATTTGAGGGTGGTGGATGTAGGTTTAAGGGATGATAACTGTGTCGAAGTGCTTCATGGATTGACAGGATGAGCAAGTAATGGGTGAGGGTTGATCTTATATATTTATTTTTATTTTTTTTATCAGTATCTTGCTTGAAAGACAGGGGTCATATAAACCCACGCATTTTCAGTAGCCGATTGAATCAGTGTTGAACTGATAGAATGTTTTCTTTTATTGCTATTTATTAGATGGCTCTCTGAAATGTTTGATTCTGATTGGTCAATCTCGACATTCCAAAGTTCATCTGTCTTGGCCTACAGCCTCTTGCTAGGAAATGTTTCTGACTTAAATCAATATTGTCCAGTTATTTACTTATTTACTAAGTAGCCATGTACAGTATTAAGTGGGATACTGTACATCCAGCCAGTGTACATTATAACTTTGTGTCGGGGTCCTGATCACCCTGTCAGGGTCTATTTTGTGATAACAATCAGATGTATTTGCATTATCACTTACCATTCACACATCTATTCAATACTTCGGCAATATCACATGAGCAAGATCACTGTTGTTCTGAATTTGGCTATAAGCACAAGATCACAGTATGATATTGTTTTGATGCAGAAGTTTAATACACAGTTATTAGGGAAAATTCTGTCATTAATTGCTTTCGCCTTTCAGATGAATCCAATCTGAGTTATATTAAAAATATTCCTGGCTATTATTATTAAGTGTTATTGCAGTGGGTGGGTGTTTCTGTTTAACAGTCCACACATCAACACATCAAACAAAGTGCTCACAGCCATAATAAAACATGCCTTGCATGGCTCTGGGGCATGAATAAAAGTAGTGAATCTATGTGTTTTTGTAAGAAAAGTATCCATATTTCAAGTGTAACAAACAGTCTTCTCTCACTTGTGCTGACTGTTGCCCACGGAAGCTGTTCCAGTAGATGCCTCTGAGTTATGCTAGTCTCATGAGTTTGTTTACAGGAACAAAGGAAGCAAGGTTTCCTTACTTCAGCAAAGGAGAACTAGTCACCTCTTGGCTTATATTGAAATCCTCCAACATTTTTCTTTACAAATCTCGGTTTGTACTTCTAATTCACATTATACTGACATCCTGCGTCATCAGCCAGAACAGCTTTCACGTACCACAGCTATGTTTGAAATATAGATATTTTTCTTACAAAAATGCATTGATTCGCTACTGATGGCCTTTATTCTCCACCCGGAGCCGTGTGAGGCACGTTTTATTATGGATGCACGCTTTATTTGACGTGTTTTGAACTGTTAAACAGAAACACCTGCCCACTGCAATGATGAAGCTTAGAAGGGCCAGGACAATTTTGATTGGATTGATCTGAAAGAAGAACATCACATACACCTAGGATAACTTGAGAGTGAGTAAATAACAGACTAATTTTCATTTTTTTAGTGAGCTAACCCTTTAAAATGTTCACTTGACATTACTGGTTCAGCTGTAATGTTATGAAGCTAATGAATGTTATGAAGCTCTTTTGTGTTTGAAAAAAAAAAAACATAATAACAAAGACTGATTCAGAAGAGGAAAAGATGCTGAATAAAGTCATCATTTTTGTTTTCTTTGCTCACAAAAGGTATTTTCATTGCTGAATAACATTGCACTAATGTCACTATTTTACTTACTAGCACAGAAAGCTAGTAAGGACTATTTTAACAATGTCCTTACTAGCTTTCTGTGCCTTAAACGTGTTAGTTGCATTGCTGTCTATGCAGAGTCAGAAAGCTCTTGGATTTCATCCAAAATATCTTAATTTGTGTTCTGAAGATGAACAAAAGTCTTACTGGTTTGGAATGACATGAGGGTGAGTAATTAATGATTTAAAATTTTGGGGTGAACTATCCCTTTAAGTAACTTAGACCCAATATTACCAGTATTTCCTAACAGAGTTCCAAATGAAGTCAAAGCAGAATAACCATTACATGTCTCCAACCAACAATGTTGTGGTATTGTGTTCTTTAATGATTCTGCTTTTGAATGAATCTGTTAAATGACTAATGACTACCAAAAATCAGTTTAGAATAACCAATTTTAAACATTTTATTTATTTATTTAAAATCTTGTTATTTCCTGGAGATATTAAAACGTAAATAAATTCCACTTAAGTATTATATTTATTATGATAGTTGTGACATTAAAATCTGCAGTGTATGCAAAAATATCAGCAGGAAAATTGTACACTCTAATGTTTACAGTTTTTGTAACTATTTTCTACCACTTCTTCGGCTGCACGAGATGAGAACACATTTTTATAATTTCTTGGGTCAGGAAAGAGTTAGAGTATATGACATATTTCATCCTACCCTAAAGCGAAACACCAGCTCTGGCTGAATGCGCTTAAATCTGCAGAAAGGATGCATTCCTGTTACATTTCTCACATTACACAGCTTTGCTAGGATCAGCACAAACCACTGCTGTATATGTTCTAGCAGGAGAAGGGAAATTGTTTTGTACTTCAATAAGCTGAAAGAGCACAGGTTTAGGTGTTTAATCAATGTAATGAGAAAAAATCTAGACGTGTCGATAAGTTTATTCGTAAGCCATTTAAGACCATATGGCAATCAAGTAAAAGGCCAATAAAGGAAAATGCATTTACAGGACCACACCTGTTGTCAGCTTAATAAGCGCAATCGGTTTAAGAATGTGCATGTTAACAATTGGGGAAAATAAATCCAGCAATAAATGAGGAAAACAAATAGAACAATAAATATTTATTTATTAGTTAGTTAGTTAGTTTGTTCAAGCATGTTGCCAAATACTATTAACACATTTTATGCCGAAGATGAGTTTTCAGTGGACTTTAAAATTGCTTTGCAAATGAAGATCTACAGTTACAACAGTTTTGTTAATTTCTGTTAATTTAGTCAAGTTTGGTTTTTGTTTTAATAAATGTGATTTGCCAATACCAATAGCCTCATGGTTTAAGTCCTGGCTTGTGGATCTTTCCCAATCCTACTCCCCTCTCTCTGTTTCCCATTTTGTTTCCTGTCAACACATACTCTCAAAATAAAGGCAAAAAATGCAAAAATAAATCTTAAAAAGATGATAATACATTTGTTACTCGATCTGGCAGCATTAATGCATTTTTCTGTTTGGGCTAGCAATTCTTGGACAGCTTTTCTTGTGCAAGAAATCACCCACTTTGCTAACAAAGCGAATAAAAAGGCCAGACAGTAATGATGGTTCACATTGTCATGAATTGCGTGAGCTGTTGTGGATCCACTGTTGTGTATCCAGTGGTGTCCAAACCAGCGCACGCCAGAGTTTAGCTCATATCAGCTTCTAAACACTTGCCAGGAAATTTCTGTTGATTCTGAAAATCTTAGCTGGTTCAGATGTGTTTAATTAGGGCTGGAGCTAAACTCCTCCGTACCTTCTTAACTAGCAAAGATTTGCCTAAAATTGCCATTGTTTGGCAAAGAAATAATTAACATAGTTACTTATTCCAAGCATTTTATTATATAAGCTTTTTGTTCCACAGTGTGTCTGGAACACACAAACAGACAAGCAGAGTGACAGTATATATATATATATATATATAACTAAATCAGTCTCTTGGGACACCACTCAAATCAAATTGCAGGAATGAAACTTATATAATGACAAACGTTTCCCCAAAAGTCTTTAGTTTTTTTCAAGCAACTTTTCAGTTAGCCTTCATGAGTGAGTTTTAAAAAGATAAGCACCAGCGATTTAGATCAGTCTTTCGATAAAAAAAAAAAAGACATTTAAATTACATTTGACAAGTATGGAATGCTCTCTAACCCTGACATTATTCGACTTCCCAGAAAGTTATGAAAGTAGTTTTTTAGCTCTATTCACTTTTATCCATTAATTATCTGTCACCCACATGAAAGATCAGCACACAGACTGATCTGGGATCTGTTCTCAGGACTGCTGCACAGGTAGAGGTGACAAAAGTTAAACACAAAGATCGACTTGGGATGTGCTCTTAGGCCTGTGAGCGACTCCACCAGCTGGCAAACAGTACGAAGCGTGTTTGTTGTGTGAAGAGACTCTGCAATGTGTATGTGAGGGTGTGTGTGTGTGTATGTGTGTGATCTCCAGTGGGGACGGAAATGAGACAGCAGTGTGTGGGGGATGAACAGAGACGCCTCCTCCACAGCTAATTAACTTCATGCTTGACGGCTTTGGTGGGTCCACAAAGTTCTGAGAGTGAGAGAGAGATTTACCTCACATTCAACAGTTAAGATTGCCATAAAATGTCTAGACAGGAAAACACTGGAAAGAAGAGAGTGGTGCATTTAAACTAATCTACTGGGAGACAAAACTTGAGTTTTAAAAAACATTTCTGCCTGTTTATAAACTGATAATTAATGCAATGAATTATCAGTTTATAAAGAAATGTTTTATATATATATATATATATATATTTATTTATATCATGTATAAACTATATCCATCCTTTTCTTAGCCATTGGACTGACGGCTGTGTTTTCTATTTGTGTGTGTGTGTGTATGTGTGTGTATCTTAAAACAGATCGACAAGACAGATGACAAGTCTCTGGAGGAGCGAGGGCGCATCATGATCTCTCTGAAGTACAGCTCTCAGAAGTGTGGCTTAGTGGTGGGCATTATCCGCTGTGCCCATCTCGCTGCCATGGATGCCAATGGCTTCTCTGACCCCTATGTTAAAACGTAAGTTTTTCTTGTACCAAAAGCACAATTCAACTGTTCATGTGCAGAAATACTAAAATAATCAGAATTCACATAATTTGGTTAAGTGAACATGTTATATGTAGAACAGAAGATCCATGCATATAAGAGTATGTGAATTACAGATATCCAAGGAAATCCAGCTTCCTGTTGCTAAATTTAGTAAAGTTAGTTGACTCAAATCTGAGGAATGACAATAAGACAGGATCTTTTCATGCATATGCATGGAAGTTACATTAATGTTTAATACATTTATAAGAAATACATTGTTTTTGTCAAAATTACAAAAAAATATTTTCCCTACAACAGAAAAGATGCAGAATAGAAAATGGAAGTAATGGTAGATGTTCTGTTGAATTCACTGACATGTGATGTAATGTGATGAGATAAAATCAATGTAAAAAAAAAAAGAAAGAAAGAAAAAGAAAAAAGCTTTTGCACAGAGAAATCATTTAAAATAAGATCAATTATGTATTTAATCATAGATGCAACTCTTCACTTTATTGAGATCAAAATAGGTAACCTATAAGATTTGCTGAGATCCAATGAGGAAGTGTTTTTTATGGGGGGGGGGGGGGGGGGTGTTACACG
>JAUMHE010000048.1:17003248-17013450 GCA_032359235.1 Enteromius mattozi | reverse complement strand
CCCCCCCCCCCGTTACAAGGACACTAGTGATCTTACAAGGGTAAATAATGAACTGGGGCAGGTTATAGACTGGTTATAACTTTTTAACTGAAATATATATTTTTTTAAATAAGTAACTATAATTAAACATGTAAAACAAATATCTTTAAAAAAAAAAAAAAAAAACACATTCAATGTGGAACATGCCCCTGGTTCTCACCCTTTTCCCCCTCACCTGTTTGCATCTCTGATTTAAAAAGTGGGGTGAATTTCCATTTCATGTTGAATTTAAAGGGGTCATATGATGTTGCTAAAATATATATATTTATGCATTTTATTTATTTATTTGTATTTGGTGTAATGCAATGTGTTGAAACTCGCAGAGGTAGAATTGCTCCACTTTATAGTCTCTGTGCACATCCAGCATATACTGCTCTCCAGGTTTTAGTAATCAGTCCTCCGTAAATGTGCTGAACACACTCTAATATTTGTGTTGATTTGTGTTTTGAATACAACTTAACCACTTATTTCTAGTTATGTCCTCTTTTGGATGCACAAACAAAGCAGTTTCACCTTCACAACGAAACAGCGTCTCCAGAACATGGTGCTGGCAGCAACACTACAGTGAGAATAATAGCTCCGCCTTCTTTCTTTGCATAAACATTTGGGCGGTATTTGAAACTAAAACCGCTATGTGACAGAAAAGTGGGGGCATGTTTCAACGAGCCATTTTAGAGGGGTGTGGACAAGTCATAACTATATCTTATTATGTTATGTCTCTTTAAGTCTCTTATTATGAATATCTCTTTGGTTTTGAAACTTTATGGATCTTATCTATGCACTAACAGCTCGTAACACTCCAAAGAGAAAGGAATATTTTAAATCACATCATATGACTCTTTTAAAATCAAATAAAATGCATGCAATAATAAGAACTAAGTGGGTTAGCTCAGCGTTTGTCAATTCCACTGGGTTAGCTGATTACTTTTAAAGTTCTTAAATATCATTGTCAGTAAATATCATTTAACACAAGACAAGCAGATGCAGTAAGTCCTGTTTTCCGGTCATGCGACATTCCGCATAAAGCCTGTCCCACAGGAATAAGCCATGAGCTTTTGAGCAAGGCACTTAACCCCAAATTTCTAAGGGATTATCTCTGCAATAAATGTACCATTAAATCACTGTGGATAAATCACTTGCTAAATGATTTACCTACAATGTTGCATGTATGTATGTGCTCATATATATGTTTGTAAGGAAATCCTTAGCACATCCACTCATCCTGCCAAACACAAACATCTGAACCATTAGTGCTTGATACAAAAGCAGTTATGTCATAAGCTTGGAATTGTGTCTCTGATAGGGAGAAATGCAAATGCATGTGTATTTCGAGGACTGGAATGTGTTGGGTGAAATGAAGCAGTGATCTCTGCGTCAGCACACAGAGGGGATTAGAGCTCTCAACTCCCTCGCTTCCTGAATCCAGCGATTTATAGAGGGATTACAGCAGTAGGGCACTATGATTTTGTTTCTTACATCTACAAATATTGGTCAGTTTAAACAGCCTGGTTCTGATGCTACAAAAGCTTCAAATAGTAAATTGTTCATTCAGCGTATCTGCTGGTGACAACAAACATTAGTTGTTTGTCTCCATCTGCAATTTTCAGCTCATTCTGTCATTCCTTTGTTTTTCTCGGATATCTATGCACAGAGCATTTTTCACAGATTGGTATCACCTTTTTGGAAAGTAAATGAAATTGATTTATTCCTTCATTTTAAACTATAGGCACATTTAGTCACTAGACAAGCAGAATAAAATAGTCGTCCAGCAGCACCATTACAGGAGAAAATGTCATTCCCTGTCAAGAGACTGTTACAATAAGAGACAAATGAGCCTTTTACAAGTTTCACTTTTACTTTAAATGTCTACTGTCATTTCTGTATCCTCCTGAACAAGATTCATTTCAGTGTTTTACTCTATTATTTAACAAATTCGGTTTGATTCGTAAATGGACAAAAATAAAGAATTCTACATTCTACATAAATACCTAGGGAAATAATATTATTGCCTTGACAAAATAAGACGCAGACTGTGATTATTAGGTTGCTGGGTTCACTGCCTGGATCTTCTTTAATCAGTCTGTTGGCTGTCTGCTTGTCTGGTGGTCTTTGTAAAAGAGCAAGGGACCCTCGTTAAGAGGGCTTTTCAAGAGTAGAGCTGCAATGAGACATTTAATGACCTCGAAGTCAGCAGACAAGTGAAGATAGGTTGTGTTTAATCTTTTTTTTTTCTCTTTAATTTTTAAAGAATGCTCCTAGAGCAAATGGTGGATATGTCCTGCAATGAACCTTGTTTATCCTTTCGTGGCTGTTTCTTTCAGCCCTCCACATTTTATATACAGGAGCTGCAATGCCCTCTGGTGGACATACTGACTTGTTGCATACGACAACTATTTGGAATTTGTTTCATGTGCTTCTAATTTTACTGCCTTTGCTAAGGTGCAGTTATTTCAGAATTATAACTGTGCCAGAAAGAAGTCAACTTAAGCTTTAGTGAAAGATCAAACTAAATGCATCTTTGTTTTCTCTCTCTCCACATCACCAATGAATTTCAGGTATCTCAAGCCAGATGAGAACAAAAAATCAAAGCACAAGACAGCTGTCAAAAAGAAGACCCTCAACCCTGAATTCAATGAGGTAAGATTAAGCTGACCAATGCCTGATTTACAGGTTTTACATTAACTCACTTTGTTTTTATAAATGTTAATTCTGTTCTCTATATACCAGGAGTTTTTCTATGAGATCAAGTACGCTGACCTCAGCAAAAAGACCCTGGAGGTTACCGTTTGGGACTATGACATTGGCAAATCCAATGATTTCATTGGTAGGAACTATTCACACATCTTTGTTTTTATATGTCTTATTTAAAAAAAATTATATCATTTTATTATTAGCCTATTTATTTTTTTCATTTTTACTGTTTGCATTAAAGTCTGTTTTTAATGGTATGTTACCAAAGTTTACCTCATTTTACAGTCCCAGGGCTCAGTAGGTTTTTCTTAATGATTGCCTGGTCAGGCCAGTTCTGATTTCTACTTGTCCTGCTCACATTTTTGCTTTTTATAAGTGTAATTTTTATAAACTGTTGAATTCAATTTTTATATTTTTTTTCTGTAATCATTTTACATTTCATGTCGTAACTGTATAATTTTTACATATTTTTTTATCAAATTATTCATTAAAAAATGAATAATTTATTTGCAAAGAACATTTACTGTAATTGTCTAAAATAATAATTTACTATAATTAGACCGAAAACTCCAGCAATAAATGATTTTGTTATAAACAATTAGACGAAAGAAGAAATATCTGGAAGAACATTACAGGTTTTTAATTTTTAACTAATTCAAACTGATGTCACGATGATGTAATTAAGACTATCACAAACCATTATTGTAATTTTGACAAAACCCTGTAAACCAACTGGCAGATTAAAAAGCTGAATTAGCAACCAAATGTTTCAGTTTGTAAAACATGTGTACATCCAAGCCGTGGAGCTCTCACAGCATACATTATCACACAGTAAAAAAACACATTATGGAGTAAAGATACTTTCTTGTTTACAATCTTGTTTCATGGCATGAAACAAGGTCTCAAGTTTTACATTTGGTCATTTTGTGGCTCTCACAAAATAAACATCAAAGGTTCAATTGGGCAGTTCTCTCCAGCAGGTCATCTATATAGTTAAGACCTGGGCCCCATGGGAAACCATTTACCTTTTGTTTTTAGCTGTTTTAATGAGCATTTTCACCTTTTCTCCAGGTGGAGTCTCTTTAGGTATAAATGCCAATGGCGAGAGGCTAAAACACTGGTTTGACTGTCTGAAAAACAAGGACAAGAAAATCGAGCGCTGGCACACGTTAACCAATGAACTTCCTGGTTCAGGATACAATGAATGAGAGGCTGTCTTTCCAGTGGATGCCCCGACGCCCGCCCCTTTCCTCCATGATGTCCATGTAAAGCCCAGCAGCCTGTGATGGATGGATCAACACTCCAACAGTCCACTGATTTAGAGATGGGTGCCAGTATCTGTTCCCACCTAACACACCTGCTCTATCTCTTGTACTTTTTCTGGTGTTGAGCTTGCAGTCTGATTGTGTGGCTTGATGTGGCTTTTGGGCTTATATAAGGGTCTTTTAATCAGCCCGTGCTTGTACAACCTCACTGAAAATGGAGAGATGTTGTTCCGACAGCCAACAAGAGATCAGTTCCTGTTTCCAAATATTTACCCACACTCTACTGCTCTCTTTCTCCGTTCTCTTGAGGTTTTATGTGTATTCAAGAATCCTGTTTACAGAAATTAGCTGTCAGTAAATGTATCGTTATGCGTGTGCATCATGGCAGCAGAGGGGCTCTAGAAAATACACTTTCCAAAACAATATTGTTTACAGTCCAAAACCTTTTTTAAGGCCAGGGTATAAACTACACAATAGTATTTTACAGACAGATGATTGTGAAGATTATATCAGATGGAAGTTAAAGAACATAAACTCCCGAGTTTAAACTCCTCAAGAGTTTTTACCTGCCCCTTCTCCTAGTTTGTCTACTTAATGAATGTAATTTACCTTTTAGTTTCAATAATCTCACTACAAATCAACAGTGTGCCATTGACATTAAGACAGCACAAAGCAGAGTTTCAATAGCCATTTTTCTAGACAAAAAAAAACAGTTTACACGAGAACACACACACACAAATGCTGAAAATGCCCTATTCTAGAAATGAATACTGATTTTTGGATTAAACACTGTGCCCAAGCCCAAATCATATATTGCATTAACATATTTTACTCAAAAAAAAATGTTTAGTCTGTAAATCAAAAAAAAAAAAAATGGACTGGACAAATTGTTTTGAGATTTATTAAAAGCATGTTTATCTTATGCTTCCTTTGAGCATTTTAAAGATTACTAAATATATTTTTTTAAATACTGTGTTGTTTAACATGTTTATTTTAATTTTGTGGCATTAAATTATAACTAGTATATTATTTTAACCTTTCTGTGTTATTGCATATTTAGCATGCCGTCGGTGGGTATTGTAGATATTATTACTGTCCGTTAAAGTTATTCCCACCCCCCCTGCTTTTATTCATTAAGATAAACTCTAGATTGGAGATAAGACTTCAGATGTTGGCCATTTATTAAACACTGAAACTCCAAGGAGAACTGTCTACAGCCCTACAATGTATGTTCACCAACTGAGACCAACCTTATCTCTCTGACAGTTCATTGTGCAAGCCACTCCTGTGACATTTTTGTAATCTTTTTGCTTTTGTACACACACTCTATAGCATAAAAATGCATGCAATGTTCTTGGGCTGTCATTAAAATAACTTTGCTTAATGTTTGATACTGCTGTTGGATGCTACAGGAATGTCAGCCTTCCTTCTCAGACCGTTTTTGTACTTTTGAACGCTATCGCATTGCCCGTCAGTTTGCTCTATTGACTGGACATGTGACTGCATGTTACAAAAAAATAAATCTTGTCTTGTTTTGATCATTTTAACTCTCAGGCAATTGTTTGCATATTACAGTGGTTCTCTGATGAAGTCTATATATTTCTTCTTCTGGTTCACCTTAATCTTGCACCGAATGGCCGAATTATCGTGCCTTTTCTTTTGTAACAGTGTGTTTTTGCACCACTCACTTTACAGAGATTGAAATTAGCTTTTAATATGGAAACGATACAATATATATGGCATAGTTATATTCTCATCTGTGTTACACTGTTCAAACATTGTCTCTTGGAATATGCCATCATGGGTATCCTTACACTGTGTGATTGTGCCGTTGATGGCATGGGTGCAAGGCTGAGGTGGAGGATGCTTGTATAACTTCAGATTCTGGCATCTGGTAGTGTTAAACATTCAGACTTTGTTTGCTGCCTCACTCATTGTACATCTTAAAATGCTTGTGCGTTTTCTTTAAATGTTTATTTAAACCACATTGTAAGATCTCGTGTTTTGTTATCCATGTTCATTTTTGTGCACGTCTTGTTTGTGTTAAAAGCCACCTGAGGTGAAAATATCACAGAAATGTAATGAACCACTGAAAGCATTAAGAATTTAATTATGTCATTACCAAGTGCTGTCAGACACCAGAATCTGTTGTTTACTTTCATTTTTGTCTAATTTCAAAACTGTTCAAGTATTATACCTAGAGTGTGTTTTTTACTATGGCGAATGATATTTGCTATCTACATGTTCAGAACTGGAAACCCATATCAAATAAACTAGAAAAATAAAATGAGTTCACCTCTTTTTGTGTTGGACATTAATATCGAACTGGAGGAAAACTGTGTCCTTGGAACTGAAACTATTGAATAATGTCGATATATAAAATAATGTTGAGAATGTTTTATTGACCTATTTTAGTTTACATGAACCTCTTCCTCAAGTCTTTCTATAATAATAATGATTTTAAAAATTGGACTTGACACCTTTTTGCATAAAGATTTGGAAAAACTAATGACAAAGAACTTTAAACTTTGAACTCTCTTAAAAGTATAGACACCTGCCGTTCCTTCTGGGCTTCCTGTCTTCTGTGGCCTGGTTCAGCCAGTGAGCCTAATAACTCAAGAGCTCCACCATGTGTTGTAAGCCTAGTCTCTGAGCATCATCTATAGGCCTGTTGTTAAACCTGTCTCTTTGCTGTCATTTCAGAGAAGATTGAAATAATGTAAATAATATAACTCTTTTATACCCTTACCGAAGCAAAAGTAAGGACACATCTGGCTTTCTCATGACCTTAAAATGTCTTTGTAGATTATATAAATTGTTAATACGTGCAGTATGACTTTTCCAGCAAAAAAGTTTAGATTTAAAAAAACAGTGCTTGACATATGGGATCTGCCTAAAATATTAGATATTAAAATATTGGCCAAAACAACATATGTATCCAAACTTTTGAGATAAACTACAGTGTTTTAAACTCTTTGTGTCCATACCTCAAGATTGGATCCATTGCGGATACAGAACTTCACCATTTCAGGTTGATCGGTGCACACCGCCTATTAAAGCCAATGAAGAAAGATGAGCCAGGCTTAGATGCTTCTCATAGGAACAACATTTACTTAACATGTCTAAGAAAACCTCACCACATGTAAGGGAGTTCGACCGTGAGCATCAGAAATGTTAAAACCGACACCAGCTTGTTTCCAAGCCTCCATCTGTTCTGTGTCTCCAAGGAATGCAAGACTAAAAAGCACAATCCATATTGAGAAGACTACAATTACTGCTATCAAGGTTAACTTGTTCATCAGAATGACCCCTTTTATCAAGAGCCCTCTTTAGTGAAATTAACTTCTGTATAAAAACAATCCCACTTACCAGCACATCTCAACCCCAAGTTCCTCTGAGGATTTTTCCAAACGTGCCCCTGCAGAAATTAACAGCTCCACCACCTCCAAACTCCTAGTGATTTAAAAGTTAATCAGTAAACGTGAGCATGCAACAGGGTTGGATATTAACAGGGGATTGGGGCAAAAATATAACCCTTCACAATTTCTGCGATTGAAGTGAAATGTGAAAAGTTGCGACAGCGGCATTACATCTAGATCTGTTCACAATGCATCACATTTAATTTTACGTGTTTATGTGCAGCATTTTAACCAATCACACATATTTCTGTCAAAATTATGAACGCAGTGGCAAATCACTGACTGAATTCTGCACTCTCATAAATTCTTTCATTATAAGCCATAAGTGCATATTCAGTGTAATTCTTTTCACAGTGTAGACCGTTTCAATGAGTTTTTTTCAAGCGTGCATAATTTGTGTTAGAAGCGGAGTGCTTCAGCGTTTTATGCTTGTTTTCCATATATAATTTACTCCCTTTTTAGCCGTTTTGTTTTTCAAGCTACTGTAGTAAGCAATATGAAGTCTTGGTTTTCTAATGTGCAAAAAAGCAGTAAATGTTAAGTGGTTCTTAACTGTATAGCCAGAGTATGATGGACGTTCCCCAAACACAAAAACATGTTTTGTATGTAATCTATTAATTACATCTATCAATCATAAAAAAACAACAAAAATGCAGTTATAAAATGGCAACCCTACCATGTGAGGAGTTCCTGTTTTTGTTTTTTATCATTTATATGCTTTATGTAGTGTATTGACTGTATATTATGCATTTGTAGTGAAATTACATGTAAGCCATATTTGAGCAACATTAAACCATCTGTGTAAATAAACATAAATGCCATGTCAGATGTGGTTTCTGTTCTACCTTTGCAGTAAAAAAGATGGCTTTTGTTTATTATTCTGATATATTTAAGCAAATTATTACACAGAAAACTTTATTAAGGTAATTATAAAAACTGCCCATACAAAGGTAAAAAATGACCCTGGAAATCAATTCCAGGGGGGGAAATATTCCCATTTCTGACCTTGGTATGCCATGTATATCCAGTAAAGTCAGTAAAACCACAAATGTGATAAGTACTTGCAGCGTATGGCATCTTGAAGTGGAGTTTCTTCATAACAGTCAGTGGCATTCACATCTGCTCCCTGCTGCAGCAAGAAGTGAACAGCGTTTAAATGGCCTTCTCCTGCTGCCACATGAAGAGGTGTCCGGCCGCGCTCATCACCACTTGAGACATCAGCACCCTGTCAACACAAAAACCTCACACTTTTTTATTTCCACACATTTACACTGATAAATATTCATTATTTCTATTAATAATCAATTTTTTTATTTGGTAAATATCTGAACAACAGATATATATAAATGTACATGTACACAAACTTTTGGATGTGGTTAATTAAAATCAATCAATTCGAGAGCACTGACAGATAGAGTCCAGTCTATTACATACCAAATCAACTTTGATAACGCCTACTAATGTTTAAAACAAGTCAAGAAATGAGCTTTTTAACATGTAAAATCCTGTGAGGTCGCATGAGCTGCTCAAAGCATCTTCGGCCTGATCCTATATTCCTAAATTAGTTCACAAAGTCAGTTGAAAGTATAAAACGTTAGTCCTTTAACTTTAACTTCAGGCTGACTTGTGTTACGCAAGTCAGACACAGACTAACTAAGCACTTAATAAGGTTAGTAATATCTCCCTCTATACTGCTGATACAAAAATGGAATCAAAAAGAGTAATTATTCTTTATTAGTATGTAGTAATATACTGAAAAGACAAATTCACTAACTGTAAAATAGAGATGCAGAACTGGTTAAATATGAACTAACAATACTTCAGTTACTCTGCTGCAGTACAAACATGACATAAAACAAGCCATCGTGATGATATTTCTGCAGAGATGGATTCAGTACCTCTCGAAGATGTTCCTCCAGGCCATGAATATCTTCTTCTACAGCCGAGGAGTTCAACAGATTCGGGAAAAGGGCAAGCTGGCACGCTTTCATCTCCTGAATAAAATAAAGCTATGTGAAAATGGTAACTTGATGACACAATGAATACTTTATTTTACAAACTGTTTGTTCAGTATCACAACACTGCTAGTGATACTAACTCTGACTTGCTACAAACTTAATTATTACAGTCAGCATGCTATAGCTTGCTCGTTTGTTCAATAATAAACAAATTACTCTAACGTTACTTCGCTTTAACACTAACCGTCCTAACGTTATTCGTCCCAAGCCAGCCGAGTCGAAGAGAAGATGCCACAGCAGACCAGTATCTATAAATTTCATCAGGGATCTTTTGTCTTGACATACAAACCCCCATAATGAAATAATATAATGTCGATCACACAGGTTAGTGAACAGTTAGCGCGAAATGAGGTCACGTGTCTCACATTTGTTGGAGTTTTCCAACATTTATTATTATTATTATTATTATATCAACAAAAAAGCAGCTAAATAGTTTTAATTGCTTTTTATTTAATTTTTATACAGTTACAAAAAAAGATGGACAAGAGAGGAATAACACATTCTAGCTGAAAATTTAAAATGTAGCATTGTTTACTGTGTTATGTATTATGTATGTATTGTGTGAGCTTTGGTCCAGTTTAATATAAACAGATTTGTCGATTTTAATCAGAGATATGTGTATGATTATATGTATACATATAGGCCTACGTATTTTAATTGCTGAACGTTACCACTAGTGATGATGGGTCGTTCTTGAACGAATCTTTAATGTGACTCGGGAAGAACGAGTCGTCTCGTGGGAGTGATTCGTTCAGTCGCGCATGCGCATT
>JAUMHE010000048.1:16976636-16994235 GCA_032359235.1 Enteromius mattozi | reverse complement strand
TATAAATTTTTAAAAATATCTTCTTTAGTGTTTCCCAGAAGAAAGAAAGTCTCTAGAAAGTTTTTAGACTTCAGGTAAGCAGTCTTTATTTCCTGCAACATTGCTGGATTCTCCCCTAAAAATGGAAATAGAAAATAAGCGGTAAATATATTTTTCGATAAACTGCTGGAATCAGTCATTATTTGGTTGTGTGTTTGAAAATAAGATTTAATGTGTTTGTCCTCAGAGACCTCAGGAACGGTTGTTAGGAGCACATTTCTGAGCAGAGGCTCTGAGTGAGTGAGTCATAGCCCGTTGAAAATTTCCAATAGAGATGTTTTGTTGTTCTGATTTAAGGGCATAAGACCTGCCTCTCTATGATTATTGCTTTGAATTTTTTTTTTTTTTTTTTTGCGCTCATCTCAGGACTCAAATTACTGTAGATCCATCACATCTCTCTCTTCACTGGGTGACTCAAATTCAGCTCAAAGCTGAATGAATTCTTAGTGCTGCAGAAAGGTGGATTTTTACAGAGAAAAATAAGTGAGTCAGCCTAGTGCACAGCATCTGAGCATTTCCTATTTTCCTATCCCTGCTTTCAATAATAAAACAATTCAAGCAGTACTTCATTAATACCATACTTTAGATATCTTTCTGTACTGCAGTGCTGTGTCATTCCACCTTTATGTTGAAGGGGATTTCAAATGATCACACAGTACCAGAAATGTCTGACAGCTTGCCTTTAAAAAAAAATCCCCCTTCCCCCTCAGCACCACTTTGGCAGTATCAGATAAGATGCTTCTATCCAGAGTCAACAGGTCGCCTGCTTTCTCCCTGAGGCAAAATGATACACTGTGGGTGGACAGGCCCATAAATATGGACTCTTCTTACCTGGTGTCTGGAGTGGTTTGGGGTGCATGAGCAGCATTATGAGCCAGCTGTGGCTGCCTAGCATTTATGCAGAACCATACGTAGGCTTGTATTTACACAGGCACATTCAGCACAGATATATTTTATCTATTTTGTCATCTTTGGGGAAATAAATTACACTGTGTGTGTTAAAAACCGATAAAATCAGCATTTAGCTGAACAATTATATTCCTGAATGATTCATTAAGAGCATTTGATTAAAGCTTTTAATTTGATATGATTATGACATCAGGGTGATACGGCTGTCCTCCTGATATCATAATAAAGAAAAAATGAGGTTTTTAAAATGAAAAATACTTTAGATTTTGCATAAGCTTTTATTAGTAATAGTAGTAATATTTTAACAACAGCTTATTAATATTGGGGAGGAATAAATGCAAAGTCATCACAGTAACTGACAATTTCTGGAGGGACTTGACAAATATAGCCACACCACCCCCACATATGGTGACCTGGCGTAACTCGTAGAAAAACTTATTAGCATGACTATATTAACATATAGGCTGTTTATTAGTACTTATAAAGTGCATATTCTGCATGACCATATTCTACATCCCTAATCACCCTAATCACAGGAGGACCTAAACTTAACAACTACCTTACTATAAATAAGCAGCGAATTAGGAGTTTGAGCTAAATATTATATAGCAATGATTTGTAATGACGAGATTTGGAACTGAAAATAAAGTGTGAGCAAAATTATTTATAATATTTGAAAATAATGATTAAGATATTTACACTTAAGCTCATGTATTCGTAGTGTAAGGAAACTTTTAACTTCATGGTTACACCACGTGACATTTTAGAATCATTAAAGTTCTTTTACTAAGCTATTTTTTCTTTATTTCTCTAAGCTTATCTTCTTAGTTATTAATTTTTCATGTCAATTCAAAAACAGTGCAGTAAAGTTTAAAACTTAAAATCCCTAAACCTGAGCAATTGAATATTTAGTAATGAATTGTTCATTGATATACAAAAATGACACTTTCCCTTTTAAATATATATTTTTTATTTCTTGATTGCATCCACTGATCTACATATAATTACTATATACGTTCTCTATTATAGATCAGTGGTTACATCATTAAATTAAAACTTTTATTGAAAATGGTACTTAACTTATGGTCTAAATTCTTAATGATGTTCTTCTGGTCCTTAGATATGACCAGACTCTCTCTCTCTCTCGTTAAACTTACAAAACTGTCAATTCAATAATGCGTGAAAGTTTAATTCTTCAAATCCCTAAGCCTGAGCAAAAGACATGCATGTGGCCTGTGATCTCTGTGAGGCTGAGAAAATTGATGTTCATGGAAGCTTCTCAGGAATATGTTATTAACTTCTATTCATTACTCTGCTCCTCCTTGGCTCATAATTTCTATGTCTTTCTCTCTTTGCTTCTTTCCAGATGTAAGTTCTTTAGTTTAACCGAAACTCCGGAGGATTACACCATTATCGTGGATGAAGATGGCTTTAAAGGTAGGTCTTGTGGTTACTGTTTTACTAAGAGTGCACTGGGTTTAGTGCAGCGAGGCAAGATTAAGTCCTGTAAAGTATCACCGATTCTCTATAATTCCTTGTAGCTTGACTCGCTGCCAATATTTGACCACATATTGCTCCATCAGCGGCCCCCCCCCCACATTTCCATTATGGGTTACTAGAGGCTAAGCTGTCAGTGGCTTTGGTTTTGTGGTTGATTGAATGAATCCATGTCATTACACACTGGTTACCAAGGTGAAACCCATTTGTAGCCATGGATACTAGAAGCTCTGTGGGTACATGTACAGGTATTTAAAAATTCCCAGAAGTTTGAGGGTTTTTTCCCTCACATTTGTGTGCTATCAATTCAAGTTTGTTAGCTTTGAGACTATTTTAATGTTCTCAAAGTGCCAAACATGAACAAAATCTTATTTTTCCAAGAAAACAATAAAACTATTAATAACCCATTTCTGTTGTCTGTTTCAGAGCTGCCGGAGTCTGAGTATCTCAGTGTGGCCGATGCAACGTGGTTGGCTCTTAATGTGGTGTCCGGGGGCGGGAACGCTACCAGCTCTCAACCAATCGGAGTAACAAAAATCGCAAAGTCAGTCATCGCCCCATTGGCAGACCATAATATCTCAGTGTTCATGCTGTCAACGTACCAGACTGATTTTATATTGGTGAGTGTCACAGATGCTATAAAGTGCAAGAAATAATTGCCTAATTATATTTCAAATGTATATACTATTTGCATATCGGACAAAATTAAGGAGTTGTTTTTGTTTTTTTTGTCATTTATTTTTCTCAATCAAAACAGTTGACACATAAAGCAGCACATGACACATCATATAAGTAATGATATGTAAGCATCATTTATATTTACTACAAAACTAATTTCAGGGATTTTAGCGTAAACTTGCTAAACTAGCTTGCTTCCTTCTTACTATTTATACAGTTTAAGTGAGCAGTGCAATCAAACAGCACAGCGGTTCACAACGTAAGTGCTTAGAGTTGTAATAATTAATATCTAGCTCCAGAGTTGGTGCTTTTAAGCCCTTTTTATTCCATGTACATAAAATGCGCGGCAGTTGATACAAAGAGCCGTAGATCACTGATGAGCTACGCAATATCGTCGTCAGAATCGGAAGCGATTCATTTCCGATTTTGAATGCGAAATGGCATAGTTCGTCAGTAATCTACGGCTCTGTGTATCAACTGCTGCGCATTTTAAAAACAGCTGATTGAGATTTACCGCTAATCAAAGAACCGGCTTTACTGATGAAATGTGCATGAATTAATCGACGAATAAATTGCCCAGCTCTAAAAAAATCATAACTTGATTATTTTAACAACAGTAGTGGTGAACAACACAAGAACTTGATCCTTTTGTCAAAACGCTGTAGAAACAAAAATGCGGCAATATCAAATTTATTTGACTGTCCATTTAACTAAATCAAGTTTGTGGTAATTTAATGGAAACTTTAAACAAAATTTTTCAACTGCAGTTCATATTATTATTTTAGGGTTTCACCGTTGTTCTAACTGGTATTTATCCAAACCTGTTCCTGGAGGGCCAGTGTCCTGCAGAGTTTAGCTCCAGCCCTAATTAAACACACCTGAAGCAACTAATCACGGTCTTCTGGATTACTGGAAAGATTCAGGCAAGGGAGTTGGAGCTGGCTGAAAATTAACCCTGCAGGATGCTCGCTCTCCAAGAGCAGGATTGGACACCCCTGAATTATATCATGGATGGGCAAGAAGCATGGACTGTATAAAAACAAGAGATTCTTTGAATGTACTAGTTTAAAATTTAGCCTGGTGATTTGATTTTTGCTAATGTTAAAATGTAAAAACAAAAAGCAAATAATCTGAATAAACGGTTGGTCTTACTTTAAAATATTTAATCATCAGTTGAGCCAAACTGGATAAAAATATTAAAATGTTTTTTTTTGAGAAATAATCTTATACACCACAACTTTGGCTCAATATCTTAATCCTTGATGACTATTTTGACTCTTTTTATAATTCTTTTATAAAGTACTACTACTAATCACATGGACATTTTTTATCCCCGGACTAGGATAGAAAATACAGAGACTGGACCTTTTTTAAGTTTAATTTAACACCCCTGACCTAGATAAAGTCTGTGGGAAAAGTTTTGTTCTCTCTTGTGTGATTCACTTCACTTTTGGCTCATGCTTCATCGCATTAGAATCGTCTCTGACATATTCTGGAGTTTACACTTACTTACGCTTACTTGGACAACCCTCATTACTTAACTGAGTGGTTAGAATACAGATTCTCAACTTCTTTATTTCATTGTACAAGTTAAAACTCTCTTTCCATATGAATTTGTGGTATATGACCTCATTATTGCTATTATATGACCAAACTTCTAACATAAACTATGTAACGTAAATCCTGAGCAAATCATCACTTCTCCTTTCCCCTTTAACCAACCCATTTACCATGACCACAGCTAGTTGCTATCATCTCAGCACATTTCTACTTTGTGTGTGTTTGTGAAAACATGACCAGTTTATCAGTGGTGGAACAGTCACCAGAGCCTGTTTATGAAAATAACAAGCAGTCTGGGAGTGATGGTAATCTGGGGGTAGTTATGTAAAGAGGATAAAGGCTGTGGATCAGCAGCTGCTTGGTGGAATTTACCGGAATGTTCACGTTCCACAACAGCTGCTCCCAGCTAAAGGAATAATCACAGATCTTTATAGAAAGAGAGGAGATGACCTGCCTCCTGTGCTCGGCCACTGGAGAGTCCATTTCCTTCTCATCCTCACCCTGTCCTTCGCTCTTGGCCTTGTTACTCAAAACTTTAAGAGCAATTCAGAAACACCCGTCTGTATCCGGCCCATCAAGCCTGGAGCACACAGATGTCTCCTTCATTTGGATCACTAAGAAAAAAAAAAAAGTGAAAGAAAATATTGTCTTCCAGAGGAGTTGTTGATAGGTTTAGGCTTCCCTTGGGACATATTCACTGTTGTGTAAGGCTGAGCTAAATAGCTTTAAAAATATTTCTAGATATTATATTTCCCTTAGTAAAAAATACATTTCATTCATACTATAGCATAGTTAAAATCTATTAATACATTTACTGACATTTGGTTTGAGACTTACTGATATAACAGTAATTTAACTTAATTTGTAGTACTATTTGTGCACAATGCACATTTCTTAATAATAAGCCTAAAACTACTTAAGTTTAACCATCATTTCAACCAAACCACCATTATTACTTAGTGCGAGTAGTGAAGTAAAGCAAAAATTCAAACTGTAGTTAAAATATTCAAACCATATATTCACCAAATGAACACAAGAATCAAGTCACGAAAAGTTAAATTTAGAGATACCATTACAGCACCAACCTAATAGCCAAATTAAAAGCACATTAAAATTGTTGTATTTGTGATTTGCTGACTTTTGTATTGCCTGCAAAAATAAATAGTAAATTCTACATATATCTTAGCCCTACTGTTGTTGTATTTGTGTAAAATGTTTATTGTTGCTGAATTCTTTTTAGGTTTCTGATGAGAGAGTAATGGTTCGATGTAAACCTTGAAAATGTTTCTCTAGAGCATTATAAGCTCGTAAAATAGTCCAAGGAAACTCTATATTTGTGGATAGTTACCCTTGAAATGCTGTGTGGTGCTCATTTATTGCACCCATCAGGGCCTCACTGGAATACTATGAATTTCAGCTTAATTGGTTACTTAAGACGTCCTTATGTATTGTTTTCACCGTAATGTATTCTGGGTTTGGTAGTGGTGTTTGAAATGCAAATGAACGCTCATTTGTGATGTGTTTGAGTCAGCTGGTTTTGGTTACTGAAGGAAATGGCAGAACCAAAGTGTAAATGAAGGGTTTAGTGCCTGTTTGTGTTTCTGTAAGATGAGCTCTATTGAGCATTCATACTGTTTTCATAAATTGAAACATCAGAACATCTCTGCCAGAAATGCCGAAAAATAAGCTTGATAAGATTTGTGCCTGTTCTTCTGTACAGAAGAACATTCTGATAACTTGCTTGGTATTTCTCATCTGTACTTCAGATACCACAGTACATCATGAGTGCATATTAACTAACAGGGTTTGCCGCTGTTTTATTGGTTTGATTATTTGTTCTTTTTTTTGAAGAACCGAGCTCACTCAGTCTTCTTGATGATAGCTCACTTGTAGTATTTTTGCTTAATAGAAATATTCTCATGCGAATCTGTCCATAGGTTCGAGAGAGGGATCTACCCATGGTCATGCACACGCTGTCTTCAGAATTTACTCTCCTGAGGGTTGTCAATGGAGAAACAGTTGCTGCCAACAGTACCGGGGTCACCAATGGTTTTGTCAAGCCTAAACTGGGTAATAATCTGTTGTTATTCTGAGGGTGTCGACACAAGGCATTTTGTGTATTTACAATAACAAGTGATGTTGCTGAGAAGGGAGAGTTCACCCAGAAATTAAAATTCTGTCATTAATTACTCACCCTCATAAGACCATCTTCGGAACACAAATTAAGATATGTTTAATGAAATATGAGAGCTTTCTGACCTCCATAGATATGTCCTTACTACTTTATAGGCCTTGAACGTATTGTGTTGCTGTCTGTGCAGGAATAGAGAGCTCTCAGAATTCATCAGAAATATCTTAATTTGTGTTCTGTAGATGAACAAAGGTGTTACGACTTTGGAATGACATGAGGGTGAGTAAGTAATGACAGAGTTCATACAAAAATAAGCATTACCTCTTTAAATTAGTAAATTAAAAGATCAGCTTAGACTCCTTTGTATCCTCCTCATTTTTAAGGATAGCATTTGTAATTTGAATGCGAGAGGCTTCCAGTGTTTTTACCTGTACAAGCAGAATCAGTTTTGATATTTCACAGCATAAACTCCTGTTTATCATATTATTTATTATCATAACCATAAACACGCTGGTTTGTAGCAAAGATAGTTTTACCATTTACTGAACTTTATTCCTCTAGTTATTTAGTGGCTAATGAATTGGAAACCTAGAACATTCAAAGAAAATAGCTCACATAATCATTGCACTTAGATTTATCACACTGAGCAATAAGATCTGAAACACCTGTTAAGTGTCTGTGGTGTGGTTAGGCATCAGCCTCCGTCTGTCACATTTGACTCAAATTCAAATAGTGTGCTCTTTAAACATACTGGGTAGACATAGACCTTTTTAATATTTTCCTGTGCTCACTGGTATGTTCTGTGCAAACAGTCAACTTGACACCAATTTGACATTTTTATAATAATGTTCCTGGTATTATTGTGCATACGTTATTATTGTGCAGATCTGACCTTGACTTTAAATAGCGTCTCCATCAACACTGATGCATATTTGGTACATAATAGGCTAAATGGATTTCATGATAAAACATCACTGTATAATATCACTAGGCTTTTACATAGAAATATTACATAAAAATTGCTGATCATGTCCGCAACATTATTTATAGCATTTTCAAAGAAAATGGATTCCTTTGTCCTTAAATCCATACATTTTTCTTTTGTGAGACATAGTTTGTTATCATTAACAACTCTCTTTTTTCTTTTCCCTCAGTTCCTCGGCCGATCATTCACCCTCTCTCCAGCCCAAGTAACATGTTCTGTGTTACCAGCCTGGACCCCGACACGCTGCCCTCGGTGGCCACGCTGCTCATGGACGTCATGTTCTACTCGGGCGGGTAAGAGCTCCGCGCGGGCCTCTCCTCCTGGCTCACATATGGCAGTAACCAAGAGCCATCTGCCAGATCTGTTAGAGAATGATGATAATACACACAGGTCGCTGTAGGCAGTGCATTATGTGTCGACAGGGGAGAAAAGACTGGAAACAAAATGAGCAGTGTGTATTTGTACTATTTTGCTCTTCCTTATAGTGGCTGAACTTGTTTACTACTGGCATCAAGCCAGCAGTTAGAGGGAAAGATCAGATCAGAGTTACCCTTTATCATACTCCTCCTATTTTTACTATTTCTTGTGAAAGCATCAGCTGAGTTGAGCTCTAATGAAGCTTGTGTAATAACAAGAATCCCTGCTGCGCTTCATTACAGAGCAAAAGAGACTGGGGGGCAGAGCGAGGATTCTGGACACATCCGCTTTTTCTCCTTCTCGCTGATCGAGGGCTACATCTCTCTAGTTATGGATGAGCAAACCACCCGGAGGTTAGACCACCCAGCCCTGCATCTAACACTCTGTTAATGTCACCATGAAAACACAATTGACCCTATTTAGTTTCTCAATACACACCCCTGGTCTTGTGCATGAGTCAGCAGTGCATGCTATTACAAAGTTTTTGTATAAATATACTCTACTATTATTTTCCGACATATTTCATCCAGCCTCTTGTAACACATGTATTTAACACCCATTTTTCCAAATAATTCCCACTCCATAAAATCTTTTTTCATTGTTCACATGGAAATGTCACATTAAAGGGAAAGTTTACCCAAAAATAAAAATCCTCATTTACACACCCTCATCTTACACACCCCAAATTGATCAATGTTATTTTATAGAAATAAAAGCCAAAATTAAATCTGTATTAAAAGTGATCATATAAAGTGTCTAGTTTTGGTTTTGAGGGTAGAAATCTCTTGTTTCATTACAAAAATATCTTTATTTGTGTTTCAAAAATAAATGAAATTTTTATGGGTTTGGAACAACATGAGGGTGAGTAATTGATGGTAATTTTAATTTTTAAGAAAACTGTACCTTTTAACAGAAGTAAAATGGCTTGACACATAATTTCATGTTGGCTTTAAGGATCTGAAACATTCATTTTGTATATACACTGCAATATTGGACCTGCAGGGGTTGTAAAGTGGATTTCTTTGTCTTTTAACTCTGGCACTTAACAGTGAGTTCATCAGAATTTTCCAACTATGTAAAAATACAATTCTTTTAGCTTTAAGCTTGTTGAATCACCAGGTCTTTGTGTGTGTGGCTAAAATAGAACTTGCCTGATGAAAAGATTTCTGATTACATGTAGCCTACAGTATCATTGGTTTACTTGCTGCTCTTCTCTTGTCAGGTTTCCAAACAACGTCCTCTTCACCAGCGCTTCAGGAGAGCTTTGGAAAATGGTCCGCATCGGAGGACAACCCTTAGGGTTCGGTGAGTTCAAGCTAAAACTTAGCCTGCTGTTATTATAAGAAACTCCTCAGTATCTAGGGGCTAGAATTTGGGGGTTGGTTCTTTTGACTTGGGTCCGTAAGCAACCACCCAGAACACCCTAGAAATGTGCTAAATTAAAAACCTAGAACACTGTTGTCATGATAGCTTTCACATTGTAAAAATTTTAAGGTCCAGTCACATTAACACATTTTCGGCAAAATTTAGTGGGTAAAAAAAGATGATCCATTATCTTTTTTCAATACTATAGTGTGAGGAACACAGAAGTTACTTTCAGATTAAGCAGCTGTCTGTTGGTCAGTGTGGCCAGTCTACATGGGGAAATGTTTCGCCCTTGTGTGAAATTCCCTATCGCATGGATTTCTATTGAAATCACTGATGAATTTGGGTAAAATTCAATGGATAAAATCCAATCAACCATAACTGTGACCGCACGTTAATGCACTACCTCAGAAAGTACCTCAGAAAGTTTTGGTGGCTGAATTCTAAGTTGTTTGTCTTCCATCAGATGAATGTGGCATTGTGGCTCAGATATCTGAACCGCTGGCGACCGCTGACATTCCAGCCTACTATATCAGTACCTTCAAGTTCGATCACGCTCTGGTGAGTTTGAACACCCACCACTTTCCCGTCACTAAATATTCAGCTAACAAAGGTGACGTTTAACACCAGCAACATCTTGTGTCCATCCAGGTGCCTGAGGAGAACATCCAGAGCGTGATCAGAGCCTTGAGGACCAATGAGAGCACAGGACAGTGAGACTCTGCGATTGGCAAGGCTTCCCGCGTCCCTTAAAACATTTCGGTTTCTTATGTCAAACTCTTAAAAGTGCCAAGAGCTTACCTAAGGACTGCTTCTGGGAGGAGGATCGGATGGAAAGGGGAATGGATTAGTGGGGGGGGCTCTAATCTTGCAGTCAGTATTAAGCAACAGCATCACTTCTTGTCCATTTTTGCAAAAAAGAAAACCCTAATCCCCACCCGACTCTACAGGGACCCTGCGATGGTGTGAATCCATTGTTTTTCTTCTCTTCTTTCTCCCCCACCACTCTTCCTCTTATCCACTCCTCCTCCGCACATCATTTTACCATGGCAACAGGGCCTGGACTTTAGCTACCGATTCTTAAGACGTTGCAAATAACCATTATGTATTAGTGGCAGGTCCTCCTCCTTGAGGACACAGAATGTACTCCAATGTTTCTCGAGATTTATTTCCTTTTTCCTGCCCCCCTTCTTGTTTTCCCTCGCAGTGCCAAGACATGGGGCATAAACAAGCTCCTTGTCTAAAAACGTGATGTTTTTGGGATGCAATTTGATGGTTCAGGGTTGTTGTTGTTGTTGTTTTTATTTCGGCAAAATGGTCCGGTCACAAGTTTAGTCTGTGAAAGAAGCTTTTCACACTCGTTCGGAAAGTTTCCCTTTTTTGTTTAGTGGTTTTGTTTCTTTCCCCTCACCTCAATCCTATATTCACCTTTCAATGCCAAGTAGCTGGGTAATGAATTAGTTGTTGTTGCTGTTGTTGTTGTTGTTGTTTTCGCCTTCAGAGTACAATCAATGGTTTTTCTGTCCGCTCGGCCGAGTTGGCAGCGAACGTGCACAGAGATTGGAATCAAGGATTCAGGTGAGGTGAAACCGTTTTTTTTTTTGTTCACACGCACTTGTTTAGGTTTATACACAAACAAGTACACAAATTGTGCAGTTTACTGTATTCTGATTTTAAATTCGTTCCAATGAGGACGTGGCTTTTTATTACCGCCCTAGAGTCATCGCATGCTTGCGATCCGATGAAATGTCTCTTTAGTCTTCACCACTACTCGCTCTTTCAAATATTTCGCAAAGCTGTCTCTTAATTCACAGAGGAACTGTTAGGGGAAACCTGTTGTTTGTTGAATGTTAGTTAAGGTCAGCTGTCGCAGACGCTGGCGTTAGTTTAGGCCTTCAGCTCCCCTTGTCTGCACTTTATTTAAGGTCTAGCTCACAGATCTTACTCTTCTGATGTGAAATACCGGGGATGAGTATCTTCCCCTTTGAAGGAGTCTCTCTTTGAAGGGGTCGCTTGTTGCTCTTTACACAAGTATGGGTGTCTTTTTTCCGCAAACTTTTCTTCTATCAGCTCATAAGCAAAAATTTGCAGAAACCATATATTTATCAGTGTTACGAAGGGGTGACCTGTTTGTTCTCTGACAATTAAAGACATGAAACAATATATTTTTTCAGCTTAGATTTGATTTTCAATTTAGTTTTTTTTTCCCCCACTGTTTGAACCATGTTTTCTTAAGTGTACAGTGGGGGTTTACACCATGTGCCAATTGAGGATTTATGTACACAAGTTTATGAAGATATTTAGTCATATGTGATTTACAAATGATTTCTGTGGGATAAGATTCGCTGAAGCTACTACTTTTAACTACCCATAAAAATTGATTTGGAGAAATTGTTGATTAAACCAGCTTAGACACCAGAATTGATTACTTTTTTTTTTGCTTTGACCTACTTTGTGGTCAGAAACTGTCCCTTTATATTTGCACATTAAAGATGGTGACTTTCAACTATTCCCTTTTCCCTCAGAATGTATAATGCTTTATAATTGGTACTAATAATCTTATGTGATCTATCAATACAGTTTGGTACAAATAAAGCATGTACATGATTCTGAAGGATACAAGAGTTTCAGTATAACTTCAAAATACATTTTCTGTCCCTGAAGTGGCTTAAAACCAAGTCTGTTTTTGCATGTCTTAATTTAACGCCTCCAAGAACAACATTGACTGTGGCTTGTAACGGATAATTTTTAGAGTTGTGATCCATATATTCTATAATATGTGACCCTGGACGACAAAACTAGGGTAAGGGTAAGTTGAAATTGAGATTTATACATAATTTATATAAATAAGCTTTCCTCTGTATGGTTTATTACGATGGACAGTTTTTGAAAATCTGAGGGCGCAAATCCTTGTGCAACATGATCTTAATATCTTGGGGTTTTTTTGGCATAAAAGAGAAATCAATCAATTTTGACCCATGCACTATTGCTGGCTATTTCTTAAAATATACCCTTTTGCTGTGCTACTTAAGACTGGTTTTGTGTTCATGTATAGGTTGTTGTTTCTAATTCGGTAATCACAAATGCATGGAAAAACAATTCACTACAATAGTGCTTTGCCAAAAACCTCAGCAAAGTAAAGCCAGATGCATTTTCCTATATACTTTTCATGTCGCTGTACAGTTTGTCAGATCAAATTTTTTGCCTATTGACAAGAAAAACAGATCTTTAAACAGCACAGATAATGTCTCTTTAAACACGGTCTCCACCTCAGGTGATGACCATGTATCATTTAGAGCAATCTTCCAAAATGTCCAAGTAGCCAACATAAGACTCATTAAGAGGTCTTGAGTTATTTAGCAGTTAGACTTGTCTATTTTTGAGGTCAGCACTGTCAACAGTAGAGGAGGTGTCGCATTTCCTTGTTACCTTAAGTACAGTCTTGGCTTGATGCAGTGTGACATGAGGGCCTGTAAGTCCAAAGGTTCTGGAGATATAATGAAACGTGGCATTCTTATGGTGTTCGCTGAAGTGCCTGATATAATAGTACGAATTTGCCTTGACAGTCTCATATGATTGATCTGACCAGCGCCACCATGTGGTCAACACCACAGGCAACATCAGTCACATGGCCTGGCACTGTCACCTAAAACAAATGATAAGCATTAGTATAAAGAAAATTGTTTAACTAATTTCTACTGTGTATAGTTTTGCTAATTATAGTAAATTAACATGTTCAATTAAGTATATATTTTTGTCTATTCAGTATTTTCCCCTGTTGCAACAAGTTAAACTCATTGGGAGCTTTTCTAAGCAATTTTGGTCTTAGTGATTAGCTGTGATTCAGTGGAATAATTTTTATCAAAGATCAATCGGTAACCTAAGCTCTACAATCTACTTTGTTGTTGTTGAAAGAATGCAATATTTCTGGTTTCTTACCCTCCATGGAAAATACTGGTCATCATGTTTTCCAATGCCAAGACATCCTCTCACATTCTTACCCCAAACAAACAGCTCACCTCGATCTGAAAACAATATTCATGTAGCAAATAACTCAGCCTTCTATTTACATGGATGTTAGCCAGGAATCAGTCTGGATTTAATACCACCATGGTTGTGCAAGCATTTGTAGCAGGTGTTTTGAGGAGAAAAACATTAACAGTATCCTGCATTAAAATCACAGGAGAATCTCATAATCAGGCAGTACAAAAAACAGTTCATATCTTGAATAAATGTACAAAGTAATAACGCTTTGACTGTAGATCACCTGTGATGGCTGCAAAGTGATTGAGTCCACATCGGATGGATGAGACCTTCACTGAAGGATTGAACTCTGACCTCCCAAAAAACGTGGCTGGCACTCTTTCTGGGATAGAAGACTCTGAAAGTTTCGGGCCTTTTCCCAGGATTCCAAAACCCCAAACAAACACCTCTCCTTCCTCTACAGAGATTGAGTTAATTTGTTATAAAACAAACATTACAAAGAAATATTTTATGATTTTAAGCATTTTTATAGCTGGTTCAACAATTATGCTTTCAAGTATTAAAATCCATTAACCATTTTAAATTAGAATAATGATAATAAACCACTTTGTCTATAAAATATGCATATAAAAATATTCATTCACCACACACACATTATTTATTTATATATATATATATCTCAGTATACACACAAACAAACCATGTAACCACTTTGTCTCATATGTATATAAAATATTCATTCATATATGTGTGTGTGTGTGTGTATTTATGGTATCAGGTGTTACAACTACGTTTGGAAGAAAATATATTTAAAAGAATTTGAATATATTACCACTTCATGTTATGGTATTTATATTAATAAAAATGTTGTACATTATTTATATAAAAGCTAAAATAAATCAGGTTTATGTTCATCCCCTTGAAAATATTTTAAAATACAGCTCTGGAAAAAAATAGAGATACTGATTTAGGAGTAAATTGCAGTGGTCTCTTGAGTATGACAAGCATTTCATGCCAGTCTTTGTTAAATTTCTACACAAACATACTTTATTGAGGTACTCATTTGGTGAGCACCTGAATCCAATTGTATTTAACGGGAAAAGTATAAAAAGCACTGCTGTAATCAACACTTTCCTCTTGCAGTGTGACCAGTTGGATGGTAAAAAATGCTAGAAGTCTTTCAAAAGTAATTTAAAATGAAACACTAAACATGCCAAAACCAGTGAAAAGAAAGGTTTTGAGTCAAGAAAAAAAGGGCTCAATCCTAGCTCTACTGGCACAAGGATTCAGTGAGCATCAAGTTGCTTCTATCCTTAATATTTCAAAGACGGCAGTTCACAAAAAGTGAAACAAATCTCACCAATACAATACAATGCACGTGTAAGAATAAAACCCACAAGAAACTGATTTTTCTGCAGTGGTCTCTTTTTTTCCAGAGCTGCATATACTTAAAGCATTTTGATCAAGCCCAGTTTGGGAAATAAACCATAAGGCGGCAAAATCTAACATATTATATAGTATCAGGGTTATTTATTATAACCAGAACAAAACATTTTCATTACTTGAAATATATATATATATTTTTTTTTTTTCAGTTTTATCAATTATGATTTTTGTTTAGTCTAAGTACTTAACATATTTAACAATTTACACTTCAGTGAGCACCATAGTACTTTAGGTCATTTTTTTTAACTGCACTTAATTGTTCCAGCAAACTCTACAGTTGTTTGTCTGAATAAGAGTGTAATCTTACCATTCAGTACAGCCACCTGTGTTCCTCCACATGCTGCCTGTCTGACTCGACCCACACCCCTCAAGGCCAGCAGCCGTGGAGAGCTAATCTGAAAATCAGACTTTACAAATGAGCTTCCCATTGGCCTTTTTTAATTTTTTTTTTTACATAAACTGCTTTCAATACTTTGAACAATCACTGGTATTTGTTGTGTCTTTACCTGTGTTGCCTCAGTGACAGAGGCCAGCTGCAGGTACTCTGAGTTTCCCCAACCAAAAACCTGCCCATCTGTGGAGACGGCCAAACTACAGTCTCCGTAAGTGGCTACCTGCTGAATTTTGACCCCAGCCAGGTCTCCTCCGACGGGTACTGGACACGAGGCCTTGTTGTGATGGCCCAGACCTTAAAATACATAGCAGAGACATTAATCCTGAGGGAAGGGTCACATGGCCTGATGTGTACAAGTATGTGCATCATGAGTCACCGAGTGTTGTCTGGATACTTTATTAGGAAAATGCCTTGAGGTGGGTTTCATAATGGAGTGGAACAAAAAGAGAGACTGAAAGAAAAGAGACAAAGATAATGACAGACGGATGGTAAAACAAACCTGTTTGTCCATCTGCACCCCACCCACAGGCAAACACTGAGCCTCTGTCTGTCAGAAACAGACTGTGATCCTGCCCACAAGCCACCTACAGGACGAGAGGAGCAGGACAGATGGAGTGAGACACACAAAAAAGGTCCAGGTAATAAATTCAACCCAAATTCCAAAACAAAAATAACACACTTTGCAGGAAGAAAGGTAAAATTATTAAAACATTAAAGATTTTTGAATTGTGATATTATTTTCATGGTAATTATGAATAAAAGTAATCCTGTTCATTTTCCTAAACATAATTAAAAAAAACAACAAAAAAAAAAAAATACAAAGAAATAATGTAATACAAAAAAATACTGTATGTACTTTGCAATTTTAATACCATTTAATTTTGTTTTACATTACAATAATGATAATATTTTATATTTCATATTTGAGTAGAAGTCACTGCATAGAAATCTTAATGGTCTCTGTTTTTATGTAAAATATAATGAACACTTCCATTCAAAAGTTTCTGAAAGAAGGGTCTTATATCCATAAACACTGCATTAATTTGATCACAAATATCATAACATTGTGAATTACTACATTATGAAATAGATGTTTTCTAATTTAAATATATATTTAACATTTTTATTTTTTCTGTGACGGCAAAGCTGCATTTTTAGCAGCCATTACCTCATACTTCAGTGTCACATGATGCTTCAGAAACCTTTTAATATGCTGACTTGCTGCTCAAAAAACATTTATTATATAGTTGAAACTGCCTGACTGTTTGAATATAACCTTACAGTTTTAAAAGTTGATTATTTCTTTTAACTTTGGCTTGGAATTATACAATAAATCTAAGATTTAAATTATATACCTGTGAATTTCCATCAAAAGAGTGCGAGTAGAAAACTAGATTAGGAATTATTATAACTACTGAGAATCTTGAGTCTGTAAGAAATGTGCTGCATTTACCATCAACTATGAATGTATCAATGTACTGTTTCATGCAGTGTCACAATATCATCACGTACCTGGGTGACTCGACTGTCAAAACCCTCAATCTTGTAAACAACATGACTGCCACTGCAAGAAACAGAAGAAAAGGCATGCCATTCTCAAATAAAATGTAAATAAAAGCAGCTTAAGCATTGTGCCCAGAAATATTAGCAGCAAATGAAACCAGAGTATTCAATGCTCTTTTTGAATAAAATGGTTAGTATTTAATATCTCTAGTGTTACTGCTCAAATCATAAACCTACAAAAACTTTAAAGGGGTCATTCTGAATAATCATTTTACTCCAAGCAACTAATGAAATAAAACAGACATAAACAGCAGTTAAAATATAAAGCTCTTAAGAAAGAAATTTGGTTTAGCTTCCACAACATAATCATAACATAATAACAACATAAGTCCTTTGTTGAAAAATACTGTACTTATGCTGTTGAAGGACAAACCTGTACACTTCATCCTCCACAATCTTCCTCCCACACTGCCCATAAGCATTATTACCCATGCTGAAAACTAATGAGAGAAAGAGAGACATGAAGGACTCATCACACTAGAGCACAACGATTACATTTTATTTGAAATGTACAGGTGCTGGTCATATAATTAGAATATCTTCAAAAAGTTGACTTATTTCACTAATTCCATTCAAGAAGTGAAACTTGTATAATGTATACATTCATTCCACACAGACTGATATATTTCAA
>JAUMHE010000048.1:16963711-16976536 GCA_032359235.1 Enteromius mattozi | reverse complement strand
TTTTCATGTTCATACTTTTCAGTTGGCCAAGATTTCTAAAAATCCTTTCTTTGTATTGGTCTTAAGTAATATTCTAAATTTCTGAGATACTGAATTTGGGGTTTTCATTAGTTGTCAGTTATAATCATCAAAATTGAAAGAAATAAACGCTTGAATTATATCAGTCCGTGTGTGGGATGAATGTATACATTATACAAGTTTCACTTCTTGAATGGAATTAGTGAAATAAATCAACTTTTGAAGATATTCTAATTATATGACCAGCACCTGTATTTACTTTATATAGAATCTGAGCACCTACAAATACAACCTTAATCATTTTGAGAAGGCCTCGCACTACAGAAAGGTGCTCTACAATGACGATAAATTTTAGAAATGCTATACGACAAAGCAGTGTTGCTGACCTCCCTCAGAGTCTGTGAGCACTAGTGAGTGGGCACGTCCACATGAGACCTGCAGCACTCGTGTCTCCTGAGGATTCGTCAGCGGAAGAGAAACAGGAGACGGTTCCAGGACAAAGTCATAACTCTTATCTGCAAACACAAGACAAAACAGCTGATTTAGGAATCCGCTCGAGGAAAAGGTTGTTTGGTGATAGTTGTAATGGTTTCAGTAGATTTGGCTGGCAGTTCATTTCCTTTAACAGGGTTTGTACACATTTTAAACAATAAATTTCCAAGACTTTTCCATGACATTTGAGACAATGTTCATGACCTAATGTTTCATTATTTTGCAAAAAGAACCAAAATCTGTTCAAATTATCATAGCATATTTTAACTAAAATGAATGACAATTAATGCTATAGTTTGCTATCTTGTTTTAGAAATAAGTACTAGAGCCCTACATTTAAGCCTGGGCCCGACAAGCCCCGAGGGCCGGGCATCGGGGGATCAGTTCAGCCTGTTTTATGGTTTTTTTAATATATTTTAAACATCCATCAGTTAGTGATGAAAAAACTGCGTCGCTGGTGGAAGCAACATGAGACCGTGCTACTGCGCAGTGGAAGAGTTCTGCGTTCAGACGCATGCAATAGGCTTGCCGCAAAACCCCAGCAAAAGTAATTACCATGAATGTATCGGGGGAAAATAGTAGATCATCAGTTACAGTTTCCGGTTGCATAACTTCTTGTCTATTCTGTTTATTATTAGCATTATATTTCTTTCTATTACCTGAAATTATATTTATGTCTGTACATTCTCCACTGAATTTCTTGTGTTTTGTGTGTGTGTAAACACTTGACAATAAAGCTCTTTCTGATTCTGACATTTAAAACGCATTTTGTATTTCGATATGGCAATATAGCCTATTGTCCCACATAAAACTTTGTACATTCAGTGTTGTATATAGCCTATTCCTCCAGTCCTTTTCTTAATAATAATTAATATATTATTCATCACAATATAGCATATAAATGTCTTTTCTTTTAATGTAGCCTAATGGAGACAGATCTAAGAACTACTGTAGCCTAATGCATGGATCAAACACAATCATCCTAACCATTAACTAAACGTTCATGTAAGACATAACAGATTATGACTTTGTGAATCTCGCCATATTAAAATCCAAAATCTGAGCTTTTATACTGCAGCTACCAATCGCTTCTAGACCTCAAAATGCGTTTTAATGTCAGAATCAGAAAGACCTTATTATTGTCAAGCGTGTTTACACACACAAAAACAAGAAATTCAGTGGAGAATGTAAGACATGCATATAATTTAAGGTAATAGAATAAAGCATAATGTTTATAAATGGACAATAACTGAAAAGATAACTATATGGTAAAAATAAATAGCATAAAATAGAATTATGAATGTTGCAAATGTTATACAAAATATAGAGAAAGTAGAACGAATTATGAATGTGCTATTTTACAAATGAAAATTTTTGAGATGTACAGTGCTGATTGATGTTATCATCAATGTTATGATGTTATCGCGACTTTTCACTCGCGTGTCGGACGCAGCATGCAGCAGCTCTTTAGCGCAGATGAGATGCGCTGAAACAGCCTCCGTTTTAAGAGACAGAGAAATGCAGCTAAATCACACACGCTCTTTTCAAATGACTGATTTGATCTGATGGTCTGTATGGATTTATTTACTCATCAAACCTACATGCTATATGTTATTGAATACATGTGTGAATATTGGAGATGAGTATGCGATACAGCCTTTGCGCAATCCCGCACCGAAATTCAGGACCTGATTAAACATGATTTTATTATGCAGCCATTTTTTAAATAGATTTCCATGACTTTTCCAAAACTTTCTGGGTTTATTTATTTTTCCAAAACTTTTCCAGGCCTGGAAATTGCTCCTTTAAAATTCCATGGCTTTCCCAGGTTTTTCATGACCGTACGAACCCTGCTTTAAAGAGGAACTGAGTGGATCATCAACGGCCACTACAGAAATCTTCCCATGCCGTGTTCAATAGAGAAGTGCTGAAGAACACTTTCACATTAGCTACTGTCAGAGAAGAAAACTTTACTGTAACAACCCTGCTTCCGCAACAAAAAAGTATGATGAAACTGCAGTGTTTTTTAAATTACTTCACACAACTGTTGGAAATGCTTTAGCAAGAGCATATGAGTTACTGACAGGAGTACAATGGTATTTAAGGGTTTCTTACTTCGGTCGTGTTGAGTGCGTTGAAAGCCCAGCTGTGAGTCTTTGTTAAGGCCCATGCCCCACAATTTGGTCAGATCTCTGCTATTAGACGCTAATAAGGTGAAGCCATATCCACAGGCTGCTGAGGAAATCTAAGAAAAACAAACAAACATTTACTACCATTCAAAAATAAATATATATATATATATATACACATATAAATTCAGCCAGACACATTATATCGATCACAAGTGACAGAAACAAGTAACATTTCAAAAGATTTAAGATAATTGCTGTCCTTGTAAACTTTCTAATTATTCTAAGAATTCTATAAAACACATCACAGTTTCCACAAACATATTAATACCTTAATTATGTTTGTTTGTTTGTTTGAAACACATTAGATTAATTTCTTAGGGGACATGTAACACTAAAGTCTGGAGTAATGGCTGCTGAAAATTCAGCTTTGCTGTCACAGTAATACTCATTAAAATGTAATAAAATAGAAAATTGTTCTTTTTAAATTGTAATAATATTTCATAATAATATTGTTTTATTGTATTTTAAACAAAAGAACAACAACAGTGTTCAAAATACTTTTACTTTTTTGTTTAAGTTAGGGTAGAGCATCACCTTCTGTTCAGTATCCAGGCGGTAAGGTGTGAGCTGGTACTTCCTGGGATTTTTTCTGCCACTGTCCGGCACTATGAAGCTAGGGATCCCTAAAGCTCCGGTGTAGCTGAAGCCCCACACAAACACCTTCCCTTGGGGCTTTCTGTGTTGCCCCACATACTGGACCACGGGGGTGTCATCTTGCTGCTCCTTCTTTCTTGGGGTGCCAGCTGGTCGAGTGGCATATGCACGGAGACCCAGATGACAACTATGACGGCCGCAGGGGCGAAGGTTTACTAAAGCCATTATGACTGTCACCTGCAGAAACACAAGATTACAACATAAACTCAGATATACTTCATACCAATAACTAAATATTAGTGAAATTAAAAAAGATTATCCAACACCAACATGAAATACCATGGCATCAGCAGGATTTTACATTTCTTTTTTACTTATGTGGTATTCATCATGGTAGTTCTTTATCTGGTATTCTCTCAAGTACCTTGGAGCAGCATGTAAACACCATAAATACATAATCGCATTTACAAAGTAATATTAACATGACTTTTGGTCAGAGGCATAATGGTGCCCCTGTAAAAACATGGCACGTGAATATATGTATTTGAATTAAATAAAGTACATTTTATTACTATATAATACCAGAAAATTCTGTAACATTTTGTTTGGAGGTGAACTCAACACTTACGCTCAATGCTCGAAAAATCCTCTATAATTTCTTTGACACACCGATTCTCTGACAAAATATGATTCACACATGAGCATATCTGCGACTCTGCAAACTGGTTTGGCGGCTGAAGTGAAATATACACCGTAATATAATGTGAAATGTTTTATGCTGCTCTAACATGTTTTCCATGGAGGCTGCCATGACAGCCCACCGCATCGCCTATGACGTACAACGTAAACGAATGACGTACACACAAAGTACTTCTTCTTTTGGTTTTAACGGCAGCTTGCATCCATCGGGTTGCATTACCGCCATCGTCTGGATCTAGCTACCAAGTAAAGCATCTTGTTTCTTCTTCGAGATTCTTGATATTAGTCTATTTTTTAGGGGGGAACTGCATCCCATGTTTCTTTTTTCCCACGTCCAGTTAATTATATTTCCGCCATGTCTTTTACCAAGATCATCCTTTGAATTTCATATTTTGTGCAATAAATACGCAACATGTTCTACATTGTCCTGTCATATAAAGCGTACTATTTAACTTACTGTGCCCTATTCTTTATCTGGCTATTGTTGTGGCATTGTTACTGTGGCAACGCTGCTGTCTACGTCCTGGCGACATTGCAGCAACGTTGCAAACTGACGCTAAATAAGACGCTAAAGGCGCAACGTTGTTACGCGACATTCAGCAACTGCGAGACGACTTTTTTTTATTACAAACACATTTTCTGCGTCTTATTTATTTATTTATTTTGTGGTGAATCTCTTAATAACGACACACAACATACTTTAAAATAATGCTTTTTAAAATAATGTTAATCATTAACTGTTCTTTTTAATGTAAAACCTGCTATGAAACATTAAAGAGGACAAATGCCTTACAAATTCATATAATCCAACTTTACTCAAACATTGCATATATAAGTACACTACCAAAACATACATTACAAACCACACGTTAATATAGAGTGCATTAATTATATTTTGCTCAAATATAGTAACAGACTAAAAAAAAAAAAAAGCAGCATAAAAAGTTATTTGAGGATGTTTGTTGAACAAAAAGGAAAGCAGCTGAGACAGTCAGCAGGTCACCGGCCGATGAGGTGGACTCGGGACTGAAGAATCATCCAGAGAGAAAAGGGCAGAGCAGATCCTAGTATTAAGTGTGACACTAAACTAAACTAAAAAATAGGAAGCTGACGAACACATCTCTTTACTGGACGTGCCTCTAGAGAGAAATGCACATAGGTCTAATGAACAATTTTTTATTAGAATTGTATTTCTAATTTCAAAGTAGTCATTTTAGCACTTTATTAATATATTTATCATGTCAGTGAGGCAATTATTTACGTATTTTCGGTTCCGTTTCTGTGAAGCGTTCCTGTTCAAGATCGAGACTTTAGAAAGCCACCATGTTTGTTCTCTTAAAAAAGTTTTGTTGATATTGTGAGTGCACACAAATTAAACCATTTGCAGTTCCGAATGATGTGTGCTGTTTCCTTTATGAGGAAAAACGAGGGTGTTTTAATTTTCCACTCTTAAGCACAAAAAAAAATGCAAGTGATCCCACGAGTGCCTCCATGTCCTTCAAAGCGCGCTTCAGCTTCCACTCTTTGCACAAATGATTAGATATTTATCACACATTTATCTTCTATCTTTTTTTACATTTTACAACGTTTTTATGTCTCTAATTGTGTTTAGAAGCTAAACTGATCAGACATTTGCTTAACTCACTGTCTTGCGCTGGCCACTTGGTATAAAAAACAAACAAACTCGAATTTAACAAACATAAAATGTTCCAACCATGTTTCTAAATTAGCTTAATATAGTAAAGAAATGAAATATAACCACTTTGTCATTAAAAACCAAAATGTAACTATTCTAATGACTGCAACAGCAGCTGTGTAATGAGGAAGAGGAAGAGGAAGAGAGAAAAGATAAGATGTTGGACAAGGTCTGGGCCCCTGCAGGGCTCTGTATTCGTTTCCTTGTTTCAATTAAAAGTCCAGATGTCTTTTCAGCTGTATTTGGCTTAAAAGTAAGAGTGTTTTATAATGAATGCTGATTGGTGCTGTTTGGTATGGCAGCTTGATTTATGCTAATTTGTGCTGAAAATGTTTATTTAAGTATTGATTGATTGTGGCAGTATACATACATTGTTGAATTATTTAAAAAAGTACTTATTTATTTAATATAAATAAATAAATTTCACTTCAAGCAACTCAGCAAATAGAAAAAACAACATAAGTTAGAAATGTTAATCCTACAGAAATGTTAGGCTCTTTGTACTGCCCATAAAACTGAGTCTCTGAATACTTACTTCAAATCATGAGAAGAGGTTCAATGAGCCATCTTGTAAATGTGGGGTAACTGATCTCTGTAAAATAAAATGTCAAACTTAGTGTCATGTCAATATCAGCTGTACAGAACAATATTTAAAATCTCACACTTGGTTTTTAGTTTGGATTAATTTAGTGCATGTTAAAAACATTGATTTGCACTTAACTGTACCCTTGAGACTTTGAGGGAAGAAATAAAAAAGTACTTAACCAGGACTGGACAATAATAGTAACATACACATCTTGGAGCGTATCCCCGAAAACAGTCAGCTATGTCATAATTGAAAGTAAAAATATGTATCAATAAATTGGACGCATACACATTTAAAGTGACCTCACTGCAGTCAATGTACTTAATGTTAATACAATAAAAATCACTTATTAAAGCTCTTGATGAACTTTAGTAGCTTTAACAATGATTCATGTATATTTCATGACCAATATGCAATGTTATTACATTGGATTATTCGATTTCTGTACCTGATCACCTACAAACCTAAAGCAGTGTTTAATAAGTACCTTTGTTCTATTTGTTTATTGGGTTACACTTTATTTCGATAGTCCATTTAGACATTCTGTTATTTGGAACTGCATGTCAACTAATTTTCATTAATTCACATCTACATGTCTACCAACTCAGAGTAGACTGTTAGGGTAGGTTTAGTGTTAGCAGAGTAAGCTGACATGTACTTGCAAAGTTTCTGATAGTCAGTCTGTAGTATGTTGTGAACCCATCAAAATAAAGTGTTAGGAGATATTAAGCAGACAATATACTAATACTAATACTAATATTGTCAGTTGACATGTAGTTGCAAAGTTACTAACTTTTAGTCGAAGTGGACTACCGAAATAAAGTGTTACTATTTATTGTGCTATTGTTTGTAATTTGTTCCACTTATATTTGCCTCATATTATTATATAAAAAAAAATCCAGATTTTTATTTTTAAGAATACAAGATAACAAGGATAAAACAACAACAACAATAAAACAGCTATTTTAAACCAGCCTGGTGCATGTTTAAGGGTCCATGCGGAAACACATTAAATGGAATTTTAATATTAAACATGGCATTGTTTAATAAAAGACTTAAGATTTAATAATGTATAATTCTTACCTCATCGTGAAAGAAAACAGCCTGTTGAGCTAAGAAAAAGGCAAAATATCAGAATAAATGATTTATTCCAACACTAGAAAAGTTGTTAATCCTAAACCTCCTAAGACTAATCAAAATACTAATTTAGACTGGGCAGATTTTGTTTTTACATGTGCATAACGTGATCTGCTACACAGGTATGGATTCGCCATCAGCACCACAAACAAATGGCTTTTGTAAAAATGCATATTTTTTTGCATCTATCTATCTATATGCTAAATTTATGCCTAATATCCCTGCTGAAAAAAACAGCATATGCTGGTTAGGTATGTTTTGATGTTGTTACAACGTTGCTAAAATGTTGGCTACGTCGAGGCAACGTTGTGTGTTTGTTGGGACTGTGCCCACTCATGTACACACACACTAACAGTTAGTAAAGTTAATTGTCGAAATACCGGCAGGGCACGGACGTGTCCTGTGTTTTCAATTATATTTGAGTAACTTCTGTTTTTTGTTCGTTTTGTTCCTGTACACAAAAAAGTTTAGCAAAAGTACATTGCCACAGCCGCATTTAGACTTTATCACTACAGTATGGACACTCACAGAAAGTACCAAAAGAACCATGGCACTGCCGAGGGTTTTTAAACAGGAACCATACCATGGCATGTGTTAATTAATATGACATTACCATTTGATGAGTGTCTTGGGTTGATGACATTTTGGAGTAACATTAAATACTTTTCTTAGGAAGTTATAGAGTATGTGTTAATCATGTGCTATATTACCAGCGTATTACAAACGTTGCAGCAACATTAAAATATTTTTATGGAGCAGTGTGCAGACGATACGTTTTTTCTTTTGCTGCATTACCAACTGACCATCCACCAGCAACAATGAGATTTCTACTTGACATTAAATATCACCATGCATTTGATTTGCAAATTATTTATTTACTTATTTGTCACACAAAAACATCCTTAAGAATAGTAACAAACACACCAAGTCATAAAAATGCATACTGGAAGCTGCTTGACATAAACATTGCATGTATAAATTGTCTACCACACATAGCTTATAACAGGTTCTGGCCTAAGCAGGAACGAACAGAGCATTTGTATAAACAAGTATCTGAATGCCTGTGACCATTTTTAACACAGATTCAAGTCTAGATTTAACACATCATCACTTCATAACTCAATCACTTCAGTTGGCCTCATGGATGCTGATTCTCTTGCTTGTGTTCTCAGTGCAGCGCTCCAGAATGAGCTGAGGACTGGGCCGAGGAGGAATGACTGGAATACTTTTGTCCTGATCTTCTGCTTGAGGAGAGCCTGATTGTACGATGTTCTCTACATACACACATACAAAATACATTTTAAGCCAAAAAATGTATACTGTTCTGTAAAACTAATCTTTTTAAAACCTTTAACCGGAGCTACATATATTTGACATGTTTCATTATGGAGAATACACACCTCTGTTTGTCTTCCTCTCCTGCAGTGGAGATCGTGTCACTTTCCTGGATTGGGAGTTTAGTCTTCCTCGCTGCTGTAAGAAGCGTCGACTCTGTCTTCGATAGCTGTCCTGACTGATTCTCTGACGTCCCTTAGGATGGATGCTGTGGGCATTGCGTATGGTAGACCTGTTGGCCAAAACAAATTTAAAAAATGTAACGTTTAAATCGGTTATTTTGTAAATTATGACCAACCAAAGTGTTCAGTTATTGTTATCTTATTGCTATACCTTCTGGGTGGTGGTGTTGTTCTTCTGACCACATCCTTCTCAGCATCCACCTCTTTCATCTCTCCTGTCCTGCACAGGAACATGGATGGGTAGAAGCCTGTATCATCTCCTTTCCTGTATAAGACATTTGGGAACCTGATTCAATTATGACTCATCAAATGACTGCAAGCATTTTGATTGTTTCAAAACACCATCAAGTTAAAGAGGCTGACTCATACCTGACCACCCACCACCCATCAAGGAGTTTATGGATGACCTCAATCATCTCTCCTGCTTCGAGAGTCAATTCATCCTCTTCAACAGCTTTATACCCTTTAGTGGTTCTGTAGAGCTCTCCTGTTGTGGGTAAATATCATGAGTACAATCCAAACAGCATAATTAATCCTTCCCAAAATAGTATTTTGGGTCTCGTGTCAGTGGCAGTAAACATGGCAAAACACACTAACCTGCATAATTAGGCTCTGGTTCCTCTGATTCATCTGCTCCATCCAGAGGCTCTAAGTACGAAGCTGGCACCCAGCCTCTCCTGGACTCACATTGACAAAACCACCAGCCTGTAAACATCAGATCATATCAGATGACACATCAGATTTGCTTTCCACATCTGTGAAAATGTTGGAAGAGAGTTAAGTTTAAGATACATGTTAAATTAGTAGGTAATTTAATGTATTTTATGGTAGTAATTTAATGTATATTATACACTACTCTTCATAAGATTGGGATTGATATAATATATACATATATATATATATATATATATATATGCATCTATTTGATTTAAAAAACAGTACAATAATAATAACGTAATGGGAAAACAGATTTTTTTTTTTATCATGATCAATGTTGAAAACATTATGCTTAATATTTTTGTGGCAAAAAATAGCAAATAATTAGTATAAAAGTTTTTACTGTCACTTTTGATCAAATGAATCTTGTTCTTGCTGTATTCATTTCTTTATTGTCAATTATATACTACTTTTATTATTAGTTATAATTTACGATTACATTTTTCATTGTATTTTGCATTAAAATTGTTAATAAAAAAATTAAATATATATTTTATTACAGCTATATTGTACACCCTGCTCACCATTTGGGCTTTTTTCCACAATGTCCACCATGTCTCCCATCTTTAGAGTGAGCTCATATTTTGAACTCTTGCTGTAGTCTGCAATCACTCTGTAGCTCTCAAGCATGACAGGCCCTGTGATTTCTGCAGAAAAAACAACAGCCATAAAACCTTTTGGGAAATGGCATAAGGCATTTGCAGATAAATTATATCAAACGTGGAATTTGATCTTACCTGATGTGGTGTTGCTCCGTGCTCGGTTTGTGGACATAATGAAGGTCTCGTTTCTTTTGTATCTATAGAAAGATACAGGTAAAAAAGAATGTTTTTTTGTAAATTGTAAATTTGTAAATTTTTGTAGATTTTTCCAATTTATAGAAGGAACAGTGAACATCATGTACTGTCATAACCCCTTTGGCTAAAATAAACAGAGCATGTGAATAACCACTAAGCCACAGCTCCAGCTAACTTTAGCCAGACCGACTTACGGATGTGGTGCTGGAGGAGTTTCATCTTCAAGCCGCATTTTGAAGAAGTCACGTACAAGCTGACAGCGGGAGATCTTCGGAGGCAAGTTGAGAAGAGAGCGAAAGTATTCAGCGAGAGTCACCTGCCTCGTCTCTGTCGTCTTCTGATTGTCGAGCCATTTAGGAGCTGAGAGAGATTTAATTACAGACCGTCAGATGGAAAGTTGCACTTGTATTGTTGTCTTGATACTTGGTATGTCTGTGTTGCACAAACTCTTTTGACTTTATCATTCCAACATTTATTTTGCCTTCTATAACTGAGTACATTTGAAAGTCCATTCAGTGTAAACTGCATATGACACATTTTGTAATTCTTGTAAATTATGTATTATATTTTGTATATTATATAAGCTACCACTACACACACTGATGTCGCAAAACAGTGTTACACTTTGAGAAATTCTGTGTGTTGCACAAACTTGTTTGACCCCATGGTTACTCTATCTCTATCTTGCCTGCAATACTGGAAAGTCCAGAGAAAGTACAGCTTGTCTGCCATAAAAAATCTTTTGCAGAATTGAAACTCATACTAAAAAAAACCAAAAGGCATGCATGACTTGTAAATAGTGCTGTTTTAGCATTACTTTTTTTTAGGCACCTTTCATGACCCAAAAATAATAAACGGATATATCTGATATGCTTGACATCAAGCAGGTGTTTCCTCTTCTCATAGGAACATTGAGAACCAAAACCTATTTCTGTATTGTCTGAAAAATGAAACCATCAGTTTATGGCGACACATTTATTGCTTGCCGTAAGCAGATGCTTGTCTGCAGATGCTGTTAAATTAGTAAATCATTTATGAAATGTGATTTTGTTCTCTCTGTAAGTGGGTCAAATGAGCTGAAGATTTGTGCTTTAATTGCAAAAGCCTTTACCTGGTAAAGTGGGAATGATTCTGTCCTTTGCGTCAATGTCTCCAGCCTCAATAGGGAACATTTCTTTCAAAGTTTTCTGTAAAAAAATTCAAAATAAAAATTGGCTTTTTAATTTTTTAAAATCAATTATTTACATCTTGTGGACTGTTTATAGGTTAAAGAAAATCATTTCATACAAATATGACTAGAAATACAGGAAATGCATGCAGTGATGAAAATAATCTGGTAGGAAAAGGAAATGTATACCATACTTTCAGTTGTAGAGAACAGAAAATGAGACTTACATGAAATGTATGGATTTCTGGATAGCGCCTGTACACCAGCTTTTCAGACTGATCACTCCATTTAACCAGGAGCATGTACACCTTTAGCACAAGAAATGAAAAAGAAACCGTTTTACTTTATCTTGTAGCTAAAACATCCTTGACAGCCTTCAAAACACTTTACTTGTTTACTGTACTTCACAATTTTTTGAGCAGCTTACTTACATAGTGCTGGCTTGGAAAAAATCTTTTCTCAAAGCCTAAAAGTTCCACGTGTCGCACATAAGATTCAGCCATCCTGCACAACTGAGGTCCGACAATGAGATGAAGGGATATAAGAGAGTCTGCTTTGCTGTTATGATCACCTGTGGTTTATGGAGCTATTATAGACTGTGACAGTGGGAGGGGCAACCACTCAAGTGCTTCCTTTTTCACTCCCGGTCATCACAACCCAATGATGAAACGCAGATAGGAAACTCCAGAATTAGTTACGTGTTTAACATTTTACAGTAAGTGTATTTAACTTTGTTATGCGTGATAACATATTTTGGATCATAAAGAATGTATTTACACTAGACACTATATTGCAGAATACACAATTGTACATATTTTAATTAATGTATATGAAAACAGTATACCAACCAATCAAAGTACATTAAGATAGAACACTAGACAAATAACAGGTAAAGATCCCCAAGCCCAAACTAAGAACAGAACATTATTTGGTATTATAACAATATAGACCTATAAATCTATTTAGGAGCCACCTTTAAATGTAGGAAGACAAATGTAAAGAAACCTTTGCGTGTACACAAACAATAACAGAAATGATTAAGAAATTGTATTAATTGTACAGTTTTTACAAATTTAATCTTATTTAGGGACATGTATTGGTCTTTCTAGACAGATGCTAAAGGGCAATGTGGAAAATACAGTGCCCTCCACTAATATTGGCACCCTTGGTAAATCTGAGCAAAGGTGGCTGTGAAAATCTGCATTGTTTATC
>JAUMHE010000048.1:16947745-16963611 GCA_032359235.1 Enteromius mattozi | reverse complement strand
ATATATTATTTGTTTTTTCTCATTGTGTTGATGATTAAGGGATTTTGGGCTTTGTTTTCCCTCCTATATATATATTTATGTGAAACAGGAAGCCAGGGCTGGATATTTTCATGTCCATAATCACCCTGGAGTGCTCACAATTGTGAATAAGAATGGGAATATACTTCAGAGATATTTTACTCATAAAAAATTCTAGGGGTGCCAATAATTGTGGCCCACAAGTATTGGAGAAAAACATTTATTTCACAATGAGATTTTCTCCTCATTTTCAATTGTTTTAATTCAATGATAGGTTAGAATTTTGTAAAGATTTTAACGAAAGATCAAAAGGGTAAACAATGCAGATTTATTTACCAAGGGTGCCAATATTAGTGGAGGGCACTGTAAATGACAATGAATCTATTGAACAATAAAAATGCTACATACTAAAGACTAAATGTTTTTTAATGAGTTATAGGGTGGTTCACCCAAAAATGGGAATTCTTTATTCATTCACTTTACCATGTTCCAAACCTGAATGCGGTTCTTTTTTCTGTAAAAACACTAAAGTTGATATTTTAAAGAATGTTTGTTATTAAACAGTTGCTGGTATCCAATATCTTCCATAAAAATACTATGGAAGTCAATGGGGACTATACATTGCATCTCAATAAATTAGAATGGAAAAGTTCATTTTTTTCAGTAATTCAACTCAAATTGTGAAACTCGTGTATTAAATAAATTCAGTGCACACAGTTTAGTTTAAGTCTTTGGTTCTTTTAATTGTGATGATTTTGGCTCACATTTAACAAAAACCCAATCAACTAATCAACTCAAAGCACCTGCAAAGGTTTCCTGAGCCTCCAAAATGGTCTCTCAGTTTGGTTCACTAGGCTACACAATCATGGGGAAGACTGCTGATCTGACACAAGTCCAGAAGACAATCATCAACACCCTTCACAAGGACAGTAACCCACAAACATTCATTCTGGCTGTTCACAGAGTGCTGTATCAAAAAAAGTGTGGAAGAAAAAGGTGCACAACCAATCGAGAGAACTGCAGCATTATGAGGATTGTCAAGCAAAATTGATTCAAGAATTTGGGTGAACTTCACAAGGAATGGACTGAGGCTGGGGTCAAGGCATCAAGAGCCACCACACACAGACATGTCAAAGAATTTAGCTACAGTTGTCATATTCCTCTTGTTAAGCCACTCCTGAACCACAGACAACGTCAGAGGTGTCTTACCTGAGCTAATGAGAAGAAAAACTGGACTGTTGCCCAGTGTTCCAAAGTCCTCTTTTCAGATGAGAGCGAGTTTTGTATTTCATTTGGAAACCAAGGTCCTAGAGTCTGGAGGAAGGGTGGAGAAGCTCATAGCCCAAGTTACATGAAGTCCAGTGTTAAGTTTCCCCAGTCTGTGATGACTTAAAGGTGCAATGTCATCTGCTGGTGTTGATCCATTGTGTTTTTTGAAAACCAATGTCACTGCACCCGTTTACCAAGAAATTTTGGAGCTCTTCATGCTTCCTTCTGCTGACCAGCTTTTTAAAGATGCTGATTTCATTTTCCAGCAGGATTTGGCACCTGCCCACACTGCCAAAACCAACCAAAGTTGGTTAAATGACCATGCTGTTGGTGTGCTTGCCTGACCAGCAAACCATCTGTGTGCACTGAATTTATTTAATACATAAGTTTCACAATTGATTTACTGAAATAAATGAACTTTTCCACGACATTCTAATTTATTGAGATGCACCTGTATGTGCATTTTTCAACATATTATAGAGAGCTGGCATAACCTCTTATGTCAATATGTTACTGTTGTGTTATTCATAGTTTCTGTCATTGTTGGCTTACAGTTAATGCAGGCATTCTCTATGAGCAGTTCCTCATGTTCACATCTTTGTCTTTAGATGTCCTTGTTTACTGAAAAAGAGAAGGAAGCAAATGTAAAAACAAACTCTTTTTCAAGTGGTCATGGCCTTTTATGGCTTATTCCTCTTTTTGATCACTTCAAATAGCTTTGTATTTATACATCATCGAATATTGCTAGTTGGAAACACACATGATTCTTACGTTTATAAAACACTACAGTGCTTCTTAAGTCATTTTATAAAAGCGTCATAATCATTTTCACATTTATTTCTCTATAGTGAGTTTCTCAAGCTAGATTTCACAGGGGGTTTTGGAATAATTGTGATGACATACATAACCACACACCACAAAACTCAAAACAGCAAAAAAAAAAAAAAAATTAAAAAAAAATTAAATAAAACATTTCTTTGCAGCTTTCAAAGATTGAAGGTATCAGTAAATATCAGTGCTCTGGACTAATATTAATTGTGAAAAGTACTGCATAAAAAGAATTCTGGTCTATACATTTAACATAACTTTAAGAGTAAGAAAACATTTAATACAAAGTATTTTTTTTAACTGGCTTCAGTACAGTAACTATTTAAAAGCAAAATTATGAGAGCTTCAGTGTTTGAATTCAACCAGTAATATCGCTATGATTTCAAATTTTTTACATGACCTTACTGTCAGTAATAAAGATATCAAGGTTACATTTTTACAAAATGTTCTTTACTTCATGAAGGATGAATTTAAGCAGAAACTCAGCTAGGGTCACATTTAATTTCTATTTGGTTTCTTTCCTCACATGGCATTTCTACAAATTATATTGCTATTATTATTATTATTATTATTATTAAGATACAAGGCAAATTTATACCAAATAATAATAATAGTACTTAATAAATAAATAAATAAAAATACCGCTATTCATGAACACCTTAAGTAAGATTCCTTGTAGTGAAATTTTTTCAAAAAACATGTTACCATATTAACATTTTGGCTCTGAGTCATTATTGAAGTCCCAACAAATGTGGTAGAAATGAAGAAATTTGTGAAAGACTCATGGTCTGCATGATTCCTTCATGACATTTTCTCTCCCACATACTCCCGTATACACACCCACTTCTTTTCCTGTTTTTTTATTTTTTTTGTTGTTTTTTTAAATTGATGTCTGGACTGTTTGTCTTATAACTTCTCATTTCCGTTTTTTTAAGCATTTTACATTTTCATGTGACTTTGTGTTGTGGATATAACAACAATATACAATACATACTCTTTGGGAATTAACAGTTAAAGACCCTAGGACCAGGTGTTTGTTGAATGAAGACCAGGAGTCAGAGATAAGATCAATAGAAGAAAAATTTACTGAAGAAAATAGTTTGCAGTTTCATCAGCAGAAGTCGGCTTCAGTACTCTCGTTGAGTTCGTAGGCCGCTCTGCGTACATCTTACAGACATCAGCATATATACTTTAACAGAGGTCAATACATCAGTCATCCTGATCATTCTGATTAGCTCCAAAAGATAGATCATATTAGAGACGTCCACGGATGGACGTAAGCACATCTCAAGGTGAAGAAGGTGATAATTTGGGCATCAGGCCTCCGGACCAGCCCAAATATGTAACTCAGCAAGCAGACGGACATTTCTCTGCTTCCCTGAGAAAAGACACACACACACATTCCACTAATCTGCTTCTCAAGGCTACCTAGCTCAACCAAACGTCTTATCAGTATAGCTGGTTACACAGTCTATGCACAGAAATACAGGCTAGAACTGGATTGACAAAATCTCTAATATCTTATACATAAACGTCACAGTTGATTCTTGATTCTTCAGAACATGCGTAGAAGTGAAGTGACCTCTTAGCCGGGTTCCATGACCCGAGGGGAGAAAAAAACTCACATACACAGACAGCCAGGCTCCATTGACCTCGGGCCTGGTTTGAAACACATCACAGTTCTATCCATAGAGACTTCTATGGATGGCATTACTTCTTAAATCACACAGTTCACCATATGGAATATGGTTATGTATTTTAAATACTTATGTGAGTTAAATACTGATTCATTGTGTGATCATAATTAAAATTAATATGAAATGGAAATAATAAAAAGAAGGAAATGGCAGCACTCCATCCTCTCCTTCAATACTATCAAATTACTTGATTTTAGACTGTTATCAAGGATCATTAAAAACTATTTTATGAACAACTCCTGAAGTCTATGATTTTATGAAGTCTACACCTGATATAATATAAGGTCCACCGCTGGCCAAATGGGTGTCCTAAGCAGAATTGTATTGTTTTACATTATACTATGGATGTAAAAAATTGTAGCTCTAGACAAACAGCCCAGACATTAAAAAACAGAAGAAGAAGTGAAATCATTCCAGACTCATTTTCTATTAGTTGCATTCACTTAGTGCAATCTAAAGTATTAATTTTGAGTTATATGATAGTGTTGTGGCATTTATTAATTTTAAAAAAGACCAGTAGATCAGTGCCTTTATATCTATTGCATCTTTTAATGCTGTTTATTAGGCTAGTCATTTAACAAAAGCAAAGTTTAGTATAAAAATACTGCAAAAGTTAAATAAAATGGTCCATTAAATCATTAGGGTCAAAATGCCAAATGATTTACCCAGTTTGTTCAAAATGTGCATTAAGAAATGAAATACCATTGTGTGCTGCTCAGAGACAAACAGTTCTGCTTTGTATTTATATTTTCTTTAATTGGCAAAACTAGGCAAAACAGACAACATTGAGTCTTAAAAAAGCACAACATTAATTTCTTACTTACTGAACTGTTGTAAGATCAGTATCACATCTGCACTCTTGTGATATTGAATATATCTTGAAATTTAGGGCATTCTAACTATATTCTTCAGGCTCTGTTATGCAGTGAGTTGTTGCCCTCCCTCATGTCATCGATCAACTGTAGCTATAAAATGTGTGATGACCCACGTTTACAGGTCTGGAGCAGGACAAGGGTGTTACATGCGCTAATAATTTTAATGTATTACTTTTCACTGTAATTAATTTATCTAATTAATGTGTTAAATTACCTATTAAATTAAATTAAGACAACATATGTGGAGATTGTGAATACAGATATAGACACATAGATAGTGCTTACATTGCTACTTTTCATAGATTACCATAAAGAATGACTAATAACCTCAAAGAACTATTGTGCTTTAATAACAAAAATCCAAGAAGAATGACCATTATCTAATTTCCTCGAATTAAAAGCAGTGAGTAAAAACACTTCATGAGTTCAATCAGTAGGTCATGAGATCAAGTTAGTAAGTTAAGAAGGAATCCTGTTACTTCTGTGGCTGTAAGGGTTTTTCTAGTTACCATTTAAATGTTGATTGTTGCACAACCTTGATATTCAGGATTAGTATTTGTTTTTTGGTTCTAAACAGAGCTGTTACAATGTATAAAAAAACCTTTTAAAAACATATTTTTATAATGTGTAGAACATACAAAGAAATATATAATAATATAAATTATAATAACTGAAATGAATATAATAAATATAATATAATAAATAGGCTATAGTAAATAATAATAATAAATAATACTAAGCATGTAAAAATAATAATAATAACTTTGACATATCACCAAATTACAATGTTACTGTTGGTTAAAGTGCATCGAGAGCTTTTTTTGACAAGCATTTCTTTTCATAAGTAATTTATCTACAACTCTTTGCTGCCCTCTCCGGCGATCTTCGCTCAACACTGCACTTTAAAACAAGTGTGACGCGCGTGCGTCGTACAGTGTGCGTCTGCGTCCATTAGCATCATCGCTGCTGGCTTTCAAACAGGATGAACGCGCCACCGGCATTCGAGTCGTTTTTGCTATTTGAGGGCGAAAAGAAGTAAGTGCAGTACGCCGCAGTTTTAACTTTTAAGTCACACTGTCTGAACTAACTAAAACCTGTAATGAAACAAGGTCAGCCAGCTGGAATAACGTTACAGGAGTTAGCTTGCAAAGCGTTTAGCTTGTTGGCTAACGACAAGTAACATAAAATAGTATGTGTGTTAGTAGTCTGACTAGCTTTTGTTCTCATTACCATCATAAATAGACACCTCAGACTTCTCTTTTTGTTTTACTGGCTATATAACTAGACCGAAGTATAATATATATATATATAATATGGTTTTGTTAAGGTCTTTCTTTCTATTTCTTCCCACACACAAGTGTAACTATAGAAACAAACATTTTTGGACACTGTACAATCATGACATTTTTAGTACACCATGTAAATAACTATAGTTTATCAAAGTACCATATTATTACCATCATTGTTCCGTGGCACCATCACAGTACTGTTTGTATAGGGATGCAATTACCTAATATTCCTGTTCAACTTCCTTTTACAGGATCACAATAGTTAAAGACACCAAGGTGCCAAATGCCTGTCTGTTTACACTAAATAAAGAGGATCACACACTGGGGAACATCATCCGGTCGTGAGTACACAGGCATCTGATGGCCAGGCATATCTAAGTCAATGTGATCACTGTGATGCTCTGTTGGTTTGTGTATTCAGTCTACGACATTTTTGTTTAAGGCAACTGCTGAAGGACCCTCAGGTGCTGTTTGCTGGATATAAGGTTCCTCATCCTCTGGAGCACAAGATAGTGATCCGTGTCCAGACGACACCAGACTACAGTCCCCAGGAAGCCTTCACTAATGCCATCACCGATCTGATCAGTGAGCTGTCCCTTCTGGAGGAGCGATTCAGGGTATGTGACATGTATATAGTAGTCGGTTTCAGTGAAGTGTGCTGTGTTTTATTAGTGGTGTTTTGCTAAGGCAAGCATCACTGTTACTATTGCTCGTACATATACTAAAGGATTTAAACAACATTATAATTCCAAGAATGAAATTTAAGTGTATAAAGGCCTGTTCCCAGCGAGATTTAGTGCCGTAATTTTAAATTAAATTAAATGAACAGCTGTTAATGTGTCTTTTTAGATGGATGCAAACATTTGCATGTTGTCAATGCAACAATCTCCTTTTCATCGCAATGCAAAGAAAACTGGCCATCCAATAATATTAGCACTATGTTCACACATGTCCAGAGCTGCTGCTTTTATATAAAACTGTGTCTTGGTGGCGTTCACAAATTTGGCTAAGTGACAATGAATAGGCGAGGAAGAACCTCTTTTCTTTGTATGTTGTAGTGGTGTTGGATATGCAACATTTATTTTAATATTATTGATTTGTTGATCATTGGTTACCTATTTCACATAATATTTTTTTTCTAGTTTGTTTTGATTATAGTTTTACGTAACCATATAAACCTAAATCATATACCCTGGGTGGTCTTATTATCGTGTTAAAAAAGACGACAAAATCTAAATCATAGATAGCTTTATACTGTATATTTCATCTTATGCAGTAAAATAGTAAGACAAACTGCACTGAAGCTGTGAGATTTCTCTCCATAAAAACTACAAATACATGTATAAATATGAGAAGTCTGTAATCTGGGTCTGCATTAAAATTGTTTATTGTGTTTGAACTGCTTTTAATGATGGCCTACTTGGCATTGTTTGAATATCTTGCTGCACATGCTGCTAGTGCATCTTTAGAGAGTGGTGTATGTTTGCTGAAAGTAATGAAGGCTGTATACGGATGTGATTTGGGCATGCTTTGTGCAAATTATTAACCTCAGGCATGTGGCCACTCATTTACAATATTCCAAATTCTTTACAGTTAGAACCAGGTTACGAATAAATGTTAGAAATGTTCATAGAATGTTCTAAAACGGTTTAGTACAAATAATCCACACAATTAGTGAATGAGAACTGTTGTGTTGTATATTCAAGAAATTTATGTGAATATCTATATTTGTTTTATTGTAGGTTGCCATCAAAGACAAACAAGAGGGGATAGAATGAAGAACATCGAACTAATTCCCAGTGGACTGAATTGTCAGTCTTGAGAACTCTATTTCTATAATGTGCTACAATATTCCCATTTATTTATTTTCATGAAAAGTTATGAGGTCATTTGACAAGCTCTCATAATAAATATTAAGAGATCTATACCAGCTTCTAACAACATTGAGGTTCAGATCTGTGGAGCTCCTCCTCCAGTATTGATTTTGTAACGAAGCATGTTGGTATAATGAAATTATCAAATCTGATCATTCTTTGAACTTATTTCATCACACACAAAATTTGTGTACAAGCAAATAACTTCCTCTTCATTGTCCCACTCGTTTGTAATGTAGTTTTTTTCTATTAATAAATGGATTTTTGTAATGAAATACAATACCTTGTATTTATTTGAATCTAAGCATGGTGGATTTGTTTAACTCTTGGCTTTCAATGTGGGAACTATTTGGGACCTTCAGTTGTTTCGAAGGGGACGAATTAAAATGATGCACAAATGTAAGTTGGTGGCTTCTGGAGAGATGCAGAATATTAACTGTGGTTGTAAAGGAATAAGGACATGTTTGAGATGCGAGGCGGAGGAGTCTAAACAGCGTTTGCTACAGAAGACTGATCTGGTGAGTCCTCGCTCCGCTGAGAAGCGCTTGAGCTGACGCTGAAGAGATCAGCAGCTGCCGAGTCGAGATTCAGATTCAGATCGACCTTTCTTCTGCCCCGACTCAAAATTGTGTTCATAAAAAGCTAACTTCTGTTCAAAAGTTTGTTGACCGTAATATTGCTTTTGAAATAGCCTAACTTTCTTATCACAAATACTGCTTTTGTCTGAACAGAAATACAATTAGTAAGTATAATTATTAAAAATGTGATGCCAAATTGGAGTTTTCAGTGTCACGTAATCGTTCAGAAATCACTGTAACATGCAGTTGTGCTCAAAAAACAGTTGTGCTGTTTAATATTTTTGTGGAAACGATTTAAGGATTCTTTTTGACGTTATAGATGTCTTTACTGTCACTTTTGATCAATTCAGTACATCCTTTGCAGGAGTATTGTTTTTTTAAAAAAAATCATACTAACCTCAGTAGTGTGCTTATATGAAAAAATATATAAATATTCTTTTGCAGATACATTATGATTTCACCTATGATCCAGTGTCAAAATCAGCTGTCCAAGAGAATGAAAGTGGCACTCAACAGTCCTTTGCATTTCCTGGAATATTTTTGTGGGAGAATTTTGTGTCAGAAGATGAAGAGAGGGAACTGATCACCAGAATGGATGAAGATGTCTGGAGAGAATCTCAATCTGGCCGTCGAAAACAGGTGAATGAGGAAAAAAAACTGAGAGAGTGAACTACTAAATACATTTCATTAACCTTTTATTCTGTAGCAGTGTGATCTTTAAGTGGTTCTGAAAGTCAGAATAATTCTTAAAAAAAAAAGTAGAACTGTGAGGAATTCATTTTTCTTCCTATGGCATAATAAACAAGCTTCTATAATGTAGAAGACAGGATCGATTATAATAGTTCTATATAAAAGTACTCCTCCTGGTATATATATATATTTTTTTTATATATACCAGGATATATATATATTATCAATTTCTTTTAAATTGGCTTTTAGGATTTTTGCTGTTTAGTTCAGAAATTTTATTTAGTTTGTCAACTAATGTGAGGTTATAAAAGTTGAAAATCTGTATTTTTATAACATCCTAATAACAATATTATTCCCACAGGACTTTGGGCCAAAGGTAAACTTCAAGAAACAGCGTGTCCATTTGGGAAACTTCACTGGCCTGCCTGCTATCAGTCGTCACCTGGTGGACAGGATGTCAAAGGCACCTCAGTTGGCCTCCTTCAGACCAGTAGAGCAGTGCAACCTAGACTATGATCCCCTCAGAGGCTCTGCCATTGACCCTCATTTAGATGATAGCTGGCTGTGGGGAGAGCACCTGGTCACCATTAACCTGCTCTCAGACACTGTCCTCACGATGAGTTTAGATCGAGGCTGGGCAGACATGGACGATGGGGAGGTCCGAGTGGCTGTGCATTTACCACGCAGATCATTGATCGTAGTCTATGGAGAAGCACGTCATCGGTGGAAACATGCCATCCACAGGAAGGACATTCAGGGACGTAGAGTGTGCAGCACCTTCCGGGAGCTGTCTGAGGAGTTTCTTCAGGGAGGAGAGCAGGAGAAACTGGGCTCAGAGTTGTTAGATATAGCACTGAGATTTAAGGGTAAACCTTTATAAACTGCCTTTACTTCGATATGTGAATGTATGTACAGTTTTCTGTACACATAACTCTAAAGTGATTATTTTTAACTCTTAATTTAAATAAATGCATATTGTTTTTATTCTGTGTTATTTTGTGAATAAAAAATGGTTATGATATGAGATGCAAAAATGTCCAACTAGCCTTGTTTCTTTATATATCCATGATTCAACCCTTCCCTTAAAGTGAAATTGTTTTATTCAAAGAAAAACTCTTGACCAGGGTTGCTTCTGCTATGGGTGCTCCAGAAAGGGAACAAAATGTGACCTCGGACCACAAAATCAGTCATAAGGGTAATTTTTTTTTAATTTGACATTCATACATCATCCGAAAGCTGAATAAATAAGCTTTCCACTGATGTATTGATTTGTTAGGATAAGACAATATTTGGCAGTGAAACAACTATTTGAAAATCTGGAATCTGAGAGGGCAAAAAAATATTGAGTAAAGCGGTCCAAATTAAGTTCTTAGCCATGCATATTACTAATCACAAAGTAAGTGTTGATATATTTATGGTAGGGAATTTAAAAGATCTTAATATCCTAATGATTTTTGGCAGATAAATCAATCATTTTGACCCATACAGTGTATCGCTGGCTTTTGCTACATACCCATGCTACTTAAGACTCCAGGGTCACAAATGTCAAAAATAACACCCTGATGAAGGCCTGCTTAGGCTGATACACATTGGTGTCCTTTTAATATGTAGCCGTCTTAGAATAAAGGCTTCTCTTTTTTTACCCAAGACTTCGCTTACCATGTAAGTGCTTTATTTTGAGCAGTGACATACCATGTATATTGTAATCAAAGGGCCTTATGGTTCAGCACAGATGCCATATTATTTGTAAGCCTTGTACGTTAAATCATTAATTAATATAGACACTTTTTTTATTTATTAAGATTTATTATAAAACAACTTTTCTATTATTATGTTGGAAATACTTTTTTTTTTTCAGTCATAACTGCACCCATTTTCTGACTACAGTGCCACACTCAATATGGCGGAATGGTGGCGACAAAACCAAACTATACGTCAAAGCTGGTCAAAGGTCATATGTATTTTGCCGGGAAAACCATCTGCAGTTATAATCCACATGACTGGGAGTATTGCATATTTAAAGATCGCTTGCCCTGCATGTACATTAGAGGTAAGCTGTGTAAACAGACTTAAACCCCAAATAAATTTGTCTGTGAAACTTATATTTATAAAACGTAAGGTTAAACGCAACCGCACAGTGAGCATGCTAAAACGTGCAGTTAGGAATTCAGCACGTAACAAATACGTTATTAAGAAAATAAACAACATGTTAACTAACGTTACTTAGTAATTTCACATTTTCAGATTCGCTTTGTTTAAAGATTTGAAATGATAGCTTTTAAAATTGATTTCGGAATTATAACCACATATTTTCTTAGTTTACGTGGATTTTTCCAGTATTTATTGGATGCAAATGATGTTCTCAAGTCTCTACAAAAGTTTCACAGCAATCTCCTGTGTTCAGAGACCCCATAGGACGTGAATAGGCCACTTGTCCCGCATCATTACATAACAATACCAGATGCATTGTGGTTCTGACACCTAAACATCCAATAGCAGAAGTTTCTGATACCTGTTATCATTACAGCCCACCTTTATAAGGTCTGATTAGACACTCAGTACTCAATCTTTCACCATGGAGAAAATAACAGAGAAGATACTGCTGGAGAAAAGCTCTCCAAGGACAAACAAACTGGAACAGATCAAGACCCTCGAGTAAGAAAGCTGTTTTGTGTTTCTTAGGCACACTGTGATGTGTTATGGTTTATTAAAGAAAAAAAAATGAAATACTCATGTATTCTCTGTTCTGTACAGTCTCTCCCGCATGGGCCTGAAGAGCGAGGATCTGCCTGTGCCTCTGCTATCTAAACTGTGTAGTCTGGAGCAGTTGGATTTGTCTGGAAACTTGCTGCAGGAGATTCCCAGTGACCTCTGTCTGCCGTGCCTAAAGATCCTTAACTGCTCAAACAACGATATGGAGGATGTAATGTCACTGGAAGCCCTGAGAAGCATAGAGGAACTTAGACTAGAGGAAAACATCTACCTTACAGTGAGAATCATGCTTTGAAGTCCAACCCTCACATTTTAACGCCAAAATAACATCATGTTTTTTTAATCCACAACATTATTAGTGGCATTTTAGACACTGGATCTTGTTTTAATTGACTTGTTTCATGTGTTTTTTTTAGGTCAATGATGAACACAAAGTGATCTTCCTGTTACCTAAGCTGAGGATGTTCAATGGGAAGGATATAAGCTCTACGGCCCATCATATTCGCCATGGGAGCACCGAGATCCTTAGGAAGAGGGTGAGAACAGATTCAGATTTAGAACACAGATTCTTCAGCGATATCAGTTTGTCTATGCAGTGTTTCTTGAATATGTTTGTTTTTTTGGCAACCTTTAGGTGATTGGTGTGTGGGAACGAAGCTTCAGTCTCCCTGATCCCATTACATCACAAAGTCTGGCTGCAGTGGAGAAGGGCTTTGTTAATGCTGCTTGCACCCAAATCAAATATGGCCCTAATTCCTTGAGCGAATACACAAAGTGGAGGGTGGGTAGTCTAGCGTGACTATTGTGCTTACTGCTCCTAACACTGATGTTGAATGCGTAGGTCATCTAAATTGCGGAGAATTCACTAGGGTGATCATATGTCCTCTTTTGATCATATGTCTTGGCCCAAATGTCAGGGTTTTGGCTTTATTTTCCTATTGACATGCTCTTCACAGTTTCCATATGCATTATGTCTATATGTGTTTGCATTGTTTTGACCGTTCTCTGTAGATTGGTCTCCTTTTTGGATGCTACAATTGGTTGCTTACAATGCCTGAAAACTTTTGGTCAAACTGTTACTAAACAGCCAAAACCTGAACATTTTGGAGAGTTCTTAGGAGTTCTGGAAAGAAAAAGAGGATGTATGGTCAGCCTACTTCAATGTGGATCCATCTAATTTATGCTTTTCAGGTTGAAATGATTGCAAAAGAATATTTGAAGTCACAGATGTGCAGTGAAGAAGAAGGCAGAGTCACAGACGCAGCTCCAACAAAGGAGAATGAGGTAAAGCCATCAGCATAATTTTGCTGTGAGTCATATTAATGCTCAGGAACCATTTGAAAATATTAAAGCAATATTTTTTTTTACACGACACAGGTTCCTGCAGAGAGAAGAACTCATGATCGTGGTGGTAACAGTATTACAAGTCCTCAGAAAAGAAGCAGAAACAACTCTGAAGTGGCTGCAGAGGCCAGTCCACGAAAATCGAGTCGACTGGCAAGTGCAGCTCCGGTTGAGGCTAGTCCAAGAAAATCTACACGAGTGATGAGCACTCCACAGAAGACTGATCCTGTAATGCCCAGCCCCAGGAAGCATGCCAGAATGACTAATGTAGATAGCCCAGAGGGTAGTCCAAGGAAATCAAGCCGCCTGGAAAATATTTCTCAGAAAGGTGCTAGCAAAGCTGAAAGCCCCAGAAAGGCAGCAAAGTCAGTCATCTCTACGCCCACATCAAGACCAGCTAAATGTGAGAGCCCCAGAAAAACGGCTAAAGATCAGATCACAGCTCAACAGAGCAAACAGAAAACTGCCAAAACTGAAACCGACACACCTCGGAAAACTGCCCGTGCCAAACCCAAAGTTCCTCAGGTGAGTCAAAGATCACGCTTGTTTTAGTTTTCTGTGTCAGTGACTTGAATGTACATTTATGATAAACTAAAATTAATTCATATTCATTATGGTATTTTTTGGAGGCATAAAATTTAAAAAGATATGGCAAAGTAGTTAGACATAACCCTTTTTTAGCAAAAAGAATATTTCAGAAAACAAAACAAATCAATATATATATATATATATATATATATATATATATAGGACATTGCTATTTTGTTGGCCCGAAACGTTTGAACATTTAAACACTCTGACAAAGGATTATGTCGCAACAGTTGGGCCTGATTCTTGTATTTGCATGTGAATTGTCACAGAATCACTCTTGAGTTGTTGATTCCTGTTATTGCTTTTACTGTATTTGTGTTCAGTCTACTGTTGATTGCTCATTACTCAGTCATTATCACATCATTAATGGGCGTCTCTCTCCCCTGCTGTTACAGGAGCCGGTGAGTCTGCAGCCATCCCATGTCTTGCAGTGTCACAGTCGACAGGACAGTCCCGACGACTTCAGCACTCAGCTTTGGGCCTGTGCCTTTGAGCCCCCGCAGGAATGCAGTGGTGGTGGTGAGCACTACCAAAGTGATTCAGTTTAATTGAATCAGTTTTAGGCTTGAATGCGCTTTTACATCTGGCATTGTTTTAATCTGTTAGTTGTCAATGGTGGGTCTCGAACAATCGCCACGTGTGGAGGGGAAACACTGTGTGTGATTGACTGCGAGTCAGGACATGTGCTGAAGAAATACAAGGTTCCTGGTGAGGTGAGTGCTGTACATACCTTATCGTACCACTAGGTGGCTTAGTTATATAGGCCAATCAGTTTTTGCATCACATAGACTTCTGTAGTTCTACCACTTTCTTAGTTCTGCTATTTCTGCAGGATGTACCTTTACATATGCAAATTTTCCATATGGGCTAAATACCTGCAGTTATAATGTTTGGAAAGTGCATACTGTTTCATTTTCTATTCAGATACACAGTTGTTCTGAGATATGCCACAGAATCCAACCCAGCCTGTTCTGCAAGAGTTAAAAAGAAAACAGGCTGCATTTGACTGGCATCCAGTGAGAAAATTCAATGTCGCATCCTCTGTTTTGTAGGAGTTCTTCTCTCTAGCATGGTCCACGGTGCTGATGTCCAGGACAGGTGGTTCTGCCCGTCCCTGCAATATCCTAGCAGCTGGTGGTAAGAGGGGGCTTGTGAAGCTTATCCATCCCAGAGTCAACCTGGCATTTGGAGAGTTTCGTGCCAGTCGACGTGCCATTTCCATTATGCGCTTCAGTCCACGCAACGCTGGCTTGCTCTTCAGTGAGTGAACCAAACACAATGAGACTAAATTAATAAAATAACTTAGTTGAGCTATATGAGATGTAATTAAACATCACTTTATTTCTAATTACAGCTGGGACGTATGAAAATAAGATCTTTTTGTGGGACATTGGAGGACTGGATCGTGATTACAACTTTAAAATCAGGTGATTTATAATTTGTTGTTATGTAAGTTATTAAACCTTAATTTAGAAATGCTAAAATGTGCTTCTATGTTATTACAAACTTTTCCATAGCTGTTTTATTTCTTACTTTTCTCATAGTAAGCTGCTAGTCCTGGAGACGGGCTCCACTCCTCTGCATCTCTCTCTGCTCCCCACATCTCCAGACACGCACCTCCTCTCAGGCTGTGATGATGGGCTTTTTATCTTTGATATCCAGCTCAGTAAAAACACACATAAAAGGTTTGATATCTCCATCAGTTTTGTGTGTGTGTTGTCAAGAAACGGTTTCATTATTGTAGTTTACATGGTAATTTTTTTCCAGAAATGAGGAGATGGAGATTGTATTTCCAATTTACAAGAAAAAGGAAAGGACGAACACCTACCGGACTATTGACGGACTGAGCTTCCTGTCAGATGATATAGTGGGTGAGTAAACAGTAAGAAAAATTCAGAATTAGTTGACCAAATAATTTAATATATAGTTTAAAATGCAACATATTTTTTCTATTTAAAGAAGCACTATAATGACATTAGAATAATTACCTTGAATAAACATTTCATGTAAAAAAATAAATAAATAAATATATAAATATATATATATATATATATATATATATATATAAATATATGTGTGTGTGTGTAATATATTGTAATGT
>JAUMHE010000048.1:16924543-16940398 GCA_032359235.1 Enteromius mattozi | reverse complement strand
CGGTTTGGATTTGTCAACCCAAAACTAATCCTGTAACCCTGAGTTTGTTCATCTACATTCATGGTACAGGCCCCTGGCCTCCTTGAGCTACAAAAACATAAATAACCATAATGAACATTGCCGGAAATTTTGGCGTTCATGGTCCACTAACAGACAAAGCAAACCGACAATCACCAAGTAATAAGCAGAAGAGAAAATGGGTTCCCTCCCCTTTCTCCTCCTTGTTTACTTCCTTCAGCGAGTTCTCCTCCTCCTGTGAACTTTTACCTACATCTGCCTCAGAAAAGAGTCTCGTCTATAGCTTGTTTTGTTTTCTGAACTCACCAGTTGAGTTCAGAGGTGTTCAAAACAATTGAGTCTGCCAAATTAAAAATAAATGCGGCCCTGCAAAAATGGGTTTATTATTCAGCATTTTTTTTTCTATTTGTAAATGTATCTCAACAGCTTCAAGTCCATATCTGCTTAACCTATGCTGCCATTCAAATATTTGGGGTCAGTAATACCCAAAGTCAACAAGGATGCATAAAATGAACCAAAAGTAAGAGTAAATATATTTATAATGAAATTGTATTTAAAAAAAAAAAAAAAATGTTCTTTTGAAATTTATCAATGAAATCTGAAGAAAGAAATAGCAAAAAAGTATCGGAAAAATGTTTTGCAGCTGTAGCGTATATCATTACAACCTTTGAACTGCTGAAAATGAAAATTGTCTGTAAGTCACTTTCTGTTACAGTCATTCAAAACATTCAGCACGTTTCTGTGTGTCCCAGTCACTCCTTCTTAATTTGTTCCTCGAATCCATAGAAGAATGTAAGCCATGTCCTTGTGGAGGCTTGGTGAGGGGCCAGGAATGGGATTCGGGGAAGGCTGGGAACACCAGCTCCAGGAACTGCACCACAGCACATTTGTTACTCATATATTGTACTCTTTCATTCTCTCTTTCTTCAGCACGAGCTTTATATCCGGGCCTACCACATGCTGAGCGACTTCCCTGCTGTAAGTGCAACATGACCAAACCTCTACATATTAATTCATACGCAGCCTAGTCAACTGTTGACCAACTTGCAAATTCCATAATTAATAATGTAAGCTGAGAGGCCTGTGAGTTTAGTGTACTGATTGAGCCGCTGTAAAAGATCGTGTGGAGGTATCGCCTCTCACCAGTGAAACATAAGTCTTTGGTGACGATGTAAAATGCTGACTCATGAATATGGCAAATGTTCAAATTAAAAATTCCTGTTTTACACAATATCTGCTAACTGCAAATACGAGAACTGAAGAGATTTAATTACAGTAGTGGCTTGTACGTTATATATCATACATCACATAAAAATTCTTTCTTTTTTTTTGCTGATCCAAAAAATAATATGATCTGTGACTCAAAATCTGTAGTGTTGTGATCTGTTGCACAACTACTATCAAGATTATTTTGTTATAATGTTTTTGCAAACCTTTATCTTCAGATAAATGACCAGGAGACTGAGGCTCGCTACAGCAAACTTGTAAAACAGCTTCTTGATGATCACAAAGATGTTGTCACCATGTTAGCTGAAGGATTCAGGGAATGTCGTAAACACATAACGGTGAGATTTCAAGTTCAGTATCAGCAGAATAATCTTACTGTAGCATCTTTCTGCATGGTCCATATTACACTTTTATATTTTAATAATTATCAGTGAATCAGACCTAGTTGTTTGTTTGTTTGTTTATTTGTTACATTGTATTTGTTCAGGATGAGACTCTGGTTCGTAATTTCTTGGACAAAACGCTGACGTCTCGTTTGGGCATCCGCATGCTGGCCACACACCACATTGCCCTGCATGAGGATAACGTATGTCCCTTGCTTAATAATTTAACACCACCACCATTACTTAAAGTATTAGGGTAATTTCCAGCAATTAGCGATGGATCGTAAATTTATGATAAATTGAAATGTGCTGTTTACAGTATACAAACCCATATTAGGAAACTTTCCAGTTCTTCTTTTAAATGCCCACGAGCACATAATTATCACAGCAGTAAGAGCAGTGCATTGTTCAGTCATTTGTCCTGTGACGTAAGTGTCTCCTACAGGCAGCCAAGTGGACCATCAATATTTTCGCATGACCCACATGCATAGACTAAATATACAAGTGGAGACCCCCACCCAAATCTGCTGTCAAATTACAAAGAGCCCTGTCGCAACATACACTATTTGCTGACTTGTGGAGTCAGTTAAGAGCTGTAATGGTTCAGGACAGGAAGCACATTTTCTAGTTGATTGTTGTAATTTAATCATGCTTGTTGTTGTACAGATAAAAAGCAGGTTGATTTTATTACTGAGTTACTGGAATAAATAAAGAGTAGGAATCCTCTTGTTAAGCTTTAACAAACTGAATATGTGCTTTGTCATGTTATTGATGTTTATTACTAAATTTCGAAATGGTTATTAAGAATAGAAATAGTACAGACTGACTCAAAAATTAGATTTTCTGTAGATTAATTCAGCTCATGAAAAATGTCAAGAGTTGAACTATTAACTACTCAAAAGCAAAGCAAAATAAACGCATTATAAAGTTGAAGTTAAAAGCTATTTTATAAAATCATTCTGCATGCATACAGAAGTATAAATTATATCTATGCATGCTTATTACAGTCACATTACCCAGCTTTATTAATGATGCTTAATGTATGATTTTGTTACTTGACATTTTTTTTCTTTGCGTTTTTTCAGCCTGATTTTGTAGGCATTATATGCCGTCGTTTGTCACCTAAGAAGATCATCGAGAAGTGGGTTGATTTTGCTCGGTGAGTGTGCTATCCATTTAACTTCCTTCTGTTTGCCGTCTGCCTGCGTCCTGCTGTCTGTTTGCATTTGTGAGAGCTTAAGACTTGATGACTATTTTAAGAGGTTATTGAGCTCTTTTGTTCTGTTATCAGCACAGTCCGCTCCATTTACAGCAGCGTGTGTTTGCATGCACTCTGTTTGCCTTAGAAAAGGGACAAAGCCCAGTTCTCATTTGTGATTGACTAAGATGAGTGTTAAAGGTCACTGTTGAACTACTGTCTAAATGTATTTACTACTGCAACACGAGTTTAATGTGTCAACAGTTCAGGAATGATTTGTAGAGGATCATGTACATGTGAACATTTCTGTTGCTACTGTTGGGAATTTATAGTGCCATCATTTCTGGCTATTGTTCTTAAGTAGAAAATGTAAGAAAATATATTAAAAAATTAGTTTTATTATGATGAAATATAATTTTTTAATTATAATTTATAATTAAGAAATATTTTCTGGTGAATACAGTTACTGCATGCCATGATGAGCCAGAAAAAAAAAAGAACCAGCTCTTAATATGAAATGGTAATTATGGCAACACAAACAAGATTAGTCTGTAAAGACTGTTTACTTGTGTGCTCTCACAATAACAACAAAACATTGGGCTTTTGTAAAATAATGAAAGCAAACAGCGAACGAAATGACTAATTTAAAATGAAAAAATTCAAATGGAAAACAAATATGCTCAGATTATGTAATAGGTATGAAACATGCACGCAGGCACATCCACAATATGGAGATGGTGAGTCAGACTTCATCTCTTAAACCGAAAACAAAAAAGCACTAGTTATCAAAAATTATTGAAATGTTAATGCAGCGCTTTTTACTGTTTTTTTTGAGAATTCATTATCATTATTTCTGCCGATGTGCTGTATCAAGCTTTATGGGTGTACTTGTGCAGTTATAGGCTATGTGGCAATTAAAGGCGCATTATAATGATTTAAATGGTTTTATTAATAAATGTGCAATTAGTCAACTAATGCTTAAAATGAATGACTACTAGTCGGACCAGAAAAATCTTTAGTTGAGGGCAGCCCTAATGCCGCTCACGCACATTTCCTAAAGATGATCATATACAGCGACTCAGACACTTTGTTTATGTCTTGCATGTTGTAAATTCTGCCTCATAAATCATCTCATGTAAACAAAATCTAAATTGACTGATCTTACAGATGAACCAGAAGAAATCAACATAATGCAGTCTCTTTTTTCATGTTTCCCCTATTACTAGTTACTTTTTTTTCTTCATCAGCTGTTTGAAGGTTTAGAGGCTTTTGTTGAAATGTCAGAAATTCCCCCTGGACATTTCTTTGTTGAAAAGAATCGGGTCACAATGCAGGATGTGTGCAGTCACGAGTTTCATGAGGAATGTGCAGTTGCTGAAGCCTCATATGCATCGCTTTTATTATATGTCACTTTTTTTCAATCAGTCACTCATTCCTTCAACCTATAAATGGAGAGAGTATCTCTGTATCTGTATTCTCATTCTGATCTGAGAGATTAGTTTCTCCTCCTCTATACTAAGCTGACTTTCAACCTACAGTCTGGTCCAGTTTGCAGCATAATCTGCCCAATAATAGTATGTTTGTAAGTGACTTTCATGTGGATTGATCTGAAATAATTATCTAGCTTCATTATCGATTAGTTGTTACAGTCCTAAAAACTATTTCTGTGGTCATATGCAAGATTGAGGTCAGGCTGCTCTGCTCTTCTCATGAGAGTAAGACAATTAATATGCTGCCTCAGCAGAGCTGCCCTGTTCCTTTTCACACTGGCATGATCAAAGCCTAGCCTACAAGACCAGACAAAGGCCACATTTTGCTAGCTATGAATGAGACGCTCTTTAATTAGTGTCAAATCATTTCAAAAATTGGTTTAGATTAAATGAGATGCTCAAGACGGCAATTCATTTACCAGTACTTGCATAACCTGGAGAGGCAGAGCCAGTAGCATGTGCATCATTTTCTCTGTATGCAATTTTTTGTTTGTGTTTATGTATAATACCAGTTGTTTAACTAATTAATTGTTTCTCATTATCTTAAAAACATCTGATTTAAAGAATTATGCTTAAATATGTGCAGTATGGAAAGACTTGTAATGTTAGTATAATGTCTTGACTGTTCTTCTCAGGCGTCTCTGTGAGCATCAGTACGGGAACTCTCCACGGGTTCGCATTAATGGCCATGTGGCAGCTCGCTTTCCCTTCATTCCACTGCCGCTGGACTACATCCTGCCTGAGCTGCTAAAAAACGCCATGAGGTAATATTCCTGTCACATTCACATATAGGTCAATGTGACACATAAGACACACCTCCCATTCTACTATGCTATCGTAACTATCTAATCCTGCTGTCACAGTCAGATTTGCTGTTAAAGCAGTTGCTTTATTTGGACTGTAGTGAGTGTTGTCTTCACAGCTGCTCATATGGACAATATTGAACTTTTACCGGTGTAATGCAGTGGTATCTGTTGCTGCATGAACTACGAACAGAAATATATGTCTGAGCAATTTCTCCTGTCTGTCAGTACATGATGGGGTTATTGTAGTGTAACGGTGTGTCACCAGCCTTTGGTGAAATGCCAGGAAAAACAAGTCGCTTACATTTCAGACACGTTATGCAAGAAGCCTGGAATGGAATTTGAGTTTGGAACTTTTTCTGGTTGTACAGGATGGCTGGCCATTCAATCTGAGGCAGTTATGACAAGCTTGGGTCATAGTGACCCAGCCGTCAGATACACTGAAGTTATTAAATGCCTAAAGCATTTCAGCTAAATAGGGGCACAGTGTAGTGCATTACAGTGATAGTAATATTATAGCTCCGTCCCTGCTTAGAGGCTTTTGCTGAAACCTCAGAAACTGTCCTTCTATAAATTCTTGTTGAAAAGGTCACAGTGAAATAATATTAATCATGAAAAATGTTATTTGAAAGGTATTGCATAACTGATTTGCTGTCAAACCCATTTTAAAGCAAAGAATTTTGAAGTGGCTTTACTGGTAATAATTAATTTAGCTGGTTATTTTTCTGTTACTATGTTAACAGACCTCTGGAGCTTCTTTCGGCTTGCTTAGACACGTATAACTATCATGGTTGCTGATATTTTTTACCTGCTGGATGATTAAATCAAATCAAGCATCTCATGGACTTGAGACTGGGCCCCCATGTGACTTTTGACCAATACGCAACTATGAAACAGTGCCCTAACAACCACCCAGAATACCTGCTCATATAACATATTTTAGAAAACCTAAAAATCTAGTTGATAGCTACAATGATGAGGACACATGTATGAGGTCTTTATAATTGTATCTATAAAGAAGTTGAGATTCCTATACTAGGACCTGTCCTAGTATAATTCCCCTCTCTCTCTGATATTTGATATCTTACTAACGTTCGTGTAAGGTCACCCACACTGACTGTCTGCCAAGTTCAGTCCAAGTTCAACGGTACGATACAGGTTTTCTATGACGGTTGCAAACTATCCAAAACAACATACAGATAAGCCTAAACCTAAAACTAGAAACTGCCAATGTTATTTGTTCTATTTACTTCATGCGCAATACATGCAAACAAGGGTGGAATAGGAATGTTTAAATGCTTTTCATCTATTATAATATGACCACTATGAAGGGACAGTGTCAGCTGAAGAACTGCTTTGAAGATTGGTGGAAGTTTATGACTTCACAACATTTTTCTTATGAATATTAATTAGGTTTTGTTCAAATATTCAGATATCAATATATCAAATATATTGATATATTTGAATTAAATATCAGTATTCTGATTTTAACATGAATCCAAGTACTCAATGAGAAATTGAGCCAGAGTTAATAAATAGTGCAAAACATTAGATCGCTTTCACCAAAAAATGGAAAGTTATGTTAGTTTAATGCTAAAAGATGGCATGTTTTGTTGCTAACTCAAACTGTAAAATTGCCCTTAGTGTTCAAATAAGAGTATTTGTCTTATATAGTATACAGTGCTGATATACATCTACTACCATAAAGATATCATAATGCCCACAAAGAAAATTACATTTCTGCGCAAGACTTGAAGATACTTCCAGAGTCTTCCAATCCTTGTCGCATGCAATTTCCTGCTTACAAAACTTATGTTTTATCTTGTTTCTCAGTCAGAGGAGAAAGAAAAGCTTTCACAGTTATTTCAGGCCTCAGCTGAGTTTTCATCATAAGTTTGTTATGATCCGATGCTCATGAATGGATTCTTTTGTGTTCTTCAGGGCCACAATGGAGAGTCACTTGGACACTCCGTACAATGTGCCTGATGTTGTGGTCACAATCGCCAACAATGACACAGACTTTGTCATAAGGTAAGTCTCTAATAAGCTAATGCTATTGAACCACATCACACCTGCATGGTGATACATTGTATGAAATTACGTACAAATGAGTTTTAAAATGAAACATTTGAGTTGACAGCTGACCATTCACACCAAAACTGAGTTTACGTTGTTTGGAGTACAAAATTTAAATAGAGCAAAGTCAGATCTCAGGGTAAAACTGTTTGATTATTTACATGGACACTTAGGCTTTTAGGTGTGGTGGATCCGCTGTAAACTCAGCATAATGGGATTAATGCCTTTTCCTGGAAAGTGAAGCATTTAGTTAGTAGATATTTGAGCTCTTCTTTGCAAAGAGACCTCATCATGTGGAGTGCTGCTATATAACCAGGTCCATTATCCCACTGTGCACACGCAGCAGTCTGGTTAAAACCTCTTTCCATACTGAGCATATTTACTTACAGACAATGTTTATTTTACCATAAACTTATGGAAGCATGAATCTCTGTGTCTGTATTTACTGATTTCAGTGATGTTTGCGTCTGAATTGAGGATGCAAAGTCCTCTCTGTTTCTAGGCTTTTGGTCCAGTGTAAATTCAGGCTGTATTTGATGTTTACAGAGTTTTACAAGGTTAAAGAATGAAACCGGATCATTCACCTTACAATTTTAACAGGAACAGTTATGATGTTGTATGTTTATGTATGTATTACTACCATTCAAGATTTAAGTAGAATTTTATTTTTGAAAGATATATATATATATATATATTTATTCAATAAGAACACATTAAATTGGTCAAGCATGGCTGTAACATTATAAGTGTCTTTACTATTTCAATAAATGCTGTTCTTTTTGACACTTCTATTCATTCTGTTCAAGTCCTGCAAAAATGTATCATGGTTTCACCAAAATATTACATAGCTCTAACATTTATGTAACATTTACAAAATAAAATATTGAGCACCAAGTCATTAATATTAGAGTAATTAGTGCTGCTAATTTATCAATTCAGCTTTAGGTATAAATTTTAAAATATTCACAATATTACTGGTTTTACTGTATTATTTTGAATAAATAAATGCAGCCGTGTCGAAAATAAGATTAATTTTAAAAACATTAAATCTAACTGACCTCAAGCTTTTGAATGTATTTGTAGTCTATATGTAATAATCTAAGTCTCATAAAGTGTAAGGTAATTTTGACTTTGCTTCAGTATAAATAATTGTTTTGTGCAGCTTATTTATAACTAATAAAATCTGATTAGGTGTTATTTCATAACAATAACGTTCACTTTAGGCCGTGGGTCAACAAATCCTTGGTAAACACAAAATAAATGTAATGATGTTGGCTGACACGAATGTTCACCTTTCATTCACACACTAAATGGACCCTAAAAGGCTTACACACAGTTTATTTCATGCTGATTTTCATTCATATGTTCGAGGGGGTAAGCTGTTAACTAGGTAACACTTTACAATAAGCACATTTACAATTTGTTAATATTAGTTAATGTACTAACATGAACAAACAATAAACCATACATTTATTACACAATTAATCTATGTTAATATTAGTTAATGAAAATATAATTGTTTCTTTTTTATTCATGTTAGCTCACAAGCATTAACTAATGTTAACAAACACAAATTTTAATAATTTCAGCATTTACTTATGCATTAACTGTTACCTAAGAATAATAAATGCTGTCGAAGGACTGTTCATTCTTAGTTTGTTTACTAAAGTTAGTAACCAATGTTAACTAATGAACTTAATTATAAAGTTGGGGTGGGAGAAAAATCGATTCTTCAGATATGCTTTCATTAATACCGTTTGGAATGCAGTGCTAGATGAACGAAACTCGCGCACTGACAGACTTTCACGCACGCTTGTGTTTGTTTGTCCTGAAGCGGCTGATCGCGGCTGCGGTTGAATGCACTTTATAGTTTTATACGAAAAGAACGTACACGCCGTTAGTTATGTTTTCAGAGCAGAACAAAACATCTGTTATAGATCTGCGCATTAGTCTGAATGAAGCCTGTTAACGCTGCCACTGTCTATGATCTCATCAGTAATAATCAAACGGCAATAATGCAGAGGAACTATTGTCTGTAAACTTTCGAATACTCTTATACGCTTATTTTAAAAAAGCAATTGTTTTAAAAAGTAGCCTTTTTATATAATAATAATAAAAAAGTAAATTTTGCACAAAATAAATTATAATTTAAAAAGTGTATGAAAATGTAGCCATGTGCAGTAATATTAAAAACTGAGAATGTGATATTCTTCTGGTTTCACAGACAAGTGTTAAGCTAGTCACAGACTAAAATGCATGTTTGGGCTGTCTCGTGAAACCAAAATTCACACCCATACTTTTAAGATGGCAATACTGACACAGATATTCCAACTATAAACAAAAAGCATAGAAACTCCAATTTTGGTTAAGATGTAAAGATGCATTTGCACAGCAGAAGAATTAATTGGGGGAAAAATGTAGATCAAGTATAATTTTGGAATCAGATCATGTGATAGCAATATTGAATCACAATACTTGTAGCACCAAAATTTGTAAAAAAATAAAGAAAAATAGTATCCAATCGGGAGGTAGATGTATTGTCCCATCCCTATTATAAAGTTTTACTGTTAACACTAATGAATTCAAATCCATTTGGCTATTCAGACTGGTTAAGATTCCAATGATATTTTTTAGTAAAAAATAGTTTAAAATATGTAGGCAAATATATGTAAATGCATTGCACAAGTAAATGAAACTGATTTGCCTAGAACAGCAGAGTGATGTTCGTATTACTTTGCAGGATCTCAGACCGTGGTGGTGGAATTCCTCACAGCATTTTAGATCAGGTGATGGATTACCACTTCAGCACAGCTGAACAGAGCACACAGGATCCCCGCATGAGCAACCTTTTCAACAACATGACCAACAGCGGCCCCCAGTCTGGACCCATGCATGGGTAAGAGGAGCTACACCTATTAAAAAAAGCACAAGCTCAAATTAAAAAGCTGCTTCAAAGGGTTGGCGAAACGGTTGGGTTTATATGTAAATTATTGATTGACCTTTTGGGATCATGTCTCTTTTTTTTCAATTACAACATTCTTTTCACCTCTTCAAGAGTAAATATTTATGCCTTGTCCACATGCAGCAGCTGACTTTGCAGATTCTGTGCATTCTTGCAAGATCAGGATAGTAGTAGCTAAAGTGGTCTGCTGCTCTACATGATCCAGATGTAACCAGTTTGATCTGGATCTGTTACTACACTACAAAGAGAAGACCAGATGGCAGCTGAAATATTTTTCTTATTAAAATTAGTGTTTCTGCTTGCACTAGTTTGTTATTTGGCACAGCTTAAGGTTTGAGTATTTTGATAAATTAGGATGCGATGTGGTGATCTGTAATGGGATTGATGCGATGCCACTTGTTTTCTCCTCCAGGTTTGGCTTTGGCTTGCCTACGTCTCGGGCGTACGCCGAATACTTGGGAGGTTCCTTGGCCATCCAGTCGATGCAGGGCATCGGCACAGACGTCTACCTGCGTCTCCGGCACATTGATGGCAAAGGAGAGAGCTTCAGAGTTTGATGTCATATTCATAGAGTTTTTGGTCATTTTCTATGCTGACGATTTTGAGGCTCAAAGTCGAACCAAAACCAGGATGTTCAACAGTTGTCCTTTCACTCATATTATGTCACTGCATCAGTATCACATTTTGGATCACGTTTTCTGCAGATTATGGGTGTCATGCTTGCGATTCGCACTGCGTTATCTTTGTGTAGTGCACTGTGATTTCAGTAAAACTTTCTGCCTTAAAATTACAAAGTGATTTCATGATTAAAATCCATTGTGTTATTGTCCACCGTCAGCAGTGGGACGAGTCGTTGCACTCCAGACTCCTGCAGAAGATGCTCTTCAGACAGCCATATCCTGCTTTTCTTCTGAAATATGAGTGCATTGCTCGAACTTTTTGGAGAACACAAAAATCTTCTAATGAACTCTGAAAAGAGATTGACAGCCTTATGAAAAAAGACTCATTCAAAGAATTTTTTCAGTCTTGCTTTTGACATTTCACATTAACCATATGAGCTTAAAAGTTTGATGTAGATTTCATGCTTGAAATTTTTTTGCTAAAAAGGCTCTTGGGCCTTATAGCACAGCGTAGAATATACACAGCTGTTTTTTTTCTCTCTCTCTCTCTCCAGCAAACAGTGTTTATAGAGATGTTCATGTTTGAATTGAAGTTTTTAAACTCTACCCACCTGCACATGTGGTCTTTTGGTCATTTTGTTTAGTTAATTTTCTAAAAGAATGCCAACTTTGAGAGACCGTGAGATTTGTTTACCTGAATTTATTTGAAATTTACCACAAATGACGAAAGTTCTGTTGAAATACCAATTGAACTGCTGGAGGAGTTCATAACATTTTGTCTTGTAACGTTGTGCCTGTGGTTTTTGAAACGATTTTCAAGAAAAGGAGCCTTGGTGTGTTCTGTGCTCATCTGTTCTCAGATTTGTTGCCCCAGTTTGCCCTCTACTGGTGGAGTCTGAGTGTTGACTTGACTTTACTGATGATTTATTGTAATGAATGATGTACAGTAGGTTTTGGGTGATTAAGAAGGACTAACATGCACATATTAAGATATTCCTTTGTTTTTATAAAAAGGCCAAATTGTGGCATGACACACCCAGATTGATATCAAAGATGGGATCATTTTATTGTAATTTGTTTTCTTTTTGATGTTGAGTTTGCATTACATAGACGCCAGATACGCATAGTTTTTGGGCATTATAAAATTCTGGATGAGAACATTTGTGTTTTCTTGATTTCCTCCTTAAGTTAATGCACTGGTACTGTTCGTATGGTGACATTTTCTGAGGTTGAATTTCGGTAAACTGCTTAAAGCTCTATTGAACACGACGGAAACTAACTTCATTTACTTAAAATATTCAAGGTAGTTTGGAGAAAGGCTTTAGCATAATTTGCTTACGGGTGCCACTTTGTATTTGTGGTTTGATCATTTGTTTGCAGTACAATCTCATTTATAATGCATGTACTTTTAAACCACTGTAGCTCCTCTTTGTTTTTGTTTTTTTAATAATTGAATCACGTTTCCAGCTCGAGACATGCTTTAGCTAAAAAGCAAAACTTTCATTAAAGTCATAAACTGCGAAGCAAACAACGCTTTAACTGAATATGAAGAGGCACACCCTCGTCACGTGACGCATACGGAGAACGTAGGAGAGATCACGTGACAGCTACAGAAGCCTGATTAATTTATGCGAACCGGTTCTTTCGAATGGTTCAATTCAAGAACCGATTCAACTGATTCAGTAATTATTTTATCTCGGCTCTTTATTTACATTTGACATTGCCCCTCCTTGCGTGTTACCTGTTATAAACAGACATATGTACATGTACTGTTCTTATGTTGTTCGTGTTGTTTTCGATTACATTTTTAAACTAATAGTATTTTATGTTTCCCTTTTGGTTCTTGCAGCCAAACGTCGGCTCATGAAGACCTGTAGAACCTATATAATTCATATTTACATTACGGAAAGTCTGATATCTCTGGGTTGATAAAATTAAAATCATTAACAGATTTCCAGTAACGTTAGATTCTATTTGAAACGTTTCTGCTTTTTGGCTCGTTATGATTCATCTCAAAGACGGTTCTCAGTTCAAGTGAACCGGTGACTCGAGAACCGCACAGACCGATTCAATCCAAATCGTGAACGAACAATTCAGGACCTTTCGTGAAACCTGTTGTGTTCAACCGATACATTATAAAGATCCGACTCAAAAGAACGATTCGCAGAGGAATCGGACGTCGCTGAGCGAAAAGCGATTCCAGCTTGGGCTGTCAACGTTCATTTCTGTCCCAGAGCCACTTTATGTCGACTCTCATGTGGATGTGAACGCAGCAAGAGATTGGCAGCAAAGGTGAGTTGGATACGAGCGCAAAGATGATTTCGGTCCAGCTGTGCAGTGTGCTCGGTGATGCTTTTATATTGTGTGCTTGTGGTGGTTTGAAAGGGAAGTTGTGTGTGCTGAGAAACACATCTGTGGCCTGGCGTTCATTGTGCTCCTATTTGCAAGTTAATAAGTCGACCTCACAGAAACACACCTTGTTTAGACATTTACACATTTACACAGCGGCTGTTGTCTAACAACCTCTTTTTTCCTGCAGTTTAATTCTATTTCGCGTCTGACGTGGCGCTCGTTTCAATGGCCAACAAACACACCGCAGCTACATTCATCTGTAAAAATAACCACACGCCGTTGTAGATATGTGAAATGTATTGATCTGACTTCAAAAGGTGCTACCTTAAATATGATGGAAATGCCATTTTGTACAGTGATGGTGTCCGATGTATTATGATTCTTTGATACAGAGCATTGCTAAATCTTTACTATAGTTATGTACCATGATATTTACATAGCACTGTAAAAGACTACAAATTAAAACATATCAGCTTCCTGTATTCAGTTAGTTGACTAAATTTGTTGTTATTCAAGGTAATTGTATACGTGCTCTTATATTTTTGATGATACTCATTCTGTGTATCACTTAGGAGGTTAGAAAGATTAATAGTCATTCTACCTTATTAATGAAGCAGGAACCAGTGAATGAAACCTGTTCCACTCGGTTTAAATGGTTAGCACAGTCTCTGTCTACAGTGGAGGATGTCTAGACACAGGGCCATAGCTAGGAACGCTGGGCCCTGATGATTTTTGAAATCACATGTTAAAGTGTTAACCAGGCCTATTTTTTTTGCATTTAACACAATTAGCTACAGCCCTAGACTTGCGTGAGGTGGATCAGAAAATATATTTTCCTTTTTTACGTTTTACCAGTCTGTAGTAGAAACCAATGCCATACAGACGCTGGGATGCACTATATTTGCTTTCAGTGCAGTTAAAAGTATGTCTGATGCAGATGTCTGTGAGGAGTAAGATAATGGGAGTTCTTGTGAGAGCAGTCAGGGTGGAAAAATAAATCGGCCTGCAAGACATCAAGACATGGTGTTGTCTTTTTATTTTTATTCTATTTGATAAGTCTGTGTAATGTTTAAAATTTATTTGTTTTCTTTTATTGTTGCATGTTTTACTTCTTTTTTTGTTTTTTAAATACCTTTTATTTATATAACGATTTTGTGGAGTGACCGTGTGCGTACAACACCATAGAGCCCAAGACAAGATTAATGAATTGTTAATTGTAATTATTTAACATTAATTTTATGTTTATCCAGAGATGTGTGATGAAAACCAGTCCTAAAGCAGGGCAAGGCCAGTCAGGTATGATAAATAATTTCACATATCACACGTCATTTTATCACATATAGATCTTGTGGAACAAATAGTAATATTCTTAGGTATCAGAAAGTAATACCATGCCACTGAACGATTAACATATTCATATACCATGGTATTTAAAAAGTTCTTCAAAGAATACAATGGAATTATCATGATTGATATACAAGCACGAGACCACCGTATCTAGTCCATGTTTGGTACTTCTTGTGAAAGTGAGATTAGTTAATTTTATATCCTAATTTTTACATTCTTATATTTCAGTGTAGACTATTTTCTGGGAATGTGTGAGACTTACAATTTTTAGCTTCTCTAGGCAAATCTATAGTGAACCATACAATAAATTGCACTACAATGTTTCTGATTATGCTAATATATTAATATAATATGATAACAAATACCATTTTGCAATATCAAACAGCATAACACTGTTTTTGTTATTGACAGTTACTATGAGCAGTGAGCTCAGCGTGCCAATGGGCTCCCCCGCTCCCGGGGGCTCAGAGCGGGTGCAGGATGGCGGTGGGATGGACTACAGGGATTGGGTTCGTCGCAGCTATCTGGAGCTGGTCACGTCCAACCACCACTCGGTCCAGGCTCTGTCATGGAGGAAACTGTACCTCAGCAGGGCCAAGCTCAAAGCCTCCAGCCGAACCTCAGCCCTGCTGTCTGGCTTTGCCATGGTGAGTGTATGACAAATGTATGTGACTCTTGTCATGGCCACACTCTTGTGTAGACTGTATTTCAGTGAATGTATCAGGAAACTGTTGCTAAACTTCAAATAAAGGTTGCGGGTTGTTGAAAGAAGCATCAGATGGTTTGGAGATAAGATTGTCTTGAATCATTGTCAGATGGAACTTTCTGTTTCTAGCCACTTTTGGCCAAGGCCGAGCATAACAGTGACCACCCACTTGACCGGAAGTATTGTTCACATTCACTTTCTCCATAGGGACTTCAAACATTCTTCAGTAAAGAGACCTTTCCTGATCCTCCCCCCTTCCTGTGTACAATGCTGTCCTCTTCTAATAGAAGCCAAAAATGCCAAACAACTAAAAAACAAGAGGGTGTAGGCCAACAGCATCATTTGCAGTGATTCATGGGAGTGGGCAGTAGTTATTGAGCTTAATTTCCAAATTATTTCCATATACTATGGAATTTTATTTTTAATTGTTTGGTTGGGAATTCTGCAAATAAACACTTTATTTAATTTAAAGTTAGTGCTGTTAAACAGTTAATCGTGATTAATCGCATTCAAAATAAAAGTTTTTGTTTACATAATTTATGAGTGTGTGCTGTAATAATTATCTATATACAGTGAGGTCAATAAGTATTTGATCTCCCTGTGATTTTGCAAGTTCTCTTACTTAGAAATCATGGAGGGGTCTACAATTTTCAACATAGGTGCATTTCCACTG
>JAUMHE010000048.1:16896008-16914153 GCA_032359235.1 Enteromius mattozi | reverse complement strand
ATGAATGCGGCCAAGTACAGGGATATCCTGGACGAAAACCTTCTCCAGAGTGCTCAGGACCTCAGACTGGGCCGAAGTCTGGAATGACATGAAGTAACAGAACAAACTGAGACAGACTCAATCCAGAAAAACTGTGGCAACGTCTCCAAGATGCTTCAAAAAACCTACCTGAAAAGCTACCTGAAAAACTACGGGCAAGTGTACCTCGGAACAGAACGTTTTACCAAAAGCTGTAATACCAAATAAATTAAATCTATTTATGGCATTATTTTTGAAAGCATGCTCATTTTACAGCATTTTTACACGATGCAAAGTCGAGCTGACTGACAAGAAGAGTGAGGCGAAAAGGGCAAAACAATGACGGAAGAGTTTCAAAACAAAATGCAAAAGTACCTGTTCAAATATTTTGGATTTTTTTTATAACATTGTTTTCTTATTTATTTGGTTCCACGTTTTTTGCTGATATTTGTTTTATTTAAAAGAAACACATTATTTTTCATAATTATTTGTTCCTCATTCTTTACAGATTTTTAGATTTGTAGCCTACCTATTTAAACTTTGTGTAAGTTATTTGTTATTTCATATTAGACATACAGCAAGGTGTATTTTTATTCGTTTTGTTAATAAAAGTTATAGCCTATGTACGTTGTATTTTGTTGTTGCTTGAATTGAATGGAATTGAATAGAATTGAACTCAAGCCACTGATGTCGAATTGCCGCTAATGTAAAAGTGAAAGTAAAACAAACACTGTGCTTACTGTCTATTAACACCGAAGGAATGTGAACTCAAATTTGTATTATAATTTCAAAAAATCAAAATGATGGTGCCCCGGGGGGCAAGCCACATAACCAGTGCTTAACATCTATGGCAGCAAACCTAAAAACTTGTCAGCACGAACTTCTTTCTTCGTGGCATGAGGAGGGGGACATGCTAAATGATTGGAACAGGAGCTGGAACCCAACAAAACTGCACACTAATTTCAAATTTAATAGTGTCATGGATCTCTCTTCGAATAATTAATTTCTTATTGTTTCATTTGAAAACAAACTACTAAGAGCTGCAACTCTTGAATACAAATAATATCAGGTACAACTTCCAATAACTGATATGATCTTCCTGAACTCTTTATCCATTTGCAAATAAACTTCTAGCATTCCACTGGAGGATATGAAATACCATGATTATGCTAGTCACCTTGGGATAGTCCATCATGATTATTAGGGTTAAGCATCTCATGAATCATCTCTTTAAACACAGACGTTGGTGGGCATGTGCTGTATTTTATCAAAAACATTTAGAAAGTGTTTATTGATGCAAATAGAATTGGCAAGCAATAAAAAGGACAAACAGTTAGATAAAACGATTGTTTAATCAACCACTAATTGAAACAAATACAAAAATATCAGAGAAATCAGAGAAAAGATCTCTATCTTTAACGCTTTAAAACATAAGAGAAGTGGTTACCAGTCGCAAAACCACTTGATAGTAGCTACAACTTGCATCATAGTATGGTAAAAATATCATAATAGCTAGATGTTCCGATACAATGAAAAACAAGTTAAAATGTATATATATCAAAATCTGTCTAAAAGGAGTCATTGCTTCAGGTTCCTACATATGAGAACACAAGAACATTACGTAAACAACTAGTTTCATAAAGTAACACACATGCATAATAAAATTATGTGAAGAAACTTCTCTGTGGGTATGTGAAGCTCACAACTGAAACTTGTTCACTGCTAAAACAACATTGAAGGATATTGATCTTAATCCTCACACTCAATGTGGCAGATTAATAGAGAAGATATCTTCCGGCGATTTCATACTTTGACTGCACAGAGAAGCTAATTCACTACTTCTCTTTAGCATGGATCCTCTCATGCTTTTTCAGTTTTTCCGACAAAGAGAATCCCTTGTCACAGTGCGAACACTTGTAACGCTTCTCTCCAGTGTGAGACTTCTGGTGCTGTTTCAGTTCAGTATCTGTAAAAAAGGACTTCCCACACTTAAAGCACATATAAGACCTCACAGAGCCGTGTCTTCTCTGGTGCAGTCTAAAAACACTCAGCAGATTAAAACTTTTGTCACACAAAAGACACACATAATTTCTGATGTTGGCATGAGCTTTCAGGTGGTTCTTCAGGGACGCTTCCAGATTAAAACTTTTGTCGCACTGAACACAGTAATAGGGTTTGTGTTTAGAATGGGTAGTTAGATGTAATTTAAGTGTGGAATTATGTGTGAAACTCCGACCACATTCATCACACTTGTGTGGCTTTTCTCCAGTGTGGATCTTCTTGTGTACCGTAAGATGTGATCTTTGTGTGAATGTCATCCCGCATTGGTCACATGTGTGCGGCTTCTCTCCGGTGTGAATCTTCATGTGAAGATTTAGCCCATTTTTGATGGCAAAACTCTTTCCGCACTGATCACATGTGTACGCCTTCTCTCCGGTGTGGATAGCTGTGTGTGCCCTAAGGCCTGTTTTACTCGTAAAACCCATCCCGCACCGATCACACGTGTGTGGCTTTTCTCCAGTGTGAACCAACATGTGGCTCTTAAGGGATTGCTTCAGAGAGAAGCTCTTTTCGCAGTGATCACACGAGTACTCCTTCTCTCCAGTGTGGATAAGCATGTGTCTTTGAAGGTGTTCTTTCCGTGTGAAACCCTTCCCGCATTGATCGCATGCGTGCGGCCTGTATTCAGTATGGGTTGTCATGTGTTTCCTAAGATGTATTGAGCATCTGAAACTCTCCTCACACAGACAGCACACATGTGGCTTCTTAACACTGTGGATTTTCATGTGTGATAACAGGCTTCTTTTGACGTCAAAACTCTTGCCACATTGATTACATTCGAACGATGTCTCTCCGGTGTGGGTCGCCATGTGTCTCTGAACGCTGTCTTTTCGAGGGAAACTCTTCCCGCAGTGATCACATGAGTACGGCCTCTCTCCTGTGTGGATTTTCATGTGCTCCTGAAGGTGTGCTTTTTGTGTGAAACCCTTCCCGCACTGATCACACGTGTGCGGCTTCTCTCCGGAGCACATTTTCATGTGCTCCTTATAGTTTCTTTGGTGTGTGAAACTCTTGCCACATTGATCGCATGTGTACAGTTTGTCTTCTTCAGCGTGGATCCTCATCTGCTGCCTAGTGGCTTTTTTGTGTTTCTGCTTCTCCCTAGTACGAATACTTTTGTGAAGAGAGCCGCTGGCAGATTTTTTAGCTCCTTTTTTTCTTTTCTTGCTCACTTCCATCAGGTCTAAAATAAACATACAAATCAAGAGATACTAATTAAAATTGAGCACCACAGTTAATGTACTTACAACACAAACATCTTATGTTATCACGCTTGATGTGCAATAACTGCATTTTTATGAGCAAGATTTGTATTGTATTTGTATTTTGATGCTAAATGCTGAAACATTTCTACAGCTCTACATTTTTACAGCAGCTTTCTAACGTCTCTAATTCCTTTTTACATTACTTTTAGCATAAGAATGAGGAAATGTTAAACTGAGTGATCTTTTGAAGGCCCTTTTAACTTAGAAATATGGCAATATCTCCACAGTCTCTGCTTAATTCTGTTATTTTAGCTTGTTTTAAAACATCTTACATGAGGCCCCCTGGAAGTTTGGTGAGGGCCGTGGGACACCTGCTTGACATCAATAACATGAATATCACGGTGGCTCACTGCCAGGGACATTTGTTATGGATTTTAATGGAAGAGAGGCTTCAGGATACTTCTAATTTCCGTTACAAGCTCTTGTTATCATAAAAACAAGTCAACAACCTGAAAGTCATGCATATCCATTGGCTAAACCATCCTAAAATATGTATCTTATTTAACAACGTAAATGTTTTTTTATTATTATTATTATTGTTGTTATTTTCCCATTCAAACAGACACAAGTTGGTCTTGCATGACTTCAAGTCTGATTCGATGTGCTAACACTAACAGTGCTGGACATATGACATAAATGATAACTTACTGGGTTGGACGCACTCTCTAAATAAAAACAGGGTTGCTTCAAGAGAATGTTTGTTCCATGAATGGCTTCTAGAAATACACTGATTCAGTTCATGTTTCGTGTGAAAGAACCTTTAGAGTTTACAATTGCCAAATGAAGAATCAAGAACAGACACCAACCTCTTTGTCCTTCAGTCTCTTGCTGTTGTGTTCTGCAGAGATCACTCATGTTTTCACTGTTCTCACCTTTTAAGTGTGAATTGTGATTGTAGGGTGCCAATTCTGCTAAAAACAAACAAACAAAACGTTACATTACCAACAACCAATAATAGTAGCGTGGTCTTGAGTTAGTTTAGTCAAATCAGAGTTTGACTTGGAAACTTACAAACATGCGAACGGCGAATCCGGGACACCAAGCACGCAATTCTTTTCATTTAATTATTTCATACATGTTTTTGATGACTGTGAGCAAGGTTTTGTTAAATCTTAAAACAAGGTATTGAACTGCTTGATTAATACTTAAAAAATAAAATTAACAAGAGGGTAAATGATGACACAGTTGTTATTTTGTGTGGGGTGAACTGTACCTTTAATAATTTATTTATTATTATTATTATTATTATTAGTATGGAAATATAAAATTTATTTAATGAAACGATACTCTGAATAATAAACTAATTGCCAGTAGATGATGGTAAATGTCTTAAGAAGTTAATATTGAATATGGCTTCATTACTTACTGGACTGTTGTAACTTATACGCATAATTTGCACCTTTGCTCTGGAGTGATATTGCACTAATTGCTAGTGTGATATTGATTAACTAGCCTATATGATGTAAACATGAAACAAAAAAGCAAACGTTTTAGGAGGATAAAATTTAACAAAATTAAACAAACAAACAAAAGGTGAGGCTCTTTAGGCACATGCAGTATAATCTAAGACAAATAGGATTTGACTTGATATTATCTACTGCAGCATTGTATCTAATATGATCTTGTAAACTGATGTAGCACTCGCTTACATAAGAATGGTGCAAGATTGCAGCCGCATACCCTATCAAAGTCCTCTGTCTGCATCCGGCGTAACCTCCGTGTGCCTCCGATCTGACGCGTTCGTCTCGTTCGTTGGTTCCGTGCTTCATTTTGTTTTTCCGGGTGCGCTCCATCTTCCAGCGCCGACCAAACGCAGTGGCAGCAACCGCATCCCCCATCTCGCCGGGAAGTGCTCCAGTAACCGAAGATTTTCGTACATTGCGTCGATTCTTCCATCCCTTGTGCGTATCTGTTTATGTGTCTTTTCGTCACTTTGTTTGCATTATAATTTAGATAAGGACAGATGACGGTATTTCAGTCGATAAAGGTCCAGCTTCCAAGGTTTTCACTAGCCTAGCATAGCTGGATCATTTTTGGGTCACGCCCAATTAATAAACTTATCAGTCATTACGTTCGTGAAGTACAGCTGCAAATATTAAGTTGACACGTATTTTTAGTTTATGTAATCCGTTGTATTATGTGTTGTTGTATGCTCGTGTAGCAAATGGTCTACATAACTGTACCTGATGATTTTCTGTGTATATTGGAAATTACAGGCACGTTTCAAATTTGTATCTGTATTCTAATTCCATGAAAACTGCCAGCTGTCAATAAAGGATATGTTGAGATTATATTGTTGCTTTTATGCACCCTTGAAATGTTGATATGTAAATGTGCTATTTCCTCTTCTTCAGATCTGAGAAGCTGTCAGAATGACTGACTCCAAGTATTTTACCACCAACAAAAAAGGCAAGTAAAGAGCTTGAATATGTTCATTTAGGCTATGTTGTTTTAAACCGTGTATGTTCAGTTCTGGTATTTAATTTTTAAGTGTTATGATAGTTTAGTGATATAAATTTGGGTTACACTGAAATCCTGAGATGATAAAAGTATTTTCTAATTAATAACCAAGAAAAATAACAAATGAACTCAAAATGCAACTTCATATAAAAAAATAATTATTTATGTAAAAAATGTACTTAATGTTTTGCTGTAATAATTACTACAATGTATTCAGATCCAATTACTGCCACTGACTTTGAGGCATCGTCAGTTGTGTTCCTGCAATAATCATGGAACAGAATTATAAAATGTGAAAATATTAAATTTGTCTTTTTAAATTTGCATTCAAATACATTTAGCTCAAAAATCTGAAAGGCACGTGTCCCTTGTGTTGAATGTGTATGATGCCTCTGCATTTACATGCTCGTTTCTGTAAGTGACCTAAGTGGAAGACACACACACAGTTCCTTAACCTTTTCTGCGCTCAGACACACCATCAATCTATATTGGGCCTAAGTGTTGATTTTCCAGGTAGTTTTAGGGGCATTTGGGGTAAATTTGGATCCAGAGCACTCTAGAGATCATTCCTGATTAATTTAAAAGTGAAAATGTTTTTAGAGCTAAAAGGACAAAATAGAAAACAAAGTTTTTAGATATAGTGCAGAACAATTGTGGATTTAATTCTGCTCTTCTGCTCCACATAACTTGTATAAGCATTAGCCTTTGAAAACATCAGATCAATTTACCCTCTGTTACAGGTGAAATCTTTGAGCTGAAGGCCGAGCTGAACAATGAGAAGAAGGAGAAGAGGAAAGAGGCAGTGAAGAAAGTTATTGCAGCCATGACAGTGGGCAAGGATGTCAGGTGCTTTGACTGACTCGTTTATCACCATTACTGCATCAGATATGCACTGTTACCTCCCACGTTTCTTAAAAGACGATTATTTTGACCAAATTGTTTAGCTAATACCTTTTTACCTGTTTCTTTAGTTCCTTGTTTCCAGATGTGGTAAACTGCATGCAGACTGATAACCTGGAGCTGAAGAAGTTGGTTTACCTGTACCTTATGAACTATGCCAAGAGTCAACCTGACATGGCCATCATGGCCGTTAACAGCTTTGTCAAGGTGAGAATTGTTATTTGATCAAATTTGGACATCGGTGTACTTAGTCCTGTCAAACAATTAACTGCGATTAATCAAATCCCCCGAAAATGTTTTTGTTTATGTAATAATGTGTGTGTTTTGTATAATTTAATATATGCAACAAAAAAAAAATCTTTAATATATACATGCACGTGTTTGTATTTATATATACATAATAAATATGCGCAGTATGCACACATATATAAACAAAATCTTTGATTAATTGTTTGACAGCAGTAAGTGTGCTATGATTTTGTAAAATTCCACCAGGAGGTCTGAAGTCATTCTAACTTCATTTTTTAGGACTGTGAGGATCCAAACCCTCTGATCCGAGCTCTGGCTGTGCGTACAATGGGCTGTATTCGTGTGGACAAGATCACGGAGTACTTGTGCGAGCCTCTGCGAAAGTGTCTGAAAGATGAAGACCCCTATGTGAGGAAGACCGCTGCAGTGTGTGTGGCCAAACTGCATGACATCAACGCCCAGATGGTGGAGGACCAGGGCTTCCTGGATTCTCTCAGGGACCTGATTGCTGATTCCAACCCCATGGTTAGATGTTTTTGATCTAACTGTGCTAAATGCATATGTCCTCATTCACAATTATTTACTGATATCTGATTTTCACACAGGTTGTGGCTAATGCAGTTGCTGCCCTGTCTGAGATCAGCGAATCTCACCCCAACAGCAACCTTCTGGACCTGAATCCTCAGAACATCAACAAGCTCCTGACGGCCCTCAACGAATGCACTGAGTGGGGCCAGATCTTCATCCTGGACTGTCTCTCCAACTACAACCCCAAAGACGAGCGTGAGGCACAGAGGTGAGGGGATAATAATCCTCATAATCACTGTTTTTTTCTACAAATGTATGGAGATTACGACTAGAAAAGGATTTTATTTGTATATACATGTTTTTGTGTCTTATGTGTATCAGTAAGATTTGAATTTCTCCACAGGTTTTGTACCTTTTAGGCTATTTTATTTATATAGCACAGTTTTCATACCTAATTAAATTTTAAAGTAGGAGAAAAAAGTGTATCTATTTGTGATTTAAATGTTTCTGACAAAAATTGCAATTAAAAAAACTATCATTATAGCTAACCAGTATGACTAAATAATGATTGTTGTTATTATTTCTGTTTTATTATTATTATTATTATTATTATTATTGAACAAAATATAAAACTTACTAAATAAAAACAAAATGTATAAATGACTGAAACAAGCTTAGACATGTCAGAGCAATTTTCTAGCTGGTAAGTGTCAACAAGTTGATTCTTGTACTTATAATTGTCAAAGATAATTATAATTACATATACATGCTATCATATGCCTGGTATGTTTAATTTCAGATTGCACATAGAACAGCTATAAAAGGATTAGTGCTACCTTAGAGTGAGCTGTTACCATTAATATAATTTCCTCACAGGCTTATTTCAAGGTGAAATTTCATTAGAGCTGAAATTTTATTCACCTCATTTTCTATTTCAGTCTGTTATTGGGAGATAAACGGATTTGTTGGGGGATAAGTCTTCGAGAGAGAATAAAGACTCACCTTTTAATTTTAGGTGTAGCGCTTTTTTCATTATATGCATATAGGTTATGTGCTTTATATAGCAGCATGATGAATAGTTCAATACAGGTCACAAAATGCTTATGAATTATAACAGGAAATTCATTGGAAATTGAAATCAGGAATTTGGTTTTTAATGAAGGGATTGATTTATTCAGTCCAAGGCATTTCAACAAAACACACTCTTTCTCTGAATATTATTTATTAATGTTAATATTAAATAATAGTTTTTTGTTTTTTTTGGGGGGTCGGATAAAAGTAACACAAACACTAAATAAAAAAGGATGCAGAATAGAACCTTGAGGTATTCCACACATTATATTCCATTCTGTTCCATTCCACACCAACTTTAGTGAAACTTTTTGAAATCATCCAAATCCAAGGTTGAAAAACTGCAAACCATTTGATGCTGGATTAATAGGGGTTTTGTCTTCCATGATCAATCTATTGATAAACATTTTTGGCAGGAGCTGCCTCAGTTATGGGAATATATCAAGTTTTACTGAAAATAAACATGGTAAACCTTTTCTGTAAGAAGATGCCAGATCATTTTTCTGAACTTCCTCTTTCTCTTTTAGTATCTGTGAGCGTGTGACCCCACGTCTCTCTCATGCTAACTCGGCTGTGGTGCTGTCAGCGGTGAAAGTACTGATGAAGTTTCTGGAGCTCCTGCCCAAAGACTCGGATTACTACAACACTCTTCTGAAGAAGCTCTCTCCTCCCCTCGTCACGCTGTTGTCTGGGGAACCCGAGGTCCAATATGTGGCCTTGAGGAACATCAACCTTATTGTGCAGAAACGGTTAGACTGCTCTACTTCTATTTTTCAGGTTTTTTTCTTTTTTATTGATTTCTGTGCCACTAGCTTAAGAGTTGTGCTAATCACTCAGTGTTTTTACACATGAGTACATTTTGTATTGTCACTAGATGGCAATATTGTCCAGTTGTCGGTTTGCATAGCTATTATAAATGTTTTGACTGAGCCTCAAACTGTAATTTCTAACTCTGTCTCTACCTGCAGGCCTGAGATTTTGAAGCAAGAGATCAAAGTGTTCTTTGTCAAGTACAATGACCCCATCTATGTCAAACTGGAGAAACTGGATATCATGATCCGCCTGGCCTCTCATGCCAACATCGCCCAGGTATTTCAAACTGTGTTTGACTCTTGGCTTTAAACACCACAAGAACAGGATATTTAACAAGAAAACAACACTGTTAAAAAATTAGGTCATGGGTCTTGTAATTTTCATCAAAAAAAAATTTGGTGATAATTGAAAATAGTGATTATATATATTTTTTTAAAATTGTTTTTAACAAAGATTAATAATTGATAACTGATAATTGTTGCACTTTTGATTTTAACAAAGTGTTATTAAATATTGTAATTAATAATAGATTAATGAATGTTTAGAATATTTTTTTATTGGCAGTTTATCTCAGCTAATGAATTAACTAATGTTAGTTAATAGAGCCTTAATGCAGCCTAAAGTGTGACCAAACAATAAAGTCAGAACAAAAGATATTCAAACAATATCTTGGGCACGTTGTAGTCCAGATTTAAATGTAAAAAAAATAAAAAAATAATTGAAAATAAATAGCTTATGAAGTCTAAATATTTAAGTATTTGTTGCTGTGATGAACATTAGTTCAAATACAAAAATCTGAGTTATTTAAACCATACATATGTAATACATTTGCAACTTAATGTCAATACCATGATAATACTGTATGCTGTGATAAAACCATATTAGTGAAAATTGCTATTGAGAACTATTGATCATTATTAATTGTTAATGCATTAACTAAGACTAACTAATGAGATCGTGTTGTAAGTGTTATTGGTGCTTTTGCACTTTAATCTGTATGATTTTTTTTTACTTTATACATTTTTGTGTATTACTTTATTGTATGTAAATATTCAGTTATTTTTGTTATAAGAAAAAGTTATTAAACTTTTAGTTAACCTTAAGTGTAACGTATAGTTTATGATAACACTTTTTTTGCAACTAAATTTCAATACCGTGGTAATACCTTATACCATGATAAAAGCATTACCAGTTAATCACAACATGAAAATTTGATACTGTCATGTACCTAGTTACCATTTAATTTAGTAGATAGCTCATACCATTTTTTACAGTGTGTGTATCACATGATTATTATCATGGCCTGAAGTAAACAAGTTTGGGTGTTTAAGAAAATGTAGTTTCTTTAGTTTCATTAGTAGGCCGAGGCAGCCAGCTAATCCAGGCCTTTAAAAGTTTCAAATAGTAGAGATATTTCTCTAACTCCAATTAAAGCTGCATTAATAACATCATTATCATAATGATTTTCACTGTCATTTATATAAATACAGAGATCAGAGTCTCAGAGTCAGATCCACAAAGTCCTAAATTTCCTGTGATGCTAAGAAAAAATGTTGCCAGGATATTGACTACAGTCCTCTGGGATTTAGATTGCATTAACTGGAAAACAAATCAACAGTTTATATATCAAATGAAAAATTAAATTTTCAAATGAATGTTACACAACAGTGCAAAAGTAATTGATGAACAAATGGGCTGTTATTTGATTTTGTCTTTTTGTATGATTATGGAAGACCTAAATTGCAAAATATACAAAATTCTCTTTCATCATCATCTATTTCTCCTGGTTATGTTGCTCCGAATTGTGCCTAAAAGAAACATGGTGCCTTTTTCTATACAGTGACAGTCTCTCATTGTGTTTAGCAAGAAACACATGCTTAAGTCCATCAAGCTCTAAGCTGACTCCCTCTTACACTGCATATGACAGCAAATTACATTTCATTCTAATGCATCTCTTTGCTTTTTTTCATTACTTATGTTAAGTCATTTAGCTATAAAACGTGTCCATTTGTTAAATGCTAACAGACTCTTCCCCTACTTTTCCCCCCAAGCTTATAACTTCGAGGTATCCATTCCCTGTTCTTTCTCTTGAGGAGGTCATTCAGCCTTTCATTTCAGAAGTACGATTGATTTCTATAGAAATCCACTTAAAATGATGTTGATTTCTGTAGGTTTTGGCTGAACTGAAAGAATATGCCACTGAAGTGGATGTAGATTTTGTTCGGAAAGCCGTTCGAGCCATTGGCCGTTGTGCTATCAAAGTGGAGGTATGTCATTTCATCTTATTGTTCAGCCCTCTATAGGCTTTTTGTATGTCACCTCATTCCAAATGTTTGAAAATATCTTCTCCTCTATAAGCCACCTAACTGCTTTTTTGCGTTGTGCATCATGGTTGAAGTGCTGTAGGGCTGTGATGAGTTTTGTCGTTGTAATGTGTAGCTGTGACTGAGTTTTTTTTCTGTCTGTGTGTGCAGCAATCTGCTGAGCGTTGTGTTAGCACTCTGCTGGACCTCATCCAGACTAAGGTCAATTACGTCGTGCAAGAGGCCATTGTGGTCATCAGGGACATCTTCCGCAAATACCCCAACAAGTCAGTCCACTGCTCTCATCTCAACTAATTTGATTTATACTTTTTAATACTCTTCCACCACTTTGGATTTAGTTTTGTCACTGTGTTTGACACAGTGTATTCTGAGATTGCGTGTTTTATAAAGTATACATACTGTGCTGCTTTACAATTCGACTAAAATTAGGTAATTTAGGATTATTAAGCCAACTGAAAGCCTTCGTGTGAGGAATCCACCTGTGATCCTTAAAATGCCCTGTATGCAACTCGCTATGTTCTGTAATTTAGTATATATTATTTTTATTATATTTATTTGTCTAAAGAAAAATAAAAAGTCGGTTTAGAATGAAAGAACATATCAAATTAATAGGTAGCTGAAACACCACTCTGATGTCTGCGCAGGTATGAGAGCATAATTGCCACTCTGTGTGAAAACCTGGACTCTTTGGATGAGCCAGATGCTCGAGCCGCCATGATTTGGATTGTGGGAGAATATGCAGAGCGTATCGACAATGCTGATGAGCTCCTGGAGAGCTTTCTTGAGGGCTTCCATGATGAGAGCACTCAGGTTTGTTTTCTATTTTGTTTTTGTTCGTTTTGTTTTGTGTTTTGTTTTGTTTGAATGGTGGTGTTTTTCTTTTTGCCTTTGTTTTGTTTTTTGTCAGTTGTTATGGTGGTTTTTTGTTTTGTATACAGTGTAAAGTTTGTTTAAAAGCAGGGATCTGATTTAGTATCCACTGCATTGTTGCTTTCAGGTCCAGCTGACTCTGCTGACAGCCATAGTGAAGCTGTTCCTGAAGAAGCCCTCAGAAACTCAGGAGCTGGTTCAGCAAGTGCTCAGTCTGGCCACTCAGGTGAGATGGAGATATGATTGGACGTAAACTGTAGTGTCACACGATGATATATACTTGATATTAGCAGCTGAAAATGGCACAAATTCATTTGCTTGGTTTTCAGTCACCCCATGTTTTGAAAATATTTTTATATCAGATAAAGATTTATTTATTTGAGTCTATTTGTAATGAAAGACAATTGCATACTTTGTTTAGTGTACAATATCAAGTATTGTTGTCCATCAGCATCAGTACACATCCACACCATCTTAAATATTACATTCACATTCAGATGATGGATAAAAGTATGAAATTTCAAAAGGAGCTCATCGACTGGCTCTCAGTTTCACGCTATTGTTTTTTTACTTCATCTCTTCAGGACTCTGATAACCCTGACCTGCGTGATCGTGGCTACATCTACTGGCGTCTGCTGTCCACTGACCCTGTGACCGCTAAAGAGGTTGTGCTGTCTGAGAAGCCTTTGATTTCAGAGGAAACAGACCTGATCGAGCCCACCCTGTTGGACGAGCTCATCTGCCACATCGGCTCGCTGGCCTCCGTCTATCACAAACCCCCCAATGCCTTTGTGGAAGGAAGCCACGGCATTCACCGCAAACATCTGCCCATCCAGCACGGCAGGTACTAATACAGCTACATCTCTTGAAATGTTCATTGATGGCTCTTTGTGAGTGTGAGCTTTATAAAATGGTTTAAGAATTCTTTACCACAAAGAACTCAAAATCACAAAGTCATGGTAAAGGTCTGGCATCCCTGTTATTTGTGTTATTACTGTGTGTTTTCGAAAAAAGGATGTCTGAATCAGTCTCAGTCCAGTAATACAATAGGGGACTCATTGAAAGTAGTGCCACACTGAACCAACGTTGTCCTCTCTCCTCTACAGCAATGAAGCATCCTTTGTTCACTTTGTGTTACCCATCTCACTGTGTATCATCATTCTTTTATAGTATCGACACTGGGGAGAGTCCAGTCAGTGCCGGCCCGGCTGCTTCTATCGATCAACCCCAAGTCATTCCATCTCAGGGTGACCTTCTGGGAGACCTGCTTAATCTGGACCTCGGTCCCCCTGTCAACGTGCCCCAGGGGTCTTCCATGCAGATAGGCGCTGTGGATCTCCTCGGAGGTGGTCTTGACAGTTTGGTGCGTGTTCTTCTCTTATAATTTTACAGTCTTGTGTAATGTCCAACAACCCTTATTTTAACTATTTACAATGATAACCTTAGTTACCACTAGAGTGCCATGGTTACCTCAGTTATTGTTAGTATAGTATACAAAAATCTGTTTTTTTGAGTATTTTTGTTTTGTTTTCCAGTACAAATAAATAAACAGGTTTTAAAACAATGTTTATCAAGCAAAATTTTGGTACAAAAGCCTCTTTTCCAAATAGCAGTAAGGTTCAGTACAGTATGCAATTATTTCTGTTTCCATTGACAAGTTTTGAATGGTACCAAAATAGCAAACCATACCGTAACACTTTTTTGGGACTCTTCCATTGAAGTACCTAGCATAGTAGTCCGGTACCTAAAAGCTGGAACTAGACTCAATGCTAATAATTGATTGGTTGACAGAGACTTGCACTACTCTGAGGCTCGTGTTCAGCCTGGATAGCGTGTTCACTGGTGCGGGTGTGGTTTGAAGGTTTTAGGGCCCTCAACATGATTGCAGCAGTATATTTCACATTTGATTACTACACTCGTTACCATGGTCACCACGTCTCATAATTGTCTCATTCTGCCTGATGATGGTGAACAGCAAAGTAAAGGAAGCGCAAGGTGAAACAGTAGCGAGGTCAGCATTTCTTTACTGGAATGGGAATGTGATTGCGTAAGCGCTCTGACTTCCAATCACGCGCTCATCATTTATTGACACAGTGCTGAATGCTGCAGATGTAATCTTGAATAATAATGGAGCAAACTAAAGGATGATCATGACAATTCAGTTTATAGTGTACATATAATGGAAATAATCTTTGCTCTTTTGATAATAAGTCTCAATCTGATGCACCAGTCCTTTAAAAATATCATGCTTCATAAATATAAATTGCGGCCCCTTTTAGTATTATTTTGACTGTTGATCATGGTGTAGCTGCAGGACTGGCATGTGTTGAAGTGGAGAGACTGTTGTTTGTGAAGTGTTCTTACTCCTTTTGAGAGCTCACAAGTATTATATCATACCAGCTATGCTCTCCTAAACTCACTGCATCCACAGCACCAGAACCCCAGGGCTGAAAGTTTTGCCGCTTTAAACGCAGTCATCAACCCACATAAAACCTTCCACTCAACACACACATACACAGTTCCTGAGGGAAGTAAGGAGAACATTTACATTTTTGGTCAGGATCTGTGCAAATCATGCACTGTAAAAGGACGTAGTACACACTGAGAAATCAAAATATTCGCAAAATCATCTATATGTTTGTAGTTTAATATTTACATTTATTGTAATATTAAATGTAACACTTAGTTTTAAGATGACATAGTTACATGCACTTACAATAGTAATAATAGTAAATTATATTTAATTGCAAGTAACTAAACCTAAATTTAGCCTAATGGTAAGTCTATGTAATATACTGTATTATATGTACATCAACTTTATTTTAAGGTGTCAATGGTGACCTTAAACAGCCTGGTTACGTTTTTTCTAAATATCTTCCTTCGTGTTCGCCAGAACAAAAAAAATCTCCCAGGAACTACTTGAGGGTGAATAAATGATTACAGAATTTTCATTTTTGAGTTTTGTTAAAATAGTAAGTACATGTAACATGTAATAAGGACACCTTAAAATAAAGTGTTGATTGAAATTACATTTCATATTTAATTACAAGAAACGACAACTAACACATGGAATTACATGTGAAATTTTAAAGTAGAAAAACTTAAATAGTATTTTCTTGTGTAAAATACTCTAGAAATCTTTAATTTAGTTACAACTTTGACAGTAAATGATGGCTGTTGAGCTTTAAAAATGAAATTCCAAATGGCCAAAACACAGTTCTGTTTTTGCTCCCATAGAATGTTTTATAATTTAATAAATTGCAATGTTTCGGCCACAAGCGGTCTTCATCAGACTTTGAATTGAGAGCTTTCAGAATAGAACATATTACCTTTGTTCAACAGAATACCTTCTTTTTTGCTCCACTAAAGAGAATTATATTGTCTGGAATGACATGAGGGTGAATAAATGCTGACAGAATTGTTTGGGTGATCTGTCCCTTTAATGAATATTATTGGAAATATTGTGTGTATATGCCAGAATTTTCACATCCAGAAACAATTTGTTCATTTCTTTTTTTTTTCCTGGAGCTACAAAAGGCCTATTTCTTCCTCCTTGTGTATAATTGGATTTGTCAAGCAGGCATCTTGCAGGCATTTCCAGCATGGCGCATGTGAAACGTTTATATCTGGGCAGCGCAGGTGCTGCTCCTCAGTGCAATCTTCTCCAAATTGGAAGTTACTGTGTCAGAGCTTTACACTGGTGTCCTATATAAACCAGGATAGAGAGACATGCCACTTGCTGTGTGAAGATGCTGTTCTAGCTCAAGCTGTGTTGAACAGGGTGTAAGGAAAGGTTGTGATCCTGTCTCTCTAGACTAGTGATATACTCAAAATTGAGTTCCCTGCTCTCTGTCTGCATTTGTTTGATCCAACATGAATGTAATGTATTCCTCTGATGGAAAATATTTCTTCAGTGTCACATGATCCTTTAGAAATCACTCTAATATGTTTCTTAATATTAATAATTTTGAAAACAATTAAGTGCTGCTTCATATTTATATTATATATATACAGTGATATATATACTTATTATATTTTGTGGAGAGACGATTTTATGATTCTTTGCTAAATGGTAGTTCAAATGCATGCCCCCTATGGAAGGAGTGAACGGCGGAGAAGGGGAGGCGGAGGGATTGCAAGAACGAGATGCGGAAGGGAAGGAAACGGGTTTATTTATAGTGGTAAGATTAGGATGGATTGGCTAACGAGATGAGTGGTACTGATTGATAACGTGGGCCAGCTGTGTCTAATATTCGTACGCCCTTCCTCCCGAAATTGGTTTGCAACTTCATTTAGCAGTTGTGCTTTAATTGGTGTGCTGTGTTTTAGCTGTTTGACACATTGCACTGTACCATAGATCTGCAGGATGCAGGAGAGGCTGTGTCCTTAAATTCATCCCCATAAAGCATTGCAAGTACAGCCATTCAGACAATGTCCTTGGCCTTCGTATTTATGAGTTTCTTGATACAGTTTCAAGTTAGTGTTGATAAAAGCGGTCAAATATGTTAAGAGATGTGATGTGAAAATGTATTTTTTTGTTTCAGAAATGTTAGATGAGCCTGAGACTTTTTTTGCTTTTTTCATCCAGCTCAGGCAACCCATGATTTATTATATAAAAAAGGTTTTGCACAAGCCTAAGTGTGACCCTTTTGTACTACTTGCATGTTTTTGTTAGAACACACTGTCACACTGACACAGTTTAGGTGTCGATGAACATGCATTATGATGAAAATGATGAAAAACCAAACAAATAAAGGGTAAATTCACATAAAGGAAGGTTTGTGACACACATGAACGTTGATATTACCTGCCGAAATCAAACTTTATTGACAGGAACTTAGGTACACAGATCAAAAGAGGATAATTAAGTAGACATATCTGAACTAAATTAACTCAAATCAGTTACCACCAACAACTACCTAGGCAGAGTGAAAACAAAGTTTTGTTTGTCCAAAATGTAATAATTCTGCCACTGATTACTAATGCTGAATTTAATGACGTTTTGACCCAAGTAAAATCTCTAAATAGACATTGATCCAGCAAGAATCCAAGACTCAAAATGGACTTTAGTATACAAGATTTAGAGTGGATTGTCAAACAAATTGGCAACCCCCCACTCCACCCAGCTTTGTATTCAGTACAATGAATATACTTCTGATGACTTAATGAGTCATTCCAATAAAATACCAATGTGTTCGTCATCCTTATCAAGGAGACAGTGTTCAGAGCTGAGGAATGTTAAATACTGAACAGTCTGCAGAGCCTTCTGTCTGCTCAAGGTCGTGAGTGTTTGAAAGAGATGAACACTGCGGACTCAGCACCTGAAGGGATGCATTTTTAAACACATGGTCTCAACGGCCTCTTTAGCTCATATCAGATGTACATTACCATTTAGCAGGACTCTTAAGTCTGTCTAATCTAAATCACACTACGACTCAGAAAGCATCAATTGTTTTTTTTTTTCTCCATTGAGATTTGGTTTGGAATATTTGATATCACCAAAACTCTATTTTTCAAATTTACCAACTGTTCTGTGTATATATATATATATATAAATATATATATATATATATATATATATATATA
>JAUMHE010000048.1:16869734-16887752 GCA_032359235.1 Enteromius mattozi | reverse complement strand
GAACTGACAGTGAAGACATTTATAATGATACAAAAGCTTTATAGTTGTATGCGTCACAGTTCCCTTAAAAAATTAATCAGCCGTTTTCAACATTGATAATAAGACATGTTTCTTGGGGGTGCAATTATATATGAGCAATATCACATAAGTTGTATAATATTGTTATTTAATAAACAACAACAGCAACAGCCATTATAAAAGTTACTAAGCAATTCAGTCAGAAGTACAAAGGCAGCTCTCTGCTATGCAGCATTGAATATACATAAAATATAATGCAAGCTTTTGCCCTCAGCCAAACTATTTGCTCTGGAACTAATGATGAGTGAGACCAAAGACTGCCTGTTAGATTTACCCAAAACAAACAAGTGCATTCTCACCTTAAAAACTCTTAAAACTACATTTTGTGACATAAAATCAGAATTTTGTTTTATTTTAATATAGTGGTTTTGTGCGTCTGCTATGACACTCACTGTGTGACAATACTGTTCTATAATCACTATAATATCACACTCTGGTAACACTTTATCTTGATAGTTCACTTTCTATTAACAGTAAATAACTTTGCAGCTACATGTCAACTAGCAGTCATTAGAGTATTAGTAGACTGTCTGCTTAATTTTGATGGGTCCACAACAAACAACATACTGACTATGAGAAACCTTCCAAATATATGTCAATGTATTCTACTGACCCTAAACCTAGTCTACTCTGAGCGTTAATGGACTAGTAGTTGTAAAATAATGACAATTAGTTGACATGTAGTTGGCAGGTAGTTAGAAAGTTACTTATAGTTTTTAGAATGTCTAAAGTAGACTATCAAAGTAAAGGGTAACCCACACTCTTATCAGCTGATCAGATTCAAGGACCAGAAAGAACTATTGTATAAATATATAAATATATGTATATGTGTGTGTTTATATATGCTCCTGGTATTAAAGTTTGCACAGGCCTCATTATAGTCACAGACAATGTTGAATAGCATGCATTATTGATTTATGACTGTGACTTCATGATGCTCTGATATTAAACCAACAATTGAATTGAGTTGTTTGCTTAAAGCTTTATTACAAAACATCCTCTGCACAAAAAAAAAAAAGAACAGTCTCTTGACTCCAACGGAAGAAAAAAAGTTCCAACCATTCTGGTATTATTCATATTGAATTATTTAGTCTAGTGGCAATGTAAAAATGTTGTGGAACGTGGTGGGCTGTGCACAGACTCTTGTAGAGCTGGTTTATTTCAAGGCTTATCAGCACGCTCTTTGTATTCATCAACCTGGAGCCAATTTGAGCATACAGACACAGACGTGGGGGGTGGAGGAGTGCCGAACACAGGGACCAGCACATAGAGCCTGTTTCACTCTCTGGAATTACTGATCAGACACCCAGAGGTGCCTTAATCACCAGACAATCTCACTTTCCCTGCTTTCATCTGCTCTCATTTTAGCAAGCGCACACACGGCACACAGATGCACACTTTTATCCAGCCGTATAAAGCATTTGTGATCTGATCTTCACATGTAGTTAATGCAAGAACCGCAGTTGTTTTACAACTCCAGGCATTGATTTTTCCCTCCCCTCTTCCTCTGATGCATTGCTTTGGGAGGAGAAAACATGCGGTTCGGTTTCAGTCGTGTTTATTAGTATGTAGAGAATAATCGACTGCTATTGTGCATTGCCGATTGGCTCTTGCTTGCCATTACTTGAATAACAATGTGAACGTAATGGAGCGCACAAATGAGGGCAGGCTATAACAGAATGCCTTTTCCCACACCGTGTCCATTGCTGTTATTTGTAAATGACTGAATGTTTTCTCGTAGAATTGAATTAGTGGGAAGGCGTTTTGTTGTTGTTGAGACTGACTGATTTGTTCTCGAGTCCAGGAGGATAAGATGCGCTCGTGTCCGTGGATCAACAGATTCCCAATTATGAATAATTTCAGCACTTAATTTAGCAGAAAATAAACATCACTAATTAGTTTTCAGCGTTAATGTTTTACAAGCATTTACAAACCTCATTGATATGCTGCCGAATTGCTGCCTGAACAGTGACATAAGAAAAATTCAAAGTAATTTCATTGCTTCATAGTGGTTCTCATCTGTGGTGTGGACAGGACGTTCTAATACTTTACAATTATGATGCATTTAATAAGAACTTTTTAGCTGACATTGATATTGCTAGACCAATTCAAAATTTAGATTTGCCTACTAGAACATTTTCTGTTACATCACTGCTGGTGGTATCTGGTAATTTCACACACTGTCCAGAAATTTGAGATTAGTAAGATCTTCTGACAATTTTGAAAGAAGCCTCTTTACTGTATTTATATATATGTGTGTATATATATATATATGTGTATGTGTATGTATGTGTATATATATATATATACACACACACCAAGCGGCAACCTTCCGCTCTATCTCGTGAAGTCAACAAGGAAGTGACTAAAACTGCAATTCATTGACTGGCCGCTAGAGACTGGCTGCAAAAAGGAGTCAATCCCATAGACTCCCCATGTTAAAATACCCAACTTTACAGCAAAAAAAACATGTTTACAGCCTGGTTCAAAAAAATATTTTGGTCTATATAGCAAATTTTGGGGGTTAATTTTTTTTATAACTCATCCTTTTAAATTAAGTCTTAAAGTTCTGCATAATTAAGGGTGCAACAACAGGTGGATTGCTGCTGCTGTCACTTCTGTCGAACTAGATGGCCATGCTTTTATCAACCAGCTCCCGCCTCTTTGCCCATTTTCGATAATATGAAAGTGACGCGATTCCAACATGGTGACGGGTGGCTCCGCCTACTTTGAGCTTCAAAAACGCTCTTCAGAAACCTACAGGTGATGTCACTGACCCTACATCCCTGTTTTTTACAGTCTATGATACACACACACATACACACAATGTTAATATGTAATTTATTCCTGTGATGACAAAGCCAAATTTTTAGCAGCCATTACTTCATTCTAAAATCATTCTAATATGCTAATTTGGTGCTCAAGAAACATTTATTATATTTATAATCTGTGTCGAAAACCATTGTTACACAATTCTAACATTTTGTGCCTGTTGTGTATTAAAATTGTTTGCAAAACCTGAGATGATCATTCTTGCTGCAAGATGTGACAGCAAAGACATCTGTTAGGCATAGATTACACTCATATTTTGTGGTGCCTACTGAGACAAGTATTACCATAACTGTTTTTCATATTTCAGTTAAGGGTTTGTTGAAATCCCTAACCCAGAGTAACTTTAGCCTGTAATTCACAACAGATGTGAATGATATCTCAAAACATGCGGGGTTGTTGAGGAGGACGTGCTATTGCTTTTCTAAGCAGTTGGACATGCAGTTGTCACCTGGCAGGTGATAAAATAGGGGAAAATATCCCATAATTGACAAAATATCACAGAGGTGCAGGTGGACTCTTCAGCAGGCACCTAGCAACTGCATGGCAATGTGCTAAAAGTCATTTTGTACGCATTTTCGTTCAACCGCATAGCAATGCCTTGGCAGCCACCCACAAAACCCTAGCATTGTAGCGGCTTGTTTTGCATTTGCATCGCACTCTGTCCCTCCTCATCCGCCCCTCTCTCCTGTCATGAGCAGCTCTGTGTGTGTGCTGTGTATTGTGAGGGCAGACTCACAGGATTGACAGCAGTAGTGTGAACAGGAGTGAGTCACAGCACGCTCCACATGTTGCTAACACCGGCTGTCATCACCTGATTCTGTGGCTTATATAACACACACTGAGTGCCACCATCCTCGGACCTCCCTCTCTCGGTGTATAAATGTTTTCCATCTTTTTTGTCCGTATGGCTTTTTATTTCCCCAATCCATCTCTCTCCCTCTTCAAACACTTCATTGCGTTTTATTGTGCCCCTTTACTTTACTGTTGCGTCCTTGTCTTTCAGCGCATTTCTATCTCTGTTGCCAAGGGTTTCATCATTCCCTCTGTCTCGTTCCATGCCGTCCAGTGCTCCCAAAATGCAATGATATGTCTCAGGAGAGTGATTTATTCCAGAGCAGCATCACTCAGGAGTTTTATGGTGTTATGTGGAAAGCATTTTGGCAGTCAGTTACATGCAGTAGATTACCTTCTAAAAAAGAGGTTATTTATTTGTTTTTGTTTATTATTAGTATTAGTATTAGGATGTATTTTATTAGTTTGTTTGTTGGTATGTTGGGGGGGGGGAGAGGAGGATCTAGAAGTTAAGATATACAGACTTTCTCTTCCAGGTAAATGGACCAATAAATTGTAATAATTATTATTATTTTTTTATTTTATCATCAATCACTAATAACTTACGACTTGTCAAGACCACTAAAATTTTTGTCCAATAAAATATCCTACTGAATGAGAATGTCGCTCTGATTTTTCAAGGTGTATATTTACGCTGAAAAAACTGGAAGAAATGTATCCATTCCAAATGGATTTGATGAATTCATCCATTGCACAAACAGGTTATTGCCATACAGTACAGTCCCTTCCTGTTTCATAGGAAATACTTGTTACAAGTGCCCATTAGACCATTTCATTTTAATCTTTTTAAATAGATAAATTGTGGCTTTTCCCCTGATAACTGTAGACTTGTGTTACTATCTTGTTGGGTAACCATGCGTCTGTGGTATTGGCAGATACGGTGTCAGGCAAACTGCAGAACAACAATGTTTACACCATCGCCAAGAGGAACGTGGAAGGCCAGGACATGCTGTATCAGTCGCTCAAACTTACCAATGGGATCTGGATCCTCGCCGAACTCCGCATACAACCTGGCAATCCCAATTACACGGTAATCGCTCACAGCACAAAGATTGACCAATTGTGTATTCAAACAAAGCCTGTCTCGTGGAGCGCATGCCAATTTGCGGCAAAACGGCAAAATAAATCTTTTCCCTTGACAGACAAAATGCTTTTGACATAGTCCAGAACATATTCAAGGACATCCTTCGTCCCTAAGTTTGATAGAATACCATATTAGCATAAAACCTGGCTTATTTGTCTTTTCTCTTTTTTTGTACACCAATCCACTTCAAGGATTCAGCACATTATTATATCATTCAGTGCTCTGAAGATCAGGCTTTTAAAACATGATGAATTTATGACCATGAAGGTCGTGCTTTCTGCTTGATTTGCTTGCCTAATGCATTAAATGAACAGGAAGGTCAAGAGCAGTGTGAACCATTTAGAAAAGGCTTGTCGCACGACAGGTGGAGTATTGATCCCCATTTTTAGCTCATGGACCCCCAAGTGCCCAGATTCAAAGACCTTTGTGTGATTCTTTAAAAGAACCCGCTCATAAAAGCCATTCACACAACACAACACTAGTTGCATGCAAACAGTACAAACAACAGTTTTAAAATGATTTAATGATTTTTGTATTATTCTGTGGTTTCCCAGTCTTACATCGTACAGTATATTCAACTGTTGATGACCACAAACTGCTTGATTTATAATGTAATTTTATTATTCTGTGATGCTGAAATGATGAGTTGGAGAGTGCTGCAACTGCTTACTGATGATCATGATATTAATAAAAAGATAACACCTAACAGTAGGGTTTTATTTGGCAATATTAGTTAATGCATCAACTAACATAAAATAACAAATAGCAGTACATATTTCAGATCATTGGCTAAGATTATAAAATTATTCATAAATTATTACTTTAATATTAGATTATTAAAGTATTGTTTATTGTTAACTAATGTGAAACTGTGTTGTAAAGTGTTACCAATATCTTTAATGATAATAATGTAAACACTATATTATTATTATTATTATTATTATTATTATTAATGATATTGGTAACACTTTACAATGTGGTTTCACATTAGTTAGCAATGAACAACATGTATTATCATGTATTATAACATGTATTATCGTTAACATATAATAAAATCTTGATAACACTTTAGAGTAGGGAACAATTATTCACCTTTACCTACAACTTTTCCTGCTTATTATTTATTAGTAAGGTAGTTGTTAAGTTTAGGTATTGAGTAGATTAGTGATGTAAAATAAGGCAATAAAATGCGCTTAATTACTACTATTAAATGGCTAATATTATAGTAATATGCATGCTAATAAGTTGCTAGTTAGGTTTTTTAAAAAACAATGTACAATAAACATCCTTTATTTACCATTTCCAGACTTTCTTGCGTTAAACAAACACAAAATAGATGTTAAATAGAATGTCCAATCTGCACTTTTCTTATGAATATAAATGACAATGACTGCTGTCCCTGCTCCCCATCCACTTTCATTTTATGTGAAACAAAGCAGCTTGGACATCCTGCGAAATATATCCTTTTGTGTTTCACACACAAAAAAAGCTCATACAGGTTTTACATTATGTTGGAACAATTTTTATTTTTAAGTGAATCTCTTTAAGGTCACTTTAAGTGTGGATACATATAAACATGTCATATTATATAATTCGTATCTGCCTATGAGCAGCAGCTACTCTCAGCAAGAATGGTGCTTCACAAACCTCTCATCTGGTATCAAGTCTGGTTGCATTTCTGAAATTGACATGGCGAGTATGGACATGAGTGCTCATCATTCGTTCGAGGTCTGTACTTACATGTTTTATAATTCATGTGGAGCCAAACAGCAGCGCTCTGCTCAACGCTCTGCCTGGTGAATTGAAATCTCTTTTGCTCAGTGAGGCACACAGCACAGGTTGAGCACCTGCAGTGAACCTTTCCTTGGCAACAGCATGACACTGGAGATTGATAATCTCCAGCTGGATGTTTGACAGTGGTTTGTTATAATCATATGAGTGAGGGTGAGACAAATTACAGCATCATATTCAACAGTTTTTAATGCTTGTTCATCTAGCACAAAGCACTGGGATAAAACTGGCTTTATGACAAGCTAGACAGAAAATCCCTCTTCAGATTTTCACAAGTCACTGCTAAGCATGCAGTGATGTTTAAATGTGTGTTTGTGTAAAGAGAGTGTGTACACAGCAGATGGTCAGCGTCTGAAACCTGAAAAATTCTGCCTGTGCAGGTAGTGAAGGGATGGAAATCATGAAGAATTTAAAGGTTCTGGATTTGATTTAATTTTTCTCATACTTTGAAGGGAAAAAATATTTTGTTTATTATATACATATACTATACATAAAAGTAATATATAAATGCAGTAATTGGCTTTATATATTAAACAAAATATAAAATATAACATGATAACGTGCCAATAATTAGGCTAATATTATTACAGTAATATTATTAATATCAATTAATATAATATACTAAATACTACTCATACAGTTCTTACTATGTATGGGTAAAGTCGGTACATCCCATTTTGGTGTCTGCATCAAATTAAGTTTACAAAATTTATTTTATATACTTGGAAAACTTTCATTAAATTTAATGCAAGTGAAGTGTCTATCAAAGTTTCAAATAAAAAAAATAAATAAAATGTCAAAATAGAGGTGAAAATATAGGTTCTCATTCATTCATTCTCAAAATAAAACCGACATATTTTTTTCTGATACTTTCTACCATTCTGATACTGTAATATTTTTAATATTTTATTACTATATTTTATTCATTTACTTATACTTTTAAAAATATAAGAATCATAATAAATTTTATATTTTAAATGATTAAAAGCTTTGGGTTAAACCTAGTGTTTTGAAAGATGGTGGCAAATTTCAACTTATGATTCCATTTCCAGTGAGAAATAAGCATTGTTTACCAAAAATCATTCTCACTTGACTGGCCAGCTAGGCATCTGCTTTCAGTTTCAGCAGCCATGGACTCTATACCTTTCTGTTGGGAAGTTGGTGGCCAAATTAAGAGTCTTCTAAATAGATTAATCTGTGGATTAGCAATAGACCCTTCTTGATTATTCAGAAGGCATCTGTTCAGCCACCTCTGCTGAGCTTGATTGCCTGTGGCCCCCTGAGGCCAGGTCAGCTCAGTGCGATCAGAAACCCTACCTGATCCCAGACAATTGATTTTTAATGAGACTTCGGCTCTCAGTATTCTGGCAGCAGCTGGCTCCGATCTGAACAGATGATAACTGGACTCCATCGAGCCAGGGCGGTTTAACCTAACAGCCGGTGATGGAGTGCTGTTGTCTGCCAAGAGCCGCGGCCTCTGGAAACACATTCCTCAAGTAGAGGTAACCAATACAAGCCCTGCTGTTCGTGGGATTATGTTCCTGGTGGTCTGAGAATTACTCCGTGCAATCAATTGGATTAAAGTCACTGAAGTCACTTATTTATCTTCCGTCAGTCTGAATATAGTGACATTTAAAGGGAAGCGTTAATTGACCAAAAAAGGCAGAAATATGAATTTTTTTTGAACACTGAAGTGTCTTTCAAACAGGCACATTATTCAATGAGTATGTCATTTTAACTGAAACAGGAAGAGAGGACGGGACGTATCAAGCTGCTCCGGCCCCGTTTCTAGATAGCTGATAGCGTTCGTTTATATCACAGCTTGGGCTAGATCTGTTGAGCTCGGTAAAGCCATCTTTCATAGGGTATGACAGCCTCAAACTATAAAATATAGCATTCTGTAGGATTCAAATGGGTCCGATACATTTTGTGGTCTGCGCCGACTCGCTCATGATCCATTCAGTGCTATTGTGTCTGTGGACCAGAGCAGACTGTAAAAAAATACATTTAGATTTCTCAGTTCATGACCCCTTTAATATATATGTATAGTCCAAAGGTCTGTGACTCACTTTCAGAATCTAATTTAAACCAGGAAAAAACATTTTGGGGTTTTGAAAATATTTTAACCAAGAAATGTTGGAAAATAAAATAAGAAATATTTTGTTTCTGGGTCACTAATCAAATAAGTGAATTACTGACATTGATCATGTGGCTCTTTGTACAGACAGGCAGACATGTTTTTCTAAGGATCATCTGAAATGATTATCAGTTGGACAAACGTGTAGTTCGGATGCTGTTATTAAAAGGGGCAAATTCTGTAATTAGAATTTCTCAGGTCACCTTTTTACTCAAATGATGCGTATTTTACTTAAATTATGTATGTATGTATAATTACATGTTTATACAATTATATATTGATATTCTTATATTTTATATTATATATTTAATATTTAATATATAAACAAAATATATTTCTTAAATATACATGCATATATTTATATGTATATATACAATACACATACATATATATATATATATATATATATATATATATATATATATATACATACATAATATAAAATACACATTTTTGACTGTGCAGATCATCTTTTGGTTTAAAGGGGAACATTGCTTCTAGCACTTCAGTTTTTAAGTGGGTAGCACTTTACTTGTCTATCTTCACTCAAGGCTTCTTGAAAAGGTGAAAAACAGCTATAACTTTAGTACAAGAAAAACCTCTTACTGCGGTCATACATATCACATATTATCATATTATTGCATATATGTAACCCAAAAAGCTGCTCACTGGTCTGTTCTGATCACAATAAATGGAGAGAATGACAATTTGTGGCTATAATACTTTTTTTTACATTTTTTAATTTTATTTGTAATATAATTGTCAGTGTTTGATTATATGGCTTTTTTCTTTTCTTTTTCATTTAATTAAACGTTTTAGTAGCTCATGCCTTAAAAAAAAAGCACATTTTTATTTGAGCACTTTGCATTTAATTTGAAGTTACTCATTGCTTTCCCTTCCTTTTTTCAGCTCTCTCTGAAATGCAGGGCTCCAGAGGTGTCTCAGTACGTGTACCAGATGTACGATGCCATTCTGAAGAATTAAACATCTCCCATCATCCTTTTCTTCCTCTACGTATTTGTCCGCAGGATCCAGCTCTCCATGTTTTCTGCCATTGTTTTATATCCACCTATAGGTACCAGTGTACTCCATGTGCCCCTTATGTAAAAATAATGTTCTGTCCTAGCCTGTGTCGATGTTGTTGATAAAGTGTTGAAGGGAATTTTGGAACACAGCTCCAGTGTGATTATATATTTTTTAATGCTTTGACAGTACTTCACCTTCACATGCCCTGGATTGGTCATATGCAAAGAAGGAAAAAGTGTACGAGTTGAATCTATAAATAGCATCTAGGGAATGTAACGAAGCAGAAATGTGCTGTGGATGTACTTTTGAAAGTTATAACAGTAACCACTTAAAAACCACTATAGTTACCGTTTTTTGATTTACATCATGCATTTTGGCATTATTGCCTTTGTTTCATTCTCTGATGTGCTGCAGTGTTGCTTCATGCAATTGTACAATGTGCCAGCTATCTGATATTAGCCTTGCATGCTTTGACCAACACAAAAATGCCACATTCCTTTTAATGTTTTGTATACCTTGTTCATCCTAACCACTGTATGAACATGCCGACACTCCATCAATGTCTTATATTATTTGTACTGCTATGAATCAAATTAATGTGATAGAAAAGACTGAAACATGTTTTCTATCAGTCTTGTGTAAGTGGGCCATCTGATATTCATTCCCAGACTGAATCCATCCATATGTGATATATTGTGCTTGTGAAAGTGAGTAGGTTTTGTGAGGTAGTTGTTGGTCTCTTTGGAGTGTTAGAAATATCTGTTCAACATTAGTATACAACCTTGCTCAGCTTTGGTTCAAACTAATACACTAACAAATAGAGATGCAATAAACACAGACTCAGCGATACAAGAGTGGATCCCTTTTGGACTGTTGAGTAGAGTACAGTTTTTGTTTTATTCCCTGGATCTGTTCTAGTCTTCATGGTGGTGCTGGTGACTAAATGTGAACTTTTTTTGTTGCCATAGTTGCTAATGTGCCTGTGAACCTGCATGTAAGCAGCGTCCAATAAACATCTGCCAGTAAAACACTTGTGTAAGAAGGTGAAATATTAAGACAGTAACCCAGCAAATATGAGTTTTAACGATTACCATGTTGCCAATGTGATCACAGTGCATCTCAGTAATGAAATGTGAAATATGACATAAAGAAATGACTGATCAGATTGTTTCAGATTTATTTTATGGATGGTAATTCAAAATAAAGTCAGCAGTGTGTATTCACCCTCAATATCTTTGTCCTTATGCAGTTCACCTGTATTTCTCAGATCACCTTTTTACTCAAATTATGTAGATAATATTATTTAGAACAATTACAGTATGATATATTAGAATCACAATAATATTATGGATAAATAACCTCTATCTAGCTGAATGCGTCTGTGAGTATATGACGTCATGGTTGGTGGGATCAGCTCTGTGCTGGAGGTGACGCAGACATGTCGTAATCACTCAGGTCTGCATCAGAGCCCAAACTGAATACTGAACAGCTCTTAAAGCACATGCACAGAGATTTAGGGGGCAGCAAGGTTCATTCGAACAATTTGTAATGGTTTGTGTACGCACTCATGAGTCATACTGGCATCTTTGTGACGTTGAACATCAAGACTCTGGCTGTTTTTTTCAGCTACTCAGAAAGATGAAGTGTGTAAACATGTCTCAAGACTCTCTCAGCTCCATTTCATTGTGCTAAGTGGTTCTCAATCAGGGGGCCGGGGCCCACTAAAGGGCCTCAGCAGACTTCCAAGGATGCAGCCAAATGGATTAACATTATTAAGGCAAAAAAAAAGAAAACACAAAGATTTATTAACTGTTGTCATTATCTTCAATTGTTATTTTCCCTCAAGAAATGCCTCTGTGGTCATGAAAAACCTGGAATTTGTGACTTTATGTATATCTTTATTACTTAAAAAAAAAAAAGCAAACTTTCAACATAACTGCGTTTATACATTCACATGCAGCAGTCAACAGGTTAAAAAAAAACAACACCACAATATACATACATATAAGAACCCATATAAACACAATTTCATACATTCATATAAAGCAATTTGTGACTTCTAGACCTAAAATAATAAAAGCCAAAATAAATATTAATAAAAATGTAATGGAAACTTCTGTAATAGCTATATGTCAATTGGCTTATTTTAACTTAAAAAAGTGGTGCCTTTCATTGTCAGTGGTTTCATGTGATATTTGGACTAGTCTAATTGAAGTGGAGTTTGCTTTAGTTCATTCATCAAAGATAATGTTCCCAATCATGTAGATCTTTATTTGAACATTTTCTCTCCCCATATCCAACCCTTTGTAAAGATTGACGAGAAATGTAAAACTTATTTTGAGCAACTAGATTGAAGTATGTTCTTTCACAATGAAAACACAGATTTAAGTCAAAAAGTTGCCATTTCACGTCAGTTTAATATGATGCAATTGTGTTTAAATTAGAAACCTAATACAATGGTGTTAAATCAAAAAGAAGTGTTTAAATAAACAGCATTAATTAATTCATTAAGGGTTAGGGTTAGATTAGATGCTACATTTGACAAAGAACTTACTTAATTTAAAAATGTGTTATTCTGTAGTGTAAAGACCAGATATACTAAATTAGCCATGCTGGCATTGCCACTGAAAAGTTTTTAACAGCTAAATGTTATTTTGTGGTATTTTAAAATATTTGTTCTAAAAGGGGAAATGACATTAGATAGGTTAATGGAAGTCATTAACTAAACAAATGGGGTTATTAAGTAGCCACAACCCTGTTCTGAGCTGAAGTCCTGTCGCACCTGGATACATGCAGCCACTGACTGTATGAGTGACGTGAAGCGAACAGGTAACAACCACGTGGTTACTTAGCAACAGAAGGAAAAATTAGGTTGCTAAGAGACAGCCGCGGTACTCATAGACTGTTGATAGTGTATTCATATTCAGATAGTAATGACAATGGGCAATCACGACAGATTCACTCACAAAAACAGCAGCCGCTGAGAGGGGGGTGTTCATTTATGTGAAACGGGTATCCGTTGAATTTGAGGTAATAAGTGGTATGTCCACGTGCAGCCTGTCAGTGATGAGTTTTCTTCATTCGCGTGCTGGTATTTACTCGCCGGTATTTACCGCTCATGACGCGCAGCGTATTTACGCAAGGAGACCGAGAATGCCGCTGACATCTATGGCAAGCCGTTTGAACATTTATTATTTAGAAGTTTAAGACCAGTAAGATACAACACACACCAGACCGCTTAATTTCTGACTTGATAGATGTCACTAAATGTCATCTCAATAAACGCATGCTCTTATTAATGTTATTAATCTAGACATTTTATCTGAACATCAACAATTCCATCTGAAAGATTTAGATTTAATCACAAAAGTACATTATTTGCTTTAAACTCTTGCCGATTTAACATTTCATATGTGTGCTGTCCTGATGCGCTTTTCCAGTGTGTACACCTGAAGCGCACGTGCACTAAAAGCCTGTCAAACAGCGCCTAATTTCTGACAATATTTATCACATCTGATTGTGGTAATACTGTCAAAAACACACAGCGTTAAACACGTTTCTTTGTCTAAAGTGAAATTAACAATCAAGAGAAAAACAGATATATGCCAGTATATTAGACGCGTGCAGCTCTTAAAGGGACAGAACTAAACATGCTGCCACTTGTTATTATATATTTATATATATATATATGTCATTTTAACCTTTAATTCATCCGTGACATTTAATATTTTTGCTTTTATCACTATACACGTTTATGTTTCTTCAGAAAAAAAATATTAGCAAAATCAAAAATTTGCGCCAGGAACCTCTGGTTGAGTTGGGTTGGTTGAGCACGGAAAGACCCAGGTCCCAGCACTAAAGTTTTCTTTTACTTTGAAAAGAAAAGTTAAAATAATGACCCATAAAAAAAATTGGCCTTTAAGAAGGCCTCCAGTGAAATATTGAAGATCAAACTTAAGAATTACTGTAATTCATCGCTTAATATCGTTCATTGTAATTCAGTTTATTAATAATTAGCCTACATGAAATACATATATATTGCAAACACATTGTAATCTTTGGGCCACTCATCATAACTTGTTTTAACCTATTTATCCTCATTATTCACAACTTAGGCCAGTTAAATATAATTTATCAGCCTGAATTTATAGTCTACAGTTATATTCTGCTTCAGCTAAAGTCCTAGGGCTACAGAATCAACAGATGTATCTTCAAAGTCTAAAAACTAATTATGGCAAAGCAGCAGGAGACAAAATGACCTTTGATAGTCCATATTGGCACATCTAAACCAGCAGTGGTTTACTTCTACCATCAGCTAGGCAGTTAATGAAGGAATGTATGCGTCCTGATGTCAGTGAGGCTGTAACTATATAATATAGACCCCTCCCTCTCCTAATTTAGGCCATTCCAATTCAAGACCAATAGATAATAACTGTAACTTCAGCTGAGAATCGAAAATGTTCTTTTGCTTACAAATAAAAAAAAATAACCAACAACATAAAATATTTATTAACACAGACATTTGTTTTCAAGGAATAAATCTCATCGAGGCTTGCCATATACAAAGCAGAGCTCTCAGCTTTTTTTTTTCAAATTCAATTAACCTGTGACGCTGACCCGCCTCGGCGCGAGGGCTCGGCGCGGTCCAGCGCTCGGATTTTACGCGCAAGCGTTGATTTATCTGTCTGTTAACACGGGCGAACATGCGCGTGCCGTGCTGTGCTCGAGGTCCACATGACGTGAAAGAGCAGGATATTCCTCCAGGACAGTTTGAGGGTTACTTCTGCACCTGAATGCGAGCAGAGAGTGAAAACTCGACGAGAAAGATCGCGCAGGTGTTCAGCAGCCCGAACCTCGCGAAGAATGCAACTTCTTACCTGCGCATGAGGTAAGTCACCGGAGCCGTTGCTGCTGCGCTCGCGATACGCTCGAACCGACAGTCGCCTGCTTCAAATCTTAACAGCTTTATGAGAATGACAAAGTGTTGTATATAATACGGGTGGGGCATTTAGAAAGGTATTCAGCTCTTATATATGTGAGTAGCCTGAATGAACAAGTAGCCAACACGTGCGTCTTTAATTTTATAGGATGCAGAGAATACGTTACATAAGCACTGTGTCCATTATTACTGGTCTAATCACGCTATAGATTGACACTGAGAAGATTCGTAGTAAACTATTGAATTAGCATCATTGATCCTGCCCCCTGCAGTAGCTCTATAAGAATAGCTCACACACTTAGAGGTGCTGCTGCCTGTGTCGTTTGCTTTTGCGTGGCGATTTCTATTAATATCTTTGCTCCATTTAAATCATCCCAACCCACTTTAAGTGCTTTATATCATAGGAACATCATGAAATTAACATATATATAGACATATTGTCAAATATCTCTGCATAGGTGGAAATAAAGGATTTGCTAGATTACAGCTTTGTTTTATTATTAGTTTTGTATTATTTTAGTTTTTTATGTAGTTTAAATGTTTAGTTTTGTATTTTTTCTTTGTATCTTATTTTGCTATTTGAATGTTTTGCTTACTGAACTGCACAGTGCTCAGCTGCTGTTTTAAATGTGCTATAGAAACAACAATTGAACTATTTTCATAGTTACTAGTAGATATAATTGAACTATTTTGGATAGATGTATGTGGTGCTAAACTAAACTGCATCCACATCGAACAATAACAACTATTTTCTTCTGCTTACAGGTGAATTGAACTTGTTTATAACTAATAAACTTAACAAAGTTATTGAACTGAACTGGGCTGCTTTTCCCAAATGCATTGTAAAGCTAAGCTGATTGTAGAACCATTGTCACCAATAGAGCTACGGTCAGCTTAGGCTTACAATGCTTTTGGGAAAGCAACTCTGAATAAACACTGACTGAATAATGACAATGTTGTCTTTTACAGGATAACTTGGATTTGTCTTGTATTTAGGTTTTTCCTGTTATTACTGTAAAGCTGCTTCGAAATGATTTCTGTTGTATAAAGCAGTAAATAAATAAGGTGGCTTGATTTCAGATGTTTCAATTTGAGTTTTTATTCGAGTTGGACTCTTGATTGGCATTTTCATCTGTCTCCCTCTTTCACTTTTCTCTTTCTTAGAGGCTGCTGGCCTTTGAATGGGACTGTGCTGTGGCCGACACTGCTTTCTGTACTTCAGTCAGGACTATGTGCTGCCCAAGTGCCACTCTGAATGCACTGGCCAGCTGTTTGCGAGAGCAGGGAGGGTGGGGCGGCCCACCGGGGGCGAGGTGGAAACAGGGCAATGCCCTCTCCGTTCCGGATCGCGGTGCTGGGAGCTCAGGGGGTGGGCAAGACGGCCATTGTGCAGCGCTTTCTTCACGATGACTACAGTGAGGTGGCGGTGTCCAGTAAGACACGGAGGATGCATCTTTCTGCTGCAGTGCTCAACGGTCATGTGCATGACCTTCAGATCACAGATTATCCAGCCATCAGCAGCTTTCCTGTCAGCTCTCTACAGGTACAGAAACCATCATACCACAACCCTGAACAGAGTCTAAAAATACGTCCTCTGTCAGGACAAGGTTTATAACATTTGAGGTACCCGAACAAACCCACCCATAGGGAAGGGAAACCACTAATGAGATCTCCGCAGGTGAAGTCTGAGAGAAAAAACCTCGAGAAAATGACCCTATGTCTGTAAAAAGTGGTATTGTAGTTGTTACAGTAGAGATCTATGTCTATCTCTTCTGGCCAAAAATGACTAATTCATAGTTTTGTTTTAAGTAAGTTAAATAATGTCCATGGACTTGTCTTTTTTAGGGAAAACATCTAAGACATTTTTGCAGTGTTTGAAAATATTTTCTACAGATCAAAATATCAAATCAAATATTTCACATCAGATATTTTGAAAATGATCTGTATGTGTGTCAACAGATGATAGTTATGTTTGATTTTTTTATTTAAAGCATAACTGTTATGCCTTTTGAACTATAAAATTTTTACATTTTCCTCAAGGCATAAAAACAAGAGGCAGATATGGCTTCATCTGATATCAGATGAATGCAGTCTTGCAGAGTTTTTTCCCAACCTGTAGCTACAATTTTTATTTCTTTTGGAATCTCTGTCAGTTCCCATAATTCAATTTAAATGTTATGTTCTATAGACCTTTAAGATCGCCTTAATGTTTGTAACCAGTCCTACCTTGGTAACTGTTGCTGACGTTTTTAATCAACAAGCTTTGTAATATGAGTGTATGAAAGTCACATGTGTTCATATTTATTTACAGTAGGCATTGATTTAGATAACAATAGTGGCAGTAAAATTCAGTCCTAGGAGATATTCAGATGTAGCACCGTGTCAGAGGGTGGAACAGCTTTGTGAAGGGCCATTTAAGCAGAATGTTTTCAGTGTTTTGATATGGGCTCTGTAAGTTTATGCTTTAGTTTTGTAGAATGGTTCATAATGAACAAGTGGCTTGAGAGCACATGGTTCTGTGTAATCCTTGTGATTTCAGACAGCTCAAAGGGAAAAAAGAACCACTTGAGCAGCGAGGCCTTTTGTCTCAATTCACTTTTCTTTCTCGATGGTGTCATAATGACTCAGTGCTTTAATTAGTGACAATGGAAAGCAATGATTCTTTCATAATCTTCCATCTCTAATTTTATTCCCAACTGGAGTTTCCTGTCAGAGAACTAGAAGTTAGCTTGGGCTATCATTAACTAAGTGATTTAGACAATTGTTTTTTCTTGCTTCAGTTTCTCCTCAAACCATGTCCATTATAACCACAGTAACACATTTGATCTGAAAAAGCACCTTCTACCATCATTTGTTGCTAAATTGCTGAATCTGCTTTCAGTGTGCCCTCTATCTGTCTTCACGTGGCCGATATACACAAATAGATGGGGAGAATAAGAATAGAGTGCTCATCCTCTATCCTGTTTCTACATGTATTTCCTGTTGCACACTCCTGTTTCTTTAAGTTTTAACTTATTTCTCCAAGCATACCAGTTGTAAACTAGCACATATTATTCAGTTCAGGTTTAATATTCTGAATGAATCATCTGAACATGAGTAATTTGACTCTCATAATGTTATGAATGCGTAGTGTTGTTAGTTGTTAGTTATTAACCCTGTAAAGTCTGTAACACTGTTATTAACACTGTAATTTATTTATTTATTTTTTTAACCCTCTATTGCATGAAATATTACTTAGACATGGTAAAAAATGTTTTGCATGTTTTTATTACTTAAAAT
>JAUMHE010000048.1:16838771-16869634 GCA_032359235.1 Enteromius mattozi | reverse complement strand
TCATCAATGACTAATTGGGTCACAGGTGTGAGAGAAGACGGCTGAGCTCCGATCAGTGAAACTGTGACAGCGTGACAATGATATAGGAGAATATGAAGCTCAAACATGAGGAGGAAAAACTCAGTTTTATTCAGAAACCCAAACTGACAAATTCGATGCAGTTTTGCATGGTATTTATATGAAATTTTGATGTCTTGCAATGTAAAACAGTGAGATATTATTGCATTATAAACTACTTAAATAAAATGCATATAAATATCAGTTGTCACTCCCAATAATATATTGTAATAATTTTTATTAAAACGTATTATACAATAAAATGTGATGATGATTGAGAGATAAACAAATGTTCCTTAAAAGCCTGATGTGTCATATTATAGATACTTACATTTTACCATGTTTTCTAAAAAAATTATGGATGATCAAGTTGCTACAGTTGATTAAGTAAATTTAGCACTTATATGAATGAATTATATGAATATGAAATAAACTATCAATCAGACAGCAGAAGGCATGTAGTAACATTGTGAATAACAGGTTTTTTCAGCAAAGCTTTGATCATGTTTGAATAGGATTTAGACATTTGTGACTGAAATATGATACAGCAGGGTAAGGTTAACTGAAGTTTGGGTTTATTTCACTTGATCATGATGTTGTGTTGCTCTGTGTCTGTGCAGGAATGGTCAGATGTTTGCTGTCGAGGCATTCGGAGTGCTCATGTCTACGTTCTGGTTTATGACATCTGCTGTTTCGACAGCTTTGAGTATGTCAAGACCATGCGGCAGCAGATCTTAGAGACAAGGTACGTGATGTGAATATGAGCCTCTTTTATTCCTTCACGCCTTTACATCTTTGCACCCTTCTCTCTTCTTGCTGTGCTTTACCTGCTTACACCTCTGTTTTTGTCTACTCCCTGCTTTTTTCTGTGCTGCTTTATCTCCCTCATGTTTCCAAACCCTTCTTTTCTTTTTTTTTAAATATTTGATGGTTGCTGTAATTACACTCAAGGCAAGACCCTTCTATAATCATGGGCTGCCAGCACACTGGGTCATTTCTTCATCATTTGGATCCGAATCAACAGAAATGCCTTCCCTTCTCCTCTGCTGATTGCAAAGGGCATGTAATGTCATCATCAAAAGCCAATTCAAAAGCCTCAGAGACATTTTGCTTTGTACCAGAGTAGGTTTGATGATGATGCCTAATTGTGACTCTTTTGGCTGTGTACTTCTGTGTGTTTGTTATCTCTTTGATATCATTCACTGTTTGACTTGATATCCATATGTCAGCACTTTTGGCGAGGTGCAGTTTTAATTCATTATCACATTATTGTGTGAAAAAACACCTTTTTTTCTTGCTCTGACTGAATTAGTCGGAGTTCTTTAATCAATATCATACATATCTGAGCATCCCTTGCACTTGACAAAAATCATTTGTTACAGAGTGTCTTGTACTATCTAAGACTAAATGTAACCCTGGACCACAAAATCAGTCTTAAATTGCTGGAGTATATTTATAGCAATAGCCAAAAACATGAAGATATCTTCCATGAAGATATTTTGTAAATTTCTTACTGTAAATATATTTAAAACATAATTTTTGATTAGTAATATGCATTGCTAAGAATTTCATTTAGAAAACTTTAAAGGTGATTTTCTCAGTATTTTAATTTTTTTGCACCCTCAAATTCCAGTTTTTCAAATATAGTTGTATCTCAGACAAATATTGTCCTATTCTAACAAACCATACATCAATGGAAATACTTTTTTATTCAGCTTATTTGTGATTGTTTATGAATGTTTTAGGGGTCCAGAGTCACAAAAGTGTGTTTGTACAAAAAAAATGTACAATAAAATTTTAATAAATTAGCTATAATTCAAGAAACTATATTAATAGGCTCTATTTTTATTTAGTTAAAATATATAGAACATCGTTAAAATAAACAAAAAGAGTTGTTGCATAACTCTATTTATAAAATGAGATATAACTTTATATATAATATAAAGTTATAAAGTTATATATAATATATAATCTGCATATAGCACAAACAAATAAAGTGATATAGCAGTTTGCAACTGCCCAGTTTTTTTTTTTTTTCACAAAATGCAACTCTACTTCCTAACTCTTTACATAGAGTTGGATTTATAAGTCCATCCAAATTTGTCATAATTCATCATATAGATGATATGTACTCAGTAATATCTCAACTGCTTGTTTGCTTGTATCACCACAATATAATATAATTTAACATAATATAATTTGTCTTGTTTTCAGAGAATATATCTATGTACACAGTTTGTGAGAATAACAGGTAAAATAACAAAAAATATTTCCGTGGTGTATACATTTAAATTGCTAAAGAGACAACAAATTGGTTTGCAGAAAGTGGATAGAATCCAAGATGCCTTATGTATCAGAGTAATATACATAGAGACAGTGATGCTTCATCGTTATTTAAATTCAGCTCAGTCACTGATTGGCTTAAACGGTCAGTGTGGGCGTCTGCGGTGAGTGTGTCACTCACAGGCAGATTTATCGTAATCAATGGCGTCAGCTGTCATGCTTCGCTTGCGTCAAGGCCTGAGTTGCGAGGCAGGCAGTTCCGGTGACAAACATTCATGTTTTATTGATCCAGGCAGAGCACAATTAAGTCACCTTGGCCTGACACTGCCTCACAGCCTCTACCGTGCAGCACGCAGAGGATGGGCTGGTTCGATTCACTGATCTGATCTAATACCCAACAGAAGTGAGAGCGCGGGCTGTCAGTCGTTGCTGTGATAAGACAGACCCTGTTAGTGTGAGGAATTAAACGATAGACAGTTAATTAATCTTTGGTGAAACAATAGACATTGTCCTCATCTCAGAGGAAGTTTTGTGTTGAGCTCTGTTAATGTTTCTTAGGGTCCACGTACAGTAACTGTACAATAACTGACAGCATTTTAAGGCGTTGTAGGCATGTTATACTGACCTTGAAGAAAAAACATTTGGCTGTCTTGTTAAATTACTCTCTTTGTTTTTGTGTGTGTTAAATTAAAGTCTAACCATACCAGCTAAAAATATTTATCGTGGTTGTTTTGTTGCTTTTCCCTTAAAATTACATGTATGCATAGCCATTTAACAACCCCGCAACCACAGCGAGAGTTTATCAATAGCTTCACAACTGCACAGAATACAGTACTTTTATGAACAGGAAATATTCAGCAAAATATTTAACTGTTTTTTCTTATAAAATTAAAAATTACGTTTGCACCTACTATAAGCTGTGTTTGTTCCAAATGTTTGTTCTACCATTATCCAACGAAGAATGAAACTTGTGCCAAAGTGTCTCATGTATTGTCATATTTTTTAAGCTTTGTTAAGCACTAAAAATTATAGATAATAGAAATTCAAAATGACCTTTTTACCTGTATTTACCTCTACACATCTAACTTAATGTAGTTGAGACAAGATATTATTTGAGTTACTGTTGCCTTTCTATGAGCTTGAACATGTCTGGCCATTCTACTCTGACCTCTGGCATCAAGAAGACATTTTCGCCCACATTACTGCCACTAACTAGATATTTCTTTTGGACCATTCTCTGTAAATCATAAAGATGGTTGTGCTGCATGAAAATTTCAGCCAATTAGCAGTTTCTGAAATACTCAGACCAGCCCGTCTGGCATCAACCTGACATTCAAAGTCACTTAAACCACTTTCCTTCCCCATTCTGATGCTTGGGTTGAATTTCAGCAGACCAACTTGATCATGCATTTAATTGCTGGCAGTGTGTTTAGCTGATTAGACATTTGTGTTAACAAGCAGTTGAAAAGGGTTGTCCGGTGAGTACTGTATATATATATATATATATATATATATTATATATATAGAGAGAGAGAGAGAGAAAGAGAGAGAGAGAGAGAGCGAAGGAGATATTAATAAATTAACAGCACCAAAAGAAACTGTTTTTCTTTAGGAGTGTATTTATACAGAGATTTGTTAATTCTTTTCTTTTCTTTTCTTTTTTTTTTTAATAAGGCTGAGAACAAGTTGGCGTCATCACATATCATGACTTAACAATCACTATAAATATGTCTTGAAAGATTTATAAATTATTGCTGTAATTTTCTAAATAATTGAATGTTTTTATTTTCAGAATCATTGTGTTGCTGCTGTGATGAATGTGTTGTGGCTGTAGAACTTCACTGGAGTAGCACAACATTTAGTGTGTGGAGTTTTTGCTTATGTAGAGCATCTCTAATTAGACGCCTATGGGGTTCTGTTAAGGTTAGGACATAGACAGGCGGTTTTGGAACAGACCCTTTGAGTTTGTAAGTCCCCAGTGGGAGTTAATGTTATAGTCCTTGCCTTTTAGTCAGAACATGTCAGTGAAGGATAAATTGATATACGCTGCACAGCAATCCAGACTGACAGTCAAACCAGCGAAATATTAATGACTAAATGAATGAATCAAAGAATAGATTGAGTCAGTGAATCAATGAATGCGGTAATAAATGAATTCTGTTGCAGAGGGACTCTGCCGTGTTTGAGGATGAATCGAGTGTGTCAGACATCAGAGAACAGAGCTGTCTGTCACAGACAGTGACTGATGGACAATGCTGGTGGTTTCTGTCAATCCAATACCCAGAGTCACCCGGTGACTGACAGCATGAGGTCTAGAGAGGTTTGGGGCTAATTGTGTTTACGATCCAATCTTCTTATCAGTACACGAACACACATAAGACACGTTTTCTGAGGTCAGCTTTGAATGACGCTTAAGTTCTGTTAGGAATCCACATCTTTGGACGAGGAGAACTGTAGCTGTTGGTTCCCCGATTAGAGATCTATTTTTAGCTTTTCTGCCCAGTTTAAATCAGTCCGGTGCAGCTTTGTGGAAAGCCTCTTTGAAGTGAAACAATTGGAAATCTATTTGTCTTTTTTAGAGCTGTCAGAGGCACAGGTCATCTCAAACAGAGATAAGCGAGGAGACATGAGCTGCTCTCTGTTGGAGACAGGACGAGAGGCCGATAGAGCAGCACATACGACTGCTTCACTTCCTGACAGCTTTCCACTGAAACAGTCTGTACATGCAATACATGCGGGAGGCTGATTATAGTCACCCAAGAGCTAAAAATCCTGTCTCAGACCAGTTTCACTGTAATTAAATAAATTCAGTTTGACTGACTTTTTTGGGTTTGTATTTCAATACAGTGGTTTTCTTATAATGTAAGATTTAGTTTACTTTTATTTTTAACTTTAATTTATGTAATTTAAGCCATATTGCACAAGCAAGAGTGCTGATATTTAGGTTATATTAAGTTTCAGAAAATGTATCTGGTAAAATAATCCAATTAAGCTTACTGTATCATATTTGATACAAAAATTCCTAAGGCCTCTGAATGATCAACATAATCAAAACTTAATCGAAACGTAATCAAAACATGCCTTCTTTTTTCCAATTGATAATTCATACTTTTTCATCAAGTAAAAGGCATTAGTGTAGTTCTAAAAATGTCCTCCCTCAGGTTGTACTCGTGTCTTCTTGCCGTAAAATTTGGTCTTCATAAAGTAAACATAAGAACAGCTTTTGCGTTGTTTAAGATGAACTTTTACTGAACTGAATCAACTTAGGTTTACTTGATTATTCAAACAAGAGTTTTTTAAAAAATTTATGATTTTTTGTAAAATTGAGAAATATTAATTTGTACATTATATGTACAATTTCATCTTGCTTTTTGGCCATATAAATATCATAAACTGGACAAATTATAGCATATTTTTGCTCAGTTTGGTGCTTTGCCCATAAAAGCATGATATATCAAATATGAATTAAAAAATATGCAAACCTTTTTAAATATTTTTGTTTTATATTTTTTCTAAAGGTTCAATAAACAGTTCTATTACATTTTTAACATATTATTTCATATGACAGGCAGTTTTGCATATTTTTCTATACCAGTGAAATACATGTAACCCTAAATAAACACATAAAACAAAAATATATATTCTTTAAAAAATAAATATTTATAATAAATACCCACTGAGAATCAAAGTCAAGAAATGTATGCTAGGGGATATGAATTTGTAAAATTATTTGTATGTGAAGTGTGCATCCGTACCATAGCAAAGGTTTTTATTAATCTTTTTGAAAACCAAAGTATGTACCATCCATATCCAAATGATGCCTGTATTTAAACAATAATGGAGATGTGTTTGGATAATAATAATATGACATGCAGGAGCTCAGTAAAATCTAATGTATTCATTTAAAATTTCTGTCATTATTTACTTTCTCTCCCATGTCATTCCTTACCTGCATGACTTTATTACTTCTGCCTATACTATGAAATTTGAGTCCAGTGTTGTTTGTCAAAATATCTTTCTTCTTTTGATATCTGCTTTTATCTTCTTTATTAAAAAAGGAGCTAAAGAAAGGCTTGACATTAGTATGAGCAAATGATTACTGATGAATTTCTGTGTTTTTTCTTTAACACTGAACCTAAGATGCTGTTCCCACTCACAATGACATTTATATCATATAATATTTATCTATATTATGCACAGGCAAATGCATAGATAATACTATATACAGAAAGTTGCATAAATATCTGAAATCTGAAAAGTGTGATGAAATAATTTCTGCATGTTTAGTCACCTGAAAATTAAATTGTGTAATATAAAGCCATCAAAGGGCTAGTGTCCTTGTATCATTTACACCTTTCAAAGCCCATTAACAAAGCCTAATATTTCAGTGTTGTGATGCAAGATCATCACCTAAATCTTAAAAAAAATATTCATAAAATATATAGATTTTGAAAGTAAGAAATTAGAAAAATGACATGCAAGATCCTGAAACAAAGAGTTTTAATTTTATAATATTTTTCACATCTTTCCTGCAGAAGATGAAGTGTGACACACAAGCTTTAGGTTAAGGTTCATCTTCAAGGTAAAGGCAATACAATTTGATTTGAAAACGTCTTTCAGTGTGATAACAGTATTCATCTACACAAAAGCTGCTGTTCTATATATGTTGCCATGGATTTACACTAATATCTTGATGCGTGATATGCCACTTTATTCTGAATGTATCCAGAATAGATGGAGGCAAAGAGAGCAGAGAACACTGATATAGAGGTTGTTTGATTTGGGCCAGACCACATTAATTATATCAGTCTGATGAAATTGCAGCATAAATTAATCCTCTTGATGAAGACATTCCATGTCATTAGACGCTTTATAGACACAAAAACATAAGATCACAGCAGAACCATTAAGAAATATGCTATATTAAAATACCCATTTGAGGTTATAGAGCCACATTTTATGAGCTGGAAAAACAGATAATTTAGTAAAATCTTTGTTGCCAAAATAACAAACCCTTAGTTGCATCTGTTTTTTTGTTGTTGGTTTGTTTTATTTATTTTGGATGCCCATGACAGAATGCTTTTTCAGAAAGACCAAGAGTTTTACGCAGATACATTATATTAAAAAATAATAATAATTTTGATGAATTTCTTATTAATAGCCGATTCATGGCCGAAATTAAAATATAATGCTATTTTTTAGTATGTAATACTATGCTTTAAATGCTAAACATAAATTTAAACATAATATTATTAATGTGTAGGTAGTTGTATATTAATTTTGATATTTGCTAAAGATTAAGAAAAAAAAATTATTGATGTTTTTAAAGATTAAGTGTTAGATGACTGCAATGATAATCTAACAATAAATTTATGGAGTATTTAGAATAAGCACAAACAATTAAATATCTTAAACTGTCTGATACTAATACATTAAAAAAACTAAATTGTAACATTACATTGTGCATCCCTAGTTCTTTTTATCAAATTCAATAAAGGGAACATAACATTTTTTACATTAGCCCTTCTTTTGTGTGTTAATTTCAACATATCTTCTAACATCAGAACTAACAATCCTTGTTTGGTTCAACTGATTTGAACTCAAGTTTGTTTGCCATCTTTGTGTGGATCTTTTGGGCAAGTGTGAATACAGCAATCACACTTGGGTGCGGACCAAACAACTGTACTGAGACCTCACGGAAGAGGTGGTCTCAGCCCGCTTTCTAACAAACTCTGGTACGGTTGGATTGATGAACCAATGAATGGATAACCTTAGCACACACAGTTTTGTCTACAGTTTCTGGTTCACGCAAAAAAGGCAGTGTGAAATTGAACCGCACCAAACCAAAAAAAATCAACATTGTATTTGGTCAAGTGAACTAAAAGACTTTCCTTGTGTGAATATACTGTAAGACTTTTTTCTTTTTTTAAACAAGCAACCAGAATCGCAGAAATATGTAAGGATGACTGGACATATGTATGTTGAATTCACCTTTAAATATAGCTCTCATTACCAAAGCATTTTTTCCAGAGGCTAGCATATTTTTTCAATTGTTTTCAATGGGAGCACAGCATTCTTTAAAAATGCCATGAGTGTTACAAGCGCTGAGCGTCTTTTCATGTTGAGCACGGGGCGCTCAAGTGTTTTTCACTCACCACTGAGAGTTGAAGAATGTTCAACTTTGGGTAAAACGCAGCGCTCATCACTGTCACTGTTTAGTCAGCCATCCAATCACAATGGAGGAAATACCACTTTGCTCACATTCTGCTTGTACTACGACTAAACAACAATGAAGGAAGCGTTAATATTTCTTGTCTCTGAGTATTCACGTCTGTACCAGATGGGATTCCCGAATTACTATGGATATTGTTATGAAAAATAATGCTTGCAGTATTTAATTTATAATGTGTCTACCACATTATTTCTGCCTATATTCAGTATCATAGTAACTATAGCATCTCACAAGTGTGCGTTGTGAGCAGTGCGCCTGGCGTTTTCAGCTGGCTAAAAATGCTTTTGTGGACACACGGACTAACTCACTTTTTATGTTGTCATGCAGACCCGAATTACTTCCTTTATTCTAAATATAAAAGAACATAAAAGAAGATATTTTGTGAAACATTTTACTGTTTTTTGTCCATAAGTGGTCAACAAAGTGGTCAGTGGTTATATCACTCTTCAAAATATCTTTTATATAGGTTATTATATAGGTTTGATACAACATGAGTAAAGTCGAGTGACCAAATGATGACTTATTTTCTCTTCACTTTTTTTATTGTCATTTTGATTCCATTAAGATCCTCCATAACAACTTGCTGAAAGTTGTTTTTCTGTGGCGTCTGTGGAATGTCTGCTTAGAATTGTTTGTGTGTGTATCTTTCCACAGAGTCATGGGCTCTGGAGAGACGCCCATTCTGATTGTCGGCAACAAGCGTGATTTGCAGCGAGGTCGCGTCATCCCTCGACACAGCGTATCTGACTTAGTCCGAAAGAGCTGGAAGTGTGGATATGTTGAGTGCTCTGCCAAGTTCAACTGGCACATTTTACTGTTGTTCGGAGAGGCTCTCCGCAGCGTGGGTTGTGCCCGCTGCAAGCACGTCCATGCCACCATCCGTTTCCAGCGGGCGCTCAGGAGAGAGAGATGCGTCCTGATGTGAGGTCACCGTTTCTCTTCTACAGAGCCCTTTCTAAAGCGGTTTATGGTTATGGACACTCCATTATTGTGTGGGCAGCTGGAAGAGCTGTGATAACCCTCATGCCAAGGAACTTAACATTTGGGATTCTATCTATGGACAGACAGATGTGGTCTTATAACAGGAAGTCCCTGTTGCTTCATTACTTAAGCCTTCAAACTGATGTCTCCGCTTTTGGCCTGGAAGAACACAACCAACATCTCTGCCTCTTATCTTAGAAATCCAAACTGCCAAAAGGCTGGTGGAAGGCAACAAAACTCAGCTTTAATATTACATTAATACACTTGCTTATGTTCAGGCCAGGACAGCACATAGATGCTCCTCTATGCTTATGAGCTTAAGGATTTTCCAGTTCCTGCAAGCAGAAGTGTTTCCCAGCTCAGGTGCCATATGCAGGCACTGATTCTGCAATACACCACAAAAACACAAATTATACAAAGAATCTATGTTCTATAGATGCTTTTGTGTTTTTAAAGGGATAGTTCACTGACAAATGGCATGATTTACTCACCTCTGTGTTGTTCCAAACTCTTTGGACTGTCTGTTATTTGTGGAACACAAAAAGAGAAATTTTAATAATGTACTCGTCGCTCTTTTCTTTATAGTTACATACAATGGGAAGCATTCAAGCTTCAAAAGGGATGCAAAAAATGACATTCTGCGCCGATAACATACAAAAGCTTTATACAGTATATGGGAATTCACCAAAAAGCTTCCTTTTCAGTGAGCTGGAGGAGTTGTGATAACCCTCTGCTGCAACCGGGAGTTCAGCTGAGCTGAACTCGAACCACGGGCCTTAATTATAGGCTAAAATGTGGCATAGAAACTGTCATATGATCATTTCTCAAATGTGCATAAGTGTGATTCAGTGAACAAACGTACAAACAAAAAACATACACTTCTCTTTTAGATGTTAATCTTAAATTAATCCTTAATATTCATATATAATTTTAGCTCTATTTCAATTACTGAAAACAACATTTTTAATAGTTTTAGTTTTAGTTAATACTGGTGCATAAGTTGATAATATTTGTGGTGCTTTTGCATCCCTTTTTTATTGCATGAAAGCTTTTAGTATTCATTCTTTGCGACTGCATGGAATAGCGGCTAGAAAATAATTAAACATTCTTTTGAAAGTCATGAGGATGAGTAAATAATGACAGATTTTGAACTATTCCTTTAGGATATGACTTGATACTGTGTCTTATCCCAATGTAATTTTTGCCAAGGTATGAAAGTTTGTCTCACTTTGAAACGGTGCAGACTAGGGGTGTGACGAGATCTCGTGTCTCGCGAGAACTTGGTGATATCCTCGCAATATTGGTATGATGCGGCGCAACAAATCTCCGATAGGAAACTATTTTATCATTGAGGATTTTATTTTAAAAAGTCTAAAAAACGTGTCTTGTCTCGTGGGATAAGTGTCTCGTCACACCCCTAGTGCAGACATATTAAATCATAAAGGAAAGAGGGAAATATCATTTCAATGTAAATGTATTCTAAATGTATGCTCTTACATTGTGAAACCTACTTTGTCACCCAGAGGCTTGGACAATGTTTGTGTGCGGCAAGGAACAAACTAAAAACATACCCTACTTTAATAATTTAACTCGCCACATCTCTGGTGCACTACAGACCAGCTTCTGCTACACACCCCAAGTCCAATCAAATACATGTTCAATACAAATGTCTACATGTAAAAAGCACATTATTCAATAAATGGACACTGGACACCGAAAAAGTATCCTCGTCTGTGTGATGTATGAGTACTCAATCAATACCTACATCAGTATCTGTTCTCTGTTCTTCAGAGGTAATGTATCTGCTCTGCTGCTGTTTATGCTATGCACTACACGTACACAGTAATAAAAAAGTGTGATTCACAGCATGTACTATTTAAATCAGTGAGGCAGTGCGTAATATTGTGGCTTACTGAGAAATGACTGGTGCTGGAGAAGCTTACTAATGCTCATTAATCCTTAAATAATCAAAGAATAATTTCAGGTAACACGACAAATGGGAGCATGCTTTCGTATTTTTATTTTACGTTCTAAATAATTGAATGAGATTCTGCGTAATTCCAAAAAAGCTGAATTTAATCTTTTTATCCCGAGTCCACAAAATTGAGGTCCTCACAGTATCATGCTCTCACGATCCTCTGAGGATATCTTCAAAGTGCTCCTCTCCACTGACAAGAGTCTGGGGATGTTAAGGAAGGGTGAGCGGGGGATGAAAGGGGACTGGGGTTGGAGGGAGGGAGGGAACAAGGAGAAGAAAGTTGCAAGGGAGCACAGCTGCTGTACTGTGACAGACTGCAGTTCTGACGAGGCTATTATTAGCTCCAGACTTATGCCAAGAGTTATTTATAAAACCAGCAGCCAAAACACTGAAGCACAAGGTGACTGGAAAACGGCAAGGAAGAAACGCTAGCGGGATGCTTGGTGGAGCTGACCGCAAAAACCTTGTCCAGTCATGACATGTTTACAGCATGTTACAAAATGTAAAAACAGAAAAATTCAAATCTGTTCATGGACATGAATGTTGATGCGGCAAACACTCACATACCTCCAATGTCAGTGTATGGGTTTTTATTAAATGGAGTGAGTTCCTCTCTTTCATCATCCTCAACTATGAAACACCAGATTACATGAAACAACTGATCCATAATGTCTACAGGCCACCCTACTGCCTGAGTGTGACAATAAAAAGAAATGCTCATAGAAATAAAATGGATATCAATTCAGACGATTCTCTTTTTAAACCTTAAAGTCAAAACCAAGTTATATGTTCTGGATTTAGCATAGTCCAAGCAAAAATACAAATTCCGGCATCATTTATTCACGCTCTTGTCATCCCAAGCCTATATGACTTTCTTTATTCTGTAGAACACATGAGATTTAAAAAAACTGCCTAAGCGTTATTTTGTACATACAATCAAAGCCAGTGGGCTTTTGTGTTGTTTTGGACCCCACTGACTTCCATAATGGACAATAACATTTGAAACATTCTTCCAACTTTACAGAGTTGTACTGAGTGGAACTGATGAAGTAAACATCTTGACAAAGAATTAACATTTGCTTATTATTAATTAGACACTAAATGTGTAATGAAAAGCAACAAAATAGCTACTTTGATATGGCATTAAATGTTGTCAATGAGGTTTTTTGTAATTTGTGCAGTGTACTTTATGATGTACATAATGTATATATGTGTAAGTAAAATATGTACAAACAGTAAACAAGGCACCAACATGTCTAATTCTAGTTAAGGCAACTTGAAGGCCTTCGGAAAAGTGCATTTTTAGCAGGTAAAACAGTCCTTGACCAACATATGGCTCATCTGAACTGGCAGTCAAATTTTCAGTAAATGCTAAATTGACAATCTGAGGTCAGTTAAACCCAGGACTCCAGATCTTGATCTGCATGTGGCTCCTTGTTTGATCTTTGGCACATGGTTGCACTTGGTACTGGGACTTGAGAGTTTGGTTTAGTCCAAGTGGTACCTCGAGGGTTGTCTGTGCCAAAAAGCTCATGTTGGGAATCGTTTCCTCCCTGATTGTGAGAGTTTCCCTCTTTACTACTAGTTCTTTTGTAGAAAACTGGTGTCGGGATCTTTGAAGGCTTCCGGTCAGACCTGTGATCACGTCTCGGTCGCACACAGGGATTTAGTTTTAGCTTGAAGATTGACGGCACTCTTTCTGGCTTCCTTAAGGATCTCCTTTGTCTGAATGAAGAACTCCTCTGTTTTTTTACATGTTCAGTTCCTAAACTGGATCCTTTTCCATGAGGAATTTTGGTCTCAGCGTTGGACTTGTCAAATGGCACCTTCACAAGTTCAACAGTCTCCTTTGAATCCATACTGGATCCCAATGAGGACCAAGAACTGGTCATACAAGGTTTAGAGACCTTAAGCTGATGTGTGGTAACATAGTCTTCTTCCGCCTTCCCTCTGACACCCTGAAGAGTGTTCACCCACTTCTCGACTGACACCTTCTCCAACTTCCTTGGGCCACCAGAGAGTTCAGCAATGACTGCATCAAAAGCCCTGTTTCTGCTGTTGGGTGTCGTTCGATCAAGACTTGCTGATCTGTTAGATCTTTTAGACTGATCATATGGGATCTCTCTATAATTGTTGGGATTCTGATGGTTCTGCTCATCAGAGCTAGTGCTAGTTTCTGAGTCGACGCTTAGCTGCTGTAGATTGGACAAGATTTCCTCTTCTAGGCTCTTATAGAGGATGGCTTCCTGAGCAGAGCTGAGAGGGGGAGGAGTGAAGAGATAACTTCTCTCAATCCCTCCCTCTTTACCTCCTAAATCTCCTTGAGACTTCTGAGAATCAAGGAAGCGTTCAGAAGATTTACTTGAGCTGTTAATGTGAGGAGACTGCACAATGTTCAGCACCGGTAGGGCCAGGTGCTGTATCTTCTTGCTGACTGATCTATCTGCTCTTTGTTCAGTTTGGCCTATCTCATTTATATCCAGAATATGTTTAATTTTATATGGGGACTCTTCTTGAGAGATCTTACCTGGTGTTCTAGGTCTAGTGTGTTGTGCTTCTGAAATGGTCCCCATTACCCCTTTAAAAGGAGAAAAGGAACGGATGAAATGTAAACTCTTTTTGGGACACCCATTGTCCTCTGGCTCATGAATGGTGATGTTTGGAGGTTTGGAACATGAATGTATATTTCTCTGAGGACTCTGAAAGGTCCTTCCTGGACTGTCTTGTGGGTCTGAGACAAGGTACGCTTTGTCCTGGTTCTCTCGTCCCTTTAATCCAAGTGTAGAGTTTTGTCTCAGTTTGGAAACAAACTGTGATTTGGTCCATGTTTGTCCCAGATTCTTCTCAGGCACTTGCTGGGGTTGAAGTTGATTAGCATTCCTCTGAAGGACTAGAGGAGTTTGAGGACGCTGTATCTCAGGCTGTGGTGTGGTAGGATGATGGGTGGCCCGTGGAAGACTGCTCGTGAGACGAGGTGCTGGTGATGCCCTTATTGCTTCTCTGCCTTTCCTGCTGGAGGAGTTTGTTTTCAAGCTGTCTTTACTGTCAGCACAAATGTACACAGAAGATGGAGTACTCGGTCTCTCTCTTAATCTGGAAAAACACCCACACAGAACCTTGTCAGTGTCAGTGAGTCTGTGCTTCCTCAACAACTATTAATAGTATCATGTATTTACAGGCATATATATTCATTATTAAGCATATGGTGGTTTTCAAACTCCACTTAATATAATCAGGGATTATATTATATCAGGGAAATAAGGGATTTGATGAAATGGACATTTCATGGATATACATTAAAACAATCTATTTTTTGGCCCCATTTTGACCACAATTAATGAAATGCAAATTTATTTTTGTTATTGCCATTTCAGTTATTGTTAAAAGCATTAGCTTTATTCTACTTTCTCAATTTACACCATTTTAGTCAACTGATTTTGTCAACAATATTCTATTATTTTCCAATTTTACCATTTGAAATCTCTTGTATTGCTCATTTCTCATCCAAAAGATTTTCCCATTTTCTTTACTCATTATTCTTATTATACTTTACTGACTGGGTTTATAAAGAAACCAAATCCAAGAAATTACAAAAAGCATTTTATCTATCAATGATTTAATATTCAGTAAATGACAAAAATGAATGCAAACTCTAATATCATATGTGATTAATATATATAATTTCAAATAATGATTTCAGTTATACAGTCATTTATTATCATGGTTGCAAACTGATAAAATACCAGTCTAAAATCCGCATGTTAAAGGGTTAGTTCACCCAAAAATGAAAATTCTCATTAATTACTCACCCTCGTGTAACTCCAAACCCATAAGACCTACAGTATATTTACTCAACCATTCTCCCCAATCAATACATATCAACATCAAAAATATCTTAATTCATATTCTGAAGACAAGCAAAGGTCTTATGGGTTTGGAATGACATGAGGTTTAGTAATTATTGACAGAGAGTTACACATTACAGCACAAATCAATAAACAGCCTGGTTCATTTCTTGAATGAAGCATGAATGTTCATTTATTTTTCTTTTGTTATTCTGCTAATTTTAATACAACAATTTAATAGCCAACATTAAGGGTGGTCATTAAATGTGTGTATGATAGAGACTATGGTAATAATAAGAAGAAATAATAGCCTCTGTAATTACATGCTTGAAAAGGTCTTTGCTAAAAAGCGTGACTTTGCTAATGAGATGTCATGATGAAGTGGAACAGGTTTGTTTCCTAGTGACTGTTTAATTGCTAAAGAGGCATGCTCAGTTGTAAGTTTAATAAAAATAATAATCTCAGTCCCTGTCTCTGTCTTTGTCTTGCAAACAAACTCCATCTTGCTATGTTAATTCCTTAGACTTGGGGTGTTGTTATTCTTGGGGTTTTCAAACCTCAGACGAAAAGTAATGTATCTGTGAAAATCCAAGGGATTCAAGTGGATTTAAGTGGATTTCTATCATCCTGTTAGCCAGCTCTATGCCTGTTAAAGATTCTTTTATTCAGCCAATCACATTAAAAAAAAAAAGTTTTCTTGACTATATATAAACAAGAAAATGTTCATTTAAAGCTACAATCTATCTGAAGTAGCAACAGAAGTGTAATGGCAGTTTTCTTCCATATTGTGTATACACACGGGATGAAATGGATTATTGGGGGGAAAAAGTGAGTGGGGACTTGGCTCTATGCATCAGTTGTAGCTTGGATGGAGGCAGATCTAAATGTGAGTTTATGAGATTTAATTATGGAAAAAAGACAAAATCTGCTGTTCCACTAGAAAATCCTGATTATGATATTTTGAAAAGGTCAAAATTTTCCTATTCATGAACGAATCATTCACAGTATCAAGATGAAATCAATATAGTTGTCATAACACCAAAAGTTAAACAGCTGTTTTTGGTAATGCTTATCAAACCGAAATTCAAGTATGAATTTATTGCATCCAACATTTTATGATCCAATCAATAAATCAAATTGTATTTCATATCAATGTTAGCTGACAACCTTTGACCTTACTCCAATAGGGTACTTACTTGTTAGGAGAGGGGCTGTTTCTCCGGCGGCTGGGCTGATGTTCAGGGTCGGGGGAACAGCAGGAGCTTGGGAGAGAGGGCCTTCCTCTCTGGGCTCTGCAGGTGGCTGAAGGGGTCCAGACAACTGGCTGAAGAGGGGACTGAGTTCGGCTCAGCATAAGAGTGGTCTGAGAAACACACTGCCCATCAGGTTGAGTTGCGGTTAACCGCTCTTTGATCTCATGGACCGGAGTACCTGGACGTGTGCTCAACTTATGTACTGATATAGATATGTGAAAGAGAGGAAATACTGATTCAATTTCTTAAAGAAGCTCTTTCAATATGCTCCAAGTGTTGAGATGTAATGCAATATTAATGAGGATTATACAAACACTATGCCACTAGGCTACAATGTCTCATAATGTACCTCATAAAGGAAAACCTTAAAAACAATGAACAACCGCAAACCTTTCACTGTTCATATAATTTCTGCTACTAATTTTTGAAGGTGTTTGTGTGCATTTCCACGTACTGAGAGAAGTGCAGCGGCAGGGATCATGTTTGTCGAGATAGTGCTCCAGGGTGTCCCATCCTCCGCCCACTCGCACCATAACATGATTCCTCAAAATCTACACACACACACAGCAAATGTCATCTGCAGTTGAGTTTAAGCCATCTATCTCTTGTTATCATATCCACAAAACAAATACTCTTCCATTTCTTTTCAACAAAGCTTCTGAGGCAGTCAAATATTTCTTTTATTGACCATGATGGATCAACACATATTTCTGCTTGTATATGCTGGAACAAGAGTAGCGCTTTGATAAATGATAAACTGAAAGTAAGAGGTTTTATATACACTACCCGCACAAATATGAGAGTGTTAGAGTCTCCAACCCTGTATTTGCCCTCTGATACCTTCACCATGGGGAACTGGGATGGGCAGGTGCATCTGCTTATCAGAAGCTGGACCTGCACATACACAAACTCAGAAACATTATTGGCATGACCCACACACCTCTGACAGAGTATTCTAAGCAGATGTAACCTGCCACTTTGAAAGCCTCCATAAATCAGTGAGGAGAGCCACAAATCAAAATGGCAGTCTAATTCAAAGTTCCTCTCCTTTTTTCCTATCCCTGTAAATCATTTTAAATGGTAAAAAGAGGCATGGATCTTATAGGTATAGATGAATGTGAAGTTTTGACCCTTTGGGTGTCCTTGTTTCCGAGACATTCTCTTGCATGGCATATCTGTTTAATAACAGTGGGGTTTGTGTTATGGGAGGTGTAATGGTTCAGTCGCTGGAAGGAGCAAGTGTTGCGCTGCTGTCATTGTGCCCTGGAGCAAAGCGCTTAATTACAGGCTTGAGCCTGTAATAAGTGTACTTACACGTTGCTTTGGATTAAAGTATGTGCTAAATGACTGATAACTAACAACAAACAGCAGCTGTGACAAAGAAAATGTTCATTAGACTTCAAGAGAGAGAAAAAAATATTTTGAATGCTAGAAATGTATTTTTCTTTACAATCCTTTTTACAATTAAACATATTTGCCTGCTTGAATTCTCATGACTGTAATTCAAAAATCGTATTCTTATTACTGCAAATATAATCATGAAAATGAAAAAAAAAAAAAACAATAAAGAACTATAATAAAATGATTACCATCATTCATGTTACCACGATAGATGAATGGCATGTAATTATACAAATATTCACATTATATTTAAAAAATAAATAACAAATATGGTATAATTTAATATATTACTGAAAATAAGAGGGGAGATGTTCTCAGTTGTTGTCAAATATCTTACAATCCAAAATCCTTATGATACTAGATTAGGTTTTATTTTCTTTATGGTGTTTTTGTTTTTTAAAATTTGCGGTGGGATGTGAAATAAGTTCTGGACAGGTTTTGTGAGATTCACCTAATGGCATAATTTCATCCAAATGCATAAACTGCTTAGACTGCTCTTATAAGCAGGTCATCAATATTTTGTCTTTAAGACAGGTCAAAATGTTTTAAAAATCATTTACATAAAAACAGACTCATTTTAATCTGAAAAGTTTACTGAGGTTGACTGATTACTACTTGGCAAACTGCTAGTCATTCAGCTCTTAACACCCTACTTCTAATATAGTGGCCATGCTTGTGCAGCTGGCCTATCAAACTAAATTTAATCTATAATTTGATACAATCAAAATATTTTATGCAAAAATTGCTTAATTTAGATTAAATACTTAATTTAAATGCAATGCCCTCAGCACATTAGTAAACATTAAGTGAATTGAATTTTTGATGCATCACCATCTCATCCAGATTCTGAATGTTTATTAGGTTCCTCTGTGGTTTGGGCTGAGCAGGCAAGTCCTCCATCTCTTCACGTATCTCTTCCTCTATCTCCTGCTCCAACTGAATGAGGACTGGTGAAGCCATGCCAAACCGAGAGGCCCGTCTGGCCACCTCAAGAAGGCACAGCACAAAATTCTTCTCATTCTTACGCAGGACAAGGTCATCTGTCTCAAACATCAGTACATCTGCAGGGGGGAGAGTTTAACAGAAATATAGAAGAACAAAATGTTGAAATTAAACGTGCAATTGTTTATGTTGTGCAGACATACATAAAGCAAAATTAAAGTTCTCAGTTACTGTTGTTATTACAGAAATTTGCTATTTAATATTAATTCTTACATATTACACTGGCGAAATATGTTAAAATAGATAGATTTTATTGATAGAACAATTGTATAATTATAAACTAATCGTGATTTTAATAAGGTATTCTTCCCCATGTAAAACTTTTATTAGACTACAATAACTGGCGACTTATGTGAGTGAACATACAACATACATATTCATCAAATTTACTATTCACTTTTATGTATAAAATTTTAATAAGGAAAAACTCTTTAAATAATAAACAGCCCAACCCTTGTTCCCTAGTATTGTGAGCTCACAGCACTATCTAGTGGCTAGTGTCATAATTGCAAATAAGTTACGTGATTTTCTATCAAACTAATTTTGTTCTGTTGAGTAATAAATAATATTGAACAAATAGCCTATAAAAGGTCTCGTTTACCTTTTAAAAATTAAAATATACCTGGAATGCTCATTTCTTTTCGACACCAGTTGATGAAATTGGTGACATTATCCCGAGCCAGGAATGTTGTTGGATGGGCAGAGCTGACGAAAGTGACTCCAGAAGCGGGCAGATGGATCTCCGTGGGTCCGCTCCTCTTCACAAAATCATCCGCCACCCGTGTCACGTTATTTGCGTGGGCACACAGCAGCGCACCTGTCTCCAACACCTCCAAAATATTATTCACGTCAATGTCGATGCTGTATAAATCTCCCAGCCATTCTGCCAGGTCTTCTTTCATGGCATAGAGATATTCCTCACTCGATTTAAAAGGTTTGATGCTTTGATTGGACGCGTGCTCAATTCCAGACATGGCTTGGATTGTATCGAATCAGTTTAATCGATTCAAAAAACACATCTAGGATGATCCAGGATTGTGCAAAGGCTCTCGTAAAAATGTCTTAACTGACAACAAACCAGTATCAGTATCAAACCAGTAGTTTAAAGTGTTTCATCGAAAAATATTTTTCGTCCTGCGATTTAGTGTAAATATAATTACATGAAATGCATCGGTTGTGCGGTGTTGTGTTGCAAAGTTTCATCGCTTTTTAACATGTTGTCAGGGTGTGAGAGAGCAGAATATCGTCCTTGGTTACCAGATAGCGTCTAAATCCAAACACTCCAGTTAACCATTTACTGCCCACAAGTTCAACTACTATCAAAGTATTCAGGAATAATAGAACAATAAAACAAATATTTTTTATAAACTCTACCTAAACTTAGCATAGCGAGATAAAACGGCAAAGATGTAGGCTAGGAGTAGGAACACAAGGTTAGCATATGTATAAACGTGTGTGTGTGGGTTTATGTGGTTTATGGGGACACAAATTTGCATAATGATATGGGTATGACATAGGTATTACAATATGAAGGTGATTTATGAGGACATTTTCAGTGTCCCCGGAATTCAAAAGGCTTAAAAAACATACTAAATGGTGTTTTTTTGAAAATCTAAAACTGCAGAGTTTCCTGTAAGGGGTGGGTTTAGGTGTAGGGTCAGTGTAGGGCAATAGCACATACAGTCTGTACAGTATAAACATCATTACACCTACGGAGAGTCCCCATAAAACACAAAAACCAACGTGTGTGTGTGTGTGAAAAACATTCTACAACTATCTATTCCGCCACTCATAACAACACAACCTCTATGTAATTTAAATATGGTCAAAATGCATGTATTAAAAGATGTATTAAGATTAAGATATTTTATTTAAAAAATGTATTAAGATCTATAATGTTAAAATAGTTATTAATGAAATATCACACATATTTTAAGATCTAGAAGAATGTTAAAATAACTTTTAAAGAAACGTCACATGCCACACTGGAGGATTGCTGCCACTGCCTGAATTACCATGTTAACAACTAAATCCAAGTAAATAAAAATGAAACAAAGACCTCATAATAATGCATTTTACTAGGGGACATGTAATAAGGAGAAGAGAGTTGAAAGAAAAAATGTTGTTTCAAAGGAAACATAATTGACTTTAATCATAATAGATCTTGGACATTCAAAGTAAATACAGCTTGTAGCTATTCATATTTATCCATTTCACTGAAATGAATTGATCACACTTTTGTTCAGCAAATTAAATAGTGCAATGAGTAATTTGCAACATTAAATAATAATAGATTTTTTAACATATTCCATGATCATTAATGTCTTATTCTATCATTTTAATTGGGAAATATTGCCTCCTTTTAACATAAAGCTCTTTTCTTGTGCTGTTAGTTACAAAACTAGCACTTAAATGAAAATCTAATTCTGTTTATTTTTCTTCTTCTTTCCTGAAAATTCTCGCCTTCTCTTTCTATACTGATGACTACCTCCTCCCTCACTGCGACTGGTGAATCTGGGCATCGGTGGCTCAATCTCTCCTGGACGTCCCCCTCTGTCTGGTACGCTGCCCATCAGGACCTGCAGAAACAAATGTGTATAAATCCATTTTTAAATCTTTTCATATGCACTTTGCAACACTGAATTTACTGCATTCAACCCTGGAGAGAAAAAAGTGAATTATAGTTACAAAACTTAGGGGAAGGGCACCTTGTGAACAGCTGTTGAAGGCCCTGCTTTAACAGGCCTAATGCGAGACTCATCCTCTCTGGTTGCCAACAGCGTAGCAACGGAGACAGCGGACTCAAGAGAAGGTGTGAAGGTTTTCAGGGAAGAAAGTAAAGCACTGCGCTCCTTGAAAGAAAATAGTGAGAATTTGCTCAATGAAACATATTACAATAGATGCTTGAAACTTTGAAAAAGAGGACAATAGTACCTTTCCCCTCTCTCCCCAAGTGAAGGATTGTAGCGTGACATGGAAACGCTTGATCATCATTTGGCGCCGACATTCATAATCCTTACAGAGAGCTCTGTTGATCTCATTAATCTTTTTCTAAGAATGAAAAAAAAAATATTTGTGAAAAGTTCTGAGACAGAGCTTTTAAAAAGGTCAGTAATACATAAAAGAACAAAAAGACAGCATACTGTTACAATGCTCTAAAATGCTATTTAAATAAGAGGAAAAAAAATGCTTTGGCCCTTTTTGGAGTTTGTCAGGTAGTCAATAAAATGACAACTTGAACATCGTTAGAAGAATACAAAATGTAGTTGAGTTTTCATCAGAAAGGTTTGGCATTACATCATTTGCTCACCTCTGTAGTAAATGGTGCCGTCAGATTGAGAGCTTAAAGAGCTTATAAAAACATCACAATTATCTACAAGTAATCCACACAACTCCAGTCCTTTAATTAATGTCTTCTGAAGCAAAAAGCTGTGTTTCTGTAATAAACAAACCTGTCATTAAGATGTTGCTTTTGGCTAAAATCTAGTAGAAAAAAGCCATCTTGTCGAATCAGAAGAGAAATAGGCACAGATCAATTAGTATTTACAAGTGCAAACAGTTCTGAACAAATATTTTGGTGGATTTTGATGTAAGAGGACAACATGGGACTTTTTCACTGAAAGTGTTATGATGGATTATGGAATTGTATTTAAGCCGGAAGCAATGGTTTAAAAATTGCCTTAAGGATGGATTTGTTACTTACAAACACACAGTTTTTCACTTCACAAGATGTTAATCGAAGTGAATTGTTTTTTTTCGGACTCTCATTCTGACGGCACCATTCACTGCAGAAGATTCATTGGTGAGTAAGTGATGTAAAGTAAATTTCCCAAAAACTGTTCCAATGAAGAAAACAAAGTCATCTACATCTTGAATGGCGAAAGTGTGAATCAATTTGTGGGTGAGTTATACTGTACATATATACACCTGTATAGGCATAAACAACAAACACTACAAAAATAATTAAAAACAATAGACCAATATAAACAATATAAACAATTTTTGGTCATGCTCCTGGTCCAAAGTTTTTTGTCTGTTTCTTTCAGATGTGGACATACCATTTCACTTTTACATACCTGCTACTATGCTACATACCCATTGCTCAGAGTTCATACTGGTCTTCAATAATGCTTCTGGCACTTCACCTTCTGGAAGTGATGTCAGCCGTGTCTCCACCTGAATAAATTACACATTTGTTAGACATCACCAAAAATGTTTAAATCTCTAGTAATAAATACTAGACATTTACTGGTGATGTTTCTTACCTCTGCACAGGCATCACTCAACTGAGCTGTTTCTAAACCAAGAGTCTGAAACAGTTTTGCAAGATCTTTATTTACTTCTTTCCAATTAGTTTTATCCTCTTGTGTCAGACTGATTTCCTGATTCTCGTTTTTATTGCCCATATTCAGACTTTCCCATTTTCTTTGCTCTTTGCCCTTCGACTCACAACTCTGTTCTATATCTTCTGGATGACTCTCTCTGTATGTCAGCATACGTGCTGCCGCCAACTCTGACACCAAAAACTCTGTCAATCGAAAGACAATATGTACAGTAGCAGAAAAATCCTAAAAATGCACAGACTGAAGTCATCTATCACCCCCCAACCTTACCGGTCACACTGAACAGCAAAATTGGGCTGAGATGCTCTGATGTAAGTGCATTTTGAGGACAGGACATATCCTTCAGCACTTCCCTCAACTCTCCAACCAGAACTGCACTTCCAACATGCCTTGCTGCTGAAGCACAGTTACATTTTATCCATAATGCAAACACACACACACAACAAAGATGGTTGAACTAAAGCTGTGCGAAATGTTATCTTACTGGCAGGTTTCTAGGCCTGCTGCTAGCACGCAGGCACAACACTGAGCCTAAATATAAATAATTGTTCTTCGATTTCAATAACAGTCTATTCATTCAAATAATTTCTTGATTTAAATTATTATTGATGATTTAATTATTAAACACTGAAATCTCTTATATACCGAAAACATATTACTAAAAAAACAACAACAACCAAAATTCGTGAATTTAGGAGTGTGTGGGACAGGTCTCGGCTGGGTTACCTGGAATATCAGGACAACTTGCTCTTAGTTCTGACACTAACCAGGTGAGCAGCGGGCAAGGTAATTCATCACATTTACATTCCTTCAAGCACTCTCTGCTTCCATACCTATGAAATATTAAATGAGCTATGAGTGAAATTATCTTCACATAAACTAAACAACATTTTAAGCTGTTTATTTCAGCGCTACTCACCCAAGAGCTTTAATTAAACTAATTATTTCAGTGTCTCGCTCCATTGTAAAAATAAAATAAAAGAAGCTGGTTTTGTCGAGTTCTTCACTTCCGCTTTCACTATCCACGGCTGTAAACAGAAGACGAGAAAAAGTCAAGCTCTGCCGATAACCGACTGCAACATCAGATTAATCGATCACAGAGCGAAACAATTCAGTCCTTCTAATCAGCGAATGCACGCATTGAACTAAACTAATCTGATAATGTACAAAACATTGCACAAACACTTTAAGACACAATGATTTTGACGCATCTTTTTATCTTTTGCTTGGAAATTGTTAATAATTTTGTTTATTAAGAAAGTCTTGCATGGTTCTTTTAACTTTTCTAACCAGAAACATATTCTCAGCTTGTTCTCTGTGAATTATAACAGTACTTAAAATTTCTTAGAATAATAACAAAGCTATGATATATTGACTTTGGCACGTTGTTTTTATATGAATATTAGAAAGGCTGCGTATGCCGAATATGATTGGCTACAGCGGGTTAGACAGACAGCAGCTTTAGCCAATCAGCTGCAGGGACCGAGGGCGCTCAGACCGTCGCGAGGCGGAGGAAGTGGGCAACCGCGGTCACCCTCCATCTTCGATACCATCGTAACGACAGTTTGCTTGAGGGGGAAACTGACAGAAAAAGGTAAATATTTTGTTTTCTGCACACACGAGCTCATTTGTATGGTCAGCTGGTGACTTAAAATGATATTTGATTCTTTTAGAGTATGCATGTGAGGCGGGGGGATTTTGCGCGCAAATTACTTGACTCCACAGTTCGCTGCAATGCTAAGCGTGCAGACAGTGGATACAATGAAACATGAAAATAGATTGTTTTGAGACTTAAACGAATGGATTTTGATCTATGCATGTTGTTGTATTTAACTTACTAAAGCCTAAATACCCATCCAAATGAAGTGAAGTTGTGTTTTGGCTGCAAAGACCTCGGCCTGTGTTATCCTGTTAGCACGCAGGCTAATATCTTAGCGAGTGTGAAGATGATCCGCCGAGCGCGTACAGTAACCAATCAATGCCTCGCGTGTGTTTACTCTGACTGTACAGGCGCACAGTTTGGAATAAACTGCTGAAGGGGTGCATGAATCATGAGCGGGCTGAATGTCAAAAAGCTCAAAGTCAATGAGCTGAAGGAAGAGCTCCAGCGGCGAGGCCTGGACACCCGCGGGCTGAAGGCGGATCTGGCGGACCGATTGCAGGCGGCGCTGGAGGCCGAGGCGGCGGGCTCTGCGCCATCGGACGACCAGGATCAAGACTTTGAGGCGCTCGGGGATTCGGGAGAGGGCAATGATGATCAGGAGGAAGGTAATGCTTGTTTTTACCTATATGTTTTGGTTGCATTTTGAAGCTGCAGTGCAGGCTGTGTTGTTGCGAATAGAGATGTGCTTCACAGAGATTAGGAAAGATTATTTATTGGGGTCGCCTGGCAACGTGTCAAACCACCATCGGGGGACCCCTTTTGATGCAGGACACCATCTGGGAAACACAAGAAGGGACATCTAAAACGTGCTTCCATTATCGTGGAAAAATAAAAGGTGTTAATTTTACATCAGAAAAAAATCAGGTAGCATAAAAAAGTCTTGATAAGAAATTAGTAGATTCTTACATTTCTATAGGACATTATAATAACATTTTAACATATTTAGACAGTAATGCAACGTGTGTGTAACATTGTTTTCTGGTAATGGATAGCTTTGAAATACATTTTTGTAAATTCATTTTTATACACAAATTAGCTATTGTGATAAGAGTAAATTATGCATGGTTACAAGCAATGAAAACAGTCATAAGGCCCCAATATACTTCAAAGGAAATGACTGAAATGACATCATTTCGAACAAAATCAGACCAAAACGAAGTTTGTTTTGGCAGTTCGAATCGACTGACCAAAGCAAACTTTTTGGGGAGTTCGTTTTGACTCCTAAACACCTTTGAGCTACCATTGGTCCGAGTTGTTCGGAAACGGTATATGGTCACTCGGCTGTTTCAAACTTCTTTTTGCCCTCAAACAAAAAACGAAAAATAACTTTGTTTAAAGTATATCGGAGCCTTTACATTGGATTTAGTAAATGTTGTCAGTTAATAGTTTTTAGTAACTAATTGTGTAATTGCACTAGAATAAACACTAACGTTAAAGTGTAGTTATTACAGTATTGACATTAATGCATAAAAAGGAATCTGTGATTTCCTCGTGTGTAAAAATCTTTTACTAAAAGATAAATAACATTTCCTGTGAATTAGAAATGTTATGAAATCTTGAATAAACCACGGATATGTTGTCTTAGTTATACTCCGCCTTACGTTACTTTATTACTTGTTTTGGAATTGTTCTTTGTGAATACATTATCTTAAAAAAAAAAAGAAATCGTAAACTGAAAATTGTATCTGAGTAATCACAAATGACTGGAAGAATCATGGAAATTAATTCTAGGCATTAAAGCAACCAAATATGTTTATTCTGTTTAATTTCTACACAGAATTTGCAGCCAGGGAGCAAGATTATGGAGAAGAGGCCAAGGCACAGTTTGATGATGGAAACAGCACAGACCTTTACCAGGGTGGATTTGATGATCAGGGAACCGAGAGTAACGAAGGCAACGAGGAGAGCACCGAGACCCCCGTACCTGGCTTTGGAACAAGTGATTATTCTTCAGACGCGACGCCAGGACAGATGACAGAGCAGTTCTCCTATGAACAACAGGAGGACTTCCAGGAGCCTCAGGCCAAGCAGCCGTACCCTGAGGAACCAGCCAGGAAGCACTATAAGCAGGATGAGGTGAAGGAGGAGTATGAGGAGACTGAGACTTCACATGCGGAGCCACAGAGTGAGCAGAGGCTCAACGAGCCAGCGACACGGGAAACCCCAGAAGGAGAATCAAGTCAACGCAGCCAGCAAGAACAGTCTGGTACGTCTGGTCAAGTGTTTAAATGGCAATGTATGAATACATCTGCTGTACCATTAAACTAGCGCATAATGCTCTTGATCAAGTTGGACTGTGCGCTGTTAGTTAATATTATGTTAAAGAAAACACGAAAAAAATTGTTTTCATATAGCTGTTAATGTAATTGCACAAAAAAGACAAAAAGTCTATTAGAGAATTCCCCACTTGTGGTTTAAGCTTCTTTTTTGTGCAAAATGACTTCAAAATCAATTCTAATTAAATTGTACTCTACTACCACTTTTTCTGTAAGCCATATTAAACCAAGCCAAACAGTCAAAAGATGCATCATAACATTACAGACTTTTGGGAATCTTTTGGAATATTCTGTACAGTGTCATGGGTAATGTAGTTTTTACTTCCAGAAATTCAGTCTGTTGTGGTCTATTGCCATATAAATATATATGATGTAACTTATATGTTTATCTAAATCTTTTCAGAGAGTTATGATGTGAAGACTGAGTTTAAGGGTGACGAGGATGTTCCCCAGCGGGCTGAGCAGGCCGGTGACTGGGATGCACAGGCCAAATCAGAAGATGATCGATACTCGTCATACAGTCGCAAGAGGTCATACGATGAGAGTCGAGGATACGGTTACTATGAACATCGTGAGGAAAGAAGGTAAGTTAGGTCTTATTTGATTTAGCTTTTTTTTTTTTTGTATTGCCCTATCTCATAGTTCTCTTTGGTTGTCATAGGGGGAGGTCACCACAGCCCCCAGCTGAAGAAGAAGAGGAAGACATTGATGATAAACTTGTGGTCATTGACACATGTGAGTATAATTACAGAGATATGTTCTTGTGATGGACCTGTTTGTGTTTACAGTAGGTGTGTAACAGTACACAAAAGTCAAAGTTATGGTCTGGTATGTTTTCAGTACAGCAATGGAAAAGTGCTTACACTTTTGGATGCAAAATATTTTAGTCAGAATTAGTTTGCTCGCATTCTACTTTGCTTTGTCTGTCTGGCGCATACGTGTGCTGGCACTTGTTTGTTAAAGTCTGCAAAATGAAATGTAGACTTGCTTTCTGTATGGTTGCTCCTTTTTACAATATAATTACAACCATTAAATTTACTGGTAACACTTTATATTTAAAGTGTCTTTGTTACACGTTACATGGATTTACTGTTGTAATAGCAATACATTGTGTATAATTACACGCAAGTAACCCTAAGCCAAACCTTAACACTGACCATATGGTAAGTCCATGTAGTTAATTAATATTGCTCAGCACTTACGTGTATGATAACACTGTAAAAAGGACACCTTAAAGGCCCATACTAAAATATTGCTTATCACCCCAATTTGTAATGATCTCATACCACAAAGCATCTTCTCAATTTTTGTGTCCATACAAAGAAACACAGAACTGAATGGACAGAGAGCAGAATGAGGATATTTGAAATTCAGGATGTCGATGATGTAATCAGATTAATGGAACATTAAACATAAATCCACAACAGAAATGTATTCTCATCTTTTTTGAGTTAATTGTAAATGCGTAACTAGAGGTTACCTACATCATTACAGGAAAACATCATGTGATTGTCTTAAAGTCATATGATGAACAAGGAAATATCTCTTTGGTAAACAATTTAGACCAGCCAATATGATTCATAAACTTTTTTTTGCCCAGTGTTAAATAAATAAAAAACAAGTGCAATGAAAATGTATGTAACACCAAGTATTAAGAATGAAAGTATCTGCACAATACTTCTGGAAAACAACAGTGATTCAGAGCATCTTTTAATTTTCAGGAATCCTTGTATCAAAATCAAGAAAGAGTTTGTTTATTTTTTTAATAGTGTTATTCATTGTTTTATTCACATTACAGAATGGTTTCTCATTTGTCTCTAGATAACTGTGACCTGCACTTCAAGGTGGCTCGTGATAGATACAGTGGTTACCCTCTGACCATTGAGGGTTTTGCCTACCTGTGGGCAGGTGCTCGAGCCACTTACGGTGTTACCAAAGGACGTGTGTGCTTTGAAATGAAGGTAAAAAGGATGCTATTTAGTGTTTGAAGCCATATTTGCGATAGTGCCTGAGATAAGGTCACAAACATCTTTATTGTTCCTGCTCCTTGTTTAGATAAATGAAGAAATTTCAGTAAAGCACCTTCCTTCGTCTGAGCCTGACCCTCATGTGGTGAGAATCGGATGGTCCCTGGATACTTGCAACACTCAACTTGGTAAATCAGCAGACTTACAATAACTTTGATGCAGTTTTCTGTAGTAAGATTAATCCAAATGCTGAATAGATTTTGCTGGAAAGTATAAGGCTTTTTTATGCTGCATTATCATTTATGTTCCTTGGTGTTATAGGTGAAGAACCCTTCTCTTTCGGCTATGGAGGAACTGGCAAGAAATCCTCCAACTGTAAATTTGAAGACTATGGGGAAAAGTTCAGTGAAAATGACATCATTGGCTGCTATATTGTAATTATATTTTTCTCTCATACTTCTAGATTAGATTACACATAATGCATCTTAACATGGATTATTATTAACCATATCTCTTTTCTTTTTTCCACTTGGATTGTATTCTATAGGACTTTGAAAGCAGTGAGCAAGTAGAAATGGGATTCTTCAAGAATGGCAAGGAGCTGGGCCCATGTTTCCACGTCTCTCGAGAGGAACTGGCAGGCCGTGCTCTTTTTCCACATGTATTGGTGAAGAACTGTGCCGTGGAATTCAACTTCGGGCAGAGAGAGGAGCCCTTTTTCCCTCAGCCAGAGGGCTTTACCTTCATTCAAGATATTGACCTTGAGGAGAGAGTCAGAGGGACACTGGGACCTGCTACTAAAGCTGATTGCGAGGTTTGATGTGAAAACTAACTTTAACTTTTGGACAATTAATTCTTGTCAACAAAACCTCATCTTTATGAAATAGCTATGTAATTATAGCATTGTAATGTTTAATACATAACAGTAAAACAAATGTTGACATTTAAAAGACAAAAAAAGACATACATGAACAGTGGAAAGAAGGTATTGGTGATACCTACCTTGTGTAATGTTGACTCCATGTTTTCTTCTCAGATCCTGATGATGGTTGGTCTGCCTGGTAGCGGAAAAACCACCTGGGCCATAAAACATGCTAAAGAGAACCCTGACAAGAAGTACAACATCCTGGGCACAAATGCTATCATGGATAAGATGAAGGTATGCCTGCTGAGTATAATCTATTATTATTGCAGCCATGCAGGGTGAAGCCCTCTAAAGCCTGGAATACACTACGCGATTTTTACCCCGATTTTCCAACAAGTTGACGCTAGTTGAGGAAAGTCAGAGCCTTTGATTCTATCCAGTCGGAGGATATCAAACATGTTTGATATTTTCAGCCGATTTTAGAACCCATTTGTTTTCATTTGTCCTGCGTCCCCTACCAATTTGAAATTTTAATTCTACATAATCAAGCACACTTTTCTAATTATCCACCAGACTGGATTTAATATGGTCTGCAGGACTGTGGAACTCAAGGGCCAAAGTTACTCACCCGTAGTTAAGACCAGGGGCCGGTTGCATAAACATAGCCATTGTCTTAAGACTGTGTCTAAGAATTAGCCTGACCAACTAAAGTCAGTG
>JAUMHE010000048.1:16817916-16832269 GCA_032359235.1 Enteromius mattozi | reverse complement strand
TGTTTAATAAACACTTCTGGCACTTTTATTGAGCCTCTTAATTAGTTTTGTTTTTTATGTAAATGATTCAATAAATATCGTACCGTGCCATTCATACCGAGGTATTACCGAACCGTGAAATTTTGATACCGTTACATCCCTAGTTAGGACATTTAAATAACTTAAATAACATGCCTTAGAAAAATGCATTACTGGTGTGTATCTTAAGACAAAACAAAGGCACTGACATGTTTTAGGATCAGTGAGGTTTATTTCAGCCTGAAAGATCGAAGACTTACATTTTAGACTAGGACTAGGCTTAAGGCTTGAATGCATGTGCATGTTTTGCATGTATTTTTATAAATTGTTCCTTACTTCCCCCAGTACGCTCAGCAATGGCAGCAGTACTACCAGAACCAGAGCCAGTGGAACCAGTACTATAACCAATACGGCAGTTACGGCAACTATAACCAGCAGGGCACCCAAGGCAGCCAGGGCGCCCAGGGAACACAGTAGTAGCAGCATCGCAGCCGTTTCAGACGGCCCATTCCCTAAGCAGCATTCCTCATGCCTTTTTTGTGCTCCTTCTCTTACCCAGTCTTACCCTTTTTTTGCCTGCTCTCTGTAAACATTTATTCTCTCCCTATTTATGCCAACCTTAAAGATAACCACATTTCTGTGGCCCTCCATTGCTCGGGTTGAGTTTTGGTGATAAGTATCCCTTTTTTGCTCTTCTACTAAATATTTGTTTACATGCAGCTTGATCTTTTTTTTCCTCTGTGTACTTGTAGATGAGAGGTTCGACTTTTGAATTTAGTAATGTGTGGTATAGTCCGCTGCAAACAGCTCACACACTATGATGTGCTTGAATGTTTCAAAATAGAGCAGGAGAAATTTATTGAGAAAGCTTTGCACGCTTAGATTTACAATCCGATGTATAAAGCGAAAGAGAGGCAAGGTGTTTCTGTGTTTCTAGTTTTACCACTGATTTTATTTTATTTTTTATCTTGTAAAATTAAAGAACCACATTTTGCGGTAGATGGTTATGGGTATTGTTCTGTGTATGATCATATGCCTATATGTACACATCGATGTAAGACCATGTAACACTTTTGTCTTGGTACATCATAATGAAAATTTTAATAACCTAAAATTTGAATAACACTTTTCTGATGTCTCAAGCCTTTGAAGGTTATCATTTTCCTTTTTATATACCATTTTTAAAATGACTCCGATTGGTCTGATACACATCTACTCCCAGATTGCAGATTAGTAATGATCCAAACTAGTTCCTTGTGTGGATATGTTTTTACCTTGTGTCTTGTCTGTAAAGCAGTATCTGCATATGGTTTTGTGTCAAATCAAAACACATTATTTTGTATTTGAGAATATAATCAGATGAACCATCCTATGTGTTCTGTGTTCTTTAAAAATGTGACAAAATTAACAACTTCTGTTTTATGTGTATATTTCAACAGTTGGGGCATTTTTAATATACAAACCAAATTAGGTAAAATATGTGGAAAAAACAAAGAAAAAATGAGTGAATGCACATGAGGGCGGAGTTGTGGGCGTGTCAGTGAGAAGACATGTCAGATGCAATGTAGATTTTGCAGTGTTGGTAAATTTGCTGAAATGAATAAAATTATTTTTTGTCATGTACAATAAAACTAAGTTTCATATACAAAATAGTATATTATTGTATAATTACCATAGCATATATAATGATTCAGTTTACATCACTTTCATAAATAAAAAAACCCGATAATCCACATTCTTTATACATCATTTTGTAGATTTAGAGTTTAAAAAAGTTTAGTTTTATGTAGAAAAGTTAAATCACCGTCTTGTTTTGACAAAAGTGACTTGAATGCAGCTGACACAATTAGGACTCGTAAATAAGAACATTTCTTTTTATTTAGTTCCATCACACAAGTACAAGGCACATATAAGGGAGTGTCATGCAGTTTAAAGCATGACAACAACAAAACAAAGAACAAATATAAAAACAACATTTTTTATATTAGGGCAGTTACATTAATTTGGAAAGCTTTAGAATTAATATTTTTAAAAGTTTCTTATTTTGTGATCTCATATTAGAAAGGGTTTCAAAGTATTTTAAGATCAGTGTGGGGAAAAAAAGGTAACGTGGTTTTCTTTTTAATTGTTTTTGACTTTATATTCAATATAATATTGATTATAAAACTTTATTAAGATAATCATCAGATTAATTATGTCACTTTTTTTTTTTAAAGCAAAGTAAAATATCACAAGGTTCTAAATTAAGGGCTTTGTTTAATTTTTTTGTCAACCCAAAATTAAATTGAAAAAGGGCTTTTGAAAAATAAAGGCCCGATATCAACTTCAACTGATATGTTTATCACAAACACTATGAATATATAGGATAATGTGTAAATAATTTTGTAAAGTAGCCTACTTATTTTTCTTTAGAAATAGAATTTATATGGTAATGTCCAAATGATATGCCAAGATATTGATTTACTTGGACGATTGGATCCCACGTTAAAGGAGTAATGTTTTTTTTAACAAACTCTTGGGGATTTTGTAGGGTTGTGTTATTAAAAGGATCTAATTTAGTTAAAATTATTATGCCACTGGGAATAGCCTTAATTTGTTCAATTGTTTTCATTTACCCCCGAAAATAAATAAATAAAATAACATATTTTGCAATAAAATTAGGATAAGTGTATAACTGCCAATCTTGTCAATAAATCAATACAGAAAATTTAGCAAAGCCAGAGGTATGTCAGAACTATCACCAAGAACAACTGTAAAGGAATTCAGAAATTGGACAACCTTGTCGGATGCCTGGATTTATTTCAAATCTCAGAGGTAAATAAACTTCCCAGGAGAAATTAATGCACCATCTGTTACCCAACCCATCCTGCTTTTGTAATGTTTACAAGGTGTACCTTGCATCTGAGCTGAAGACGCTTGAAAACACTGCTCCAAACGTCCTGCTCGGGTATTTTCATTATAGTGTCTGCTTTTTGAAGACGGCCACAAAATGAGGTGGGTTCGCTTGTCGATTATAGGCAATATAGGCTATATGTCGCCATATTTAATTTTAATCGACTTTAAAATCAATATGGCATGCATTTAACCTGACTCGTCTAGTTGAAAGTTTCTTTCACATCCTGTTAGGGTAGCAAGCAATATTTAAAGTGTTATTTTGTCCAATCATTGCATGCGGTCCGTACTTTGAGAGATACTGCCATTGTATGTGTGAATCTAATTTTTTTCTAACAAAGTATTCAATATAAATTAGGAATTTTACGCAGATTAACATCTTGAAAGGAGAGCTGGTTATGGGCCACATGTTTTATTGAGAATCTGTCTGTATTAGAAGACAGTATCTGAGAACATTACAAACAAATGTAGAAGGCTGATAGGCAGAATGCAAATATGATGCAATGGCGTCATGAATATGCAAATTAGTGCATGCAATTATCCAGTGACATTTATGAGGTTTTTGAGCCACTTTCCTTTGAAAGAAGTTGGCAACAGTTTTTTTTACACATTTACTTATAAAGCGCTTTTAACAATAGATTGTATCAAAGCAGCTTTGCAGTATCAAATAATGTGGCAATAATGAAAGAAGACAATAGTAAACTCAAAATTTTCAGTTAAAGGCAGTTCATCATTGAATTCAGTGATGTCATCATCCAGCTCAGTTAAGTTTAAATAGTATTTGTGCAATTAAGTCGACCATATTGCTGGAAATTAAGTGCCCCAACTAAGCAATCCAGAGGCGACAGTAACACGAGGCTGTAGAAGTCATCTCTAGGTGGACTGGATCCAGATGACTGCAGTGACCCATCTGATCTGGATACAGACTGGATCTGGTGGCTACCCTGACCTCGGAATAAGAAAGAAACAGACTAATATTAGTGTAGATGCTTCTTATGATGTAACAGCATCGGGTGTTATGGGAAGTGTTTCCGTTCCGGTTGACCTACTGCAGCCTAACAATCCTTTAATGGATTTTAATATTAGAAATGTGTTAAGTGTGTTATGAGGTTAAAGAGATGGTTCTTTAATCTAGATTTAAACTGATAGAGCATGTCTGCCTCCAGAGCAATGTTAGGTAGACTATTTCAGAGTTGGGCGCTTAATAAGAAAAGGATCTGCAGCCCACTGTTGATTTTGCCAGATTTGAGAACGCAGTGGACATGGAGGACTATAATGTGATAAGAGCTCGCTCGAGCACTGAGGTGCTACATGATTCAGGGCTTTAAAATAGTTAGCAAGATTTTGACCGGGAGCCAGTGCAGAGTTGACAGAACCGGGCTAATAACTCAGCTTTGACTGATGGTTTACTTACATTCATATCATAATGTTATGTTTTTTTAGGGTTTAATTAAGCTTCACTTAAGTAGACAAAACACATGCTAAGTAGACACATATAGATGTATACTACTGAATGCTCAGAAAACACATGATGTGACATATTACATATAGGCTACTAATGTGAAATATATACATATATAATGTTACTCATATACACCTATGGAAAGCTTGCAGAGTCGCATATATATGCAAACTTTTAGAAAGATAGCCTACTCTGCACCTTTCTGAAGAGCACAATGGTATTGTTGATGAATAAATTACCTTTAAGAATGATTGAATACATGATATAATGTCTCACCTTGCATTTCTTAGGCTTACTTATTAAAAAACTTTATCTCTGCTAACTGTATTTGCTGTGGTTTTTGTGCTTGCAGTGTGTTAGTACTTGGCCCTGCATTGCTGCTTGCTGTCACAGGACTTTGTTTACCATTCTGTTGTTCAGGTGTGTCTTGCTAATTATCCTAGTGTGGTTAATAAGTTGCTCCCTTCTGTTAATTGTTGTCAGGTCTTGGACGTCAGTACCCCCTGCATGTGTCACATGCTTGCCCTTGTCTGGATTTTACCTGTTTGTGGATTATTAGTCGTAATGCTCTGCAGCTATATTTTATTCATTTGACTTTATCTAGATAGACAGGCCTATATTATTCTTATGTTTTGTTTTTAATGAGCATTAAAAATTACTTTAACATTAGTGTTTAACATTATAGAATTCTCAGTCTCACACTCTAGCTTTTGTTTTTGGGTCCATGGCATTTAATTTTTTGTAAATTATTTCCTTTAGTTTGAATTGAATTCTAATACATTAAAATTACAAATATTATTTTATGTTTTGATATCTCAAAGCCCCAAAATTTAAGGGAGTGCAACCGTTTGCACAAATGAGCAGAGTTAGAAAATTAAAATGAAAATTTACAATCTTCTCACACTCACTGTCACACCGTCACTCACACCCACAGAAGAAACAGCCACTTACATACGCTCACAGTCACCTGACTTCTAATTGTCTGCACCTGCGCCCACTTACCCTGCACCTAGAAGAGCACGCCAGTTCATTCACTCTGGCTGAGATTGAGGTTACTACCCTATCTCTGGTTCTCTGTCTGCCCAAGCCTGCCTGCATTTCAGCGATCATCTCTATGAGACTAATGGACTAAACTTAAGTATTGCTCTCGCTATCAGTTTTCTTATCATTGAATGCCTTGTTTGAAGAAAACCTTCTTTGTTTAATAAAGCTTTTAGATTAAAGACTGAATCTGTGTCTGTCTCCCTGCTCTGAGCGTGACAGAAGCTCAGCCCTAACATTATCCACACTAGCACCTGACGGAAGTGGACTATTTCCGCAATGGAATCGGAGGATCCGACCGCAGACAATCCCTACTATGCTTTCCTCCAATCCCTGAGTAACGCCTGGGCTCAATTACCTTCACCCACAGCCAGCCCAGTAGCCCGTCCCATCCCATTCTCTGATGAGCCGATGTCTTGTAATGGTTTCTTACTGCAATGTTCTCTCTACCTAGAAATGCAGCCCAACCATTTCCCCACGGATCGAAGCAAGATCGCCTTCATAACCACATTGCTAACGGGACGAGCTTTGCAGTGGGCATGGACCATGGAAAGCCCGCATCTTCAGTCACTCAAGCGATTCCTAGAACACTTCCGTGAGGTGTTCGGCAAACCCCCCACCACAATCACAGTACAGGAAGAACTACTGCAACTCACCCAAAACAACCTACCGATCCATGAGTACATTTTACGTTTCCGCACGCTGGCTATCACTAGCGGATTGAACAACACAGCGCTTATCGCCGTGTTTCGCCGAGGATTAAACCCTTCCGTATGTCTACACATGGCTATTTACGATGACAACATGGGTCTGGAGTCATTCATCTGCAAGGCTGCCAGTATATTCCAACAACTGTCGGCATGCTCACCCGAATTCGGGCTCACATCCGTACTTCCTGTTTCTTCTACCAAAGACCCTAAGATGACGGATTCAAACCATCTGTCCGGGCAGGAGAGAGCTCGACGCCTGCGAGAAGATCGTTGTCTGTACTGTGGAGAAGCCTCACACTTCCTTCATCACTGCCCCGTTCGACTACCACGTAACATGGTGAGTGTAAATCATATTGATCGGCCAGTAACTTTAATCCCTCACATTGACGCCCAGATACTGTTTAATTCTCACCTCTTTTCTGTTAAAGTCCTTGTGGATTCTGGAGCAGCCGGTAACTTAATCTCGTCACGTTGCCTGAATGATCTACAGATTCCCAAATGTCCTAGCCCCGTACGGTATCGTATCACAACCATTCAGGGAAGACCATCAGACCGACGCCTGGTATGACAATGTACCCCTCCGCTTACCCTGCAAAATAAGCTCCCTACATAGTGAAACCATTACCTTCCTGGTCCTCAACAACTCCACAGTGGATATCCTTCTAAGACGACCCTGGTTAATTCAACACCTCCAGAGATCCTGTGGAAGTCCAGAGAAATCCCAAAGTGGAGTGATTGCTGCAAGGAAAAATGCCTCAAACCGATTCAACCACCCATTGCCCCACACTTACCATGCTACTCCACCAATATCGAAAGTCCACAATGCACTACCATCACCCAGATCCCCTCTGTATACCACACTTACCTGGACATCTTCAGTAAGGCCGCTGCCACTCACCTTCCACCACATCGCCCCTGGGATTGCGCCATTTACCTGCTGCCTGATGCCAAACTGCCCAAAGGTAAAATTTACCCCCTATTGATCCTGGAGGGAGAGGCCATGGAGGAGTACATAAAGGCACTAAACCAGGGGTTCGTCCATCCGTCCACTTCACCAGTCACCTCCAGCTTCTTTTTCGTGGCAAAAAAGGATGGAGGACTCCTGCCCTGTATAGACTATTGTTCATTAAACGACCAGACCATTAAATTCACTTACCCACTTCCTCTCGTCCCTGCCGCCCTCAAAGAACTACGGCATGCCCGAGTATTCAGTAAGCTGGATCTGCAGAGTGCCTATAACCTAATTCGAAAAGGAGGCAAATGGAAAACCACCTTCATCACTCCTACTGGGCACTACGAATATCGGGTTATGCCGTATGGCCTTGCGAACTCACCATCCATCTTCCAGAACTTTATGAATGAGATTTTCTGAGATATGCTCCATCAGTTTGTGATCATCTACACTGACAATATTTTAATATACTCACCCGATCAGTCTACTCCCCAGAGTCATGTTAGCCAAGTCCTTCAATGCCTCCGAGAGAACCAACTTTATCTGAAAGCAGAGAAATGTGAGTTCCATACCTCCACCATTCAATTCCTCGGCTACATCATTTCCCCTGCCGGTGTCTCCATGGACTCCAAGAAGGTCGATGTAAACAGCTGGCTGACCCCTACCACTGTAAAGGAACTCCAATGATTCCTAGGCTTCGCAAATTTCTACCGTCTCTTTATCAACCAATACAGCATGATCACCTCTCCACTCACCTCTCTGCTACGTGGAACCAAGAAGAGCATCAACTGGACCCCTGCGGCGGAGGAGGCTTTCCAACATCTCAAAAAGGCCTTTTGTTCCACTCCCCTTCCTCGACATCCCGACCCTAACCTCAAATTCATGGTCAAAGTAGATGCTGCCACACTTGGAGTTGGAGCCACCCTCTCACAGTGGCATGGTGAACCCCCTGTACTCCATCCATGCACCTACCTCTCACGCAAACTGTCCCAGGCGGAGCAGAATTATGATGTTGGTAACAGAAAGTTGTTAGCAATTAAGCTGGCCCTCAAGGAATGGCGTCACTGGCTGGAAGGTGCCAAATTCCCATTTGAAGTGATTACCGACCACAAAAATCTGCAGTACCTTTGCGAGGCAAAAAGGCTGAATCCTCGCCAAGCACGGTGTGCGTTATTCTTCACCAGATTCCACTTTCACATAACTTACCGTCCTGGGAGTAAAAACACTAAAGCCGATGCCTTGTCACGTCTCCACCAACCCGATCCCAGCCCCGAGGAGCCAGAACCCATACTCCCAGAAACCGTGTTCACGGCAAAGGGTGCTCAGTCTGTGCCATGATCAACACGCTCCATTGATTACCTGAAGGTAAACTTACACCTCTACCTATTCCCCAACGCCCATGGTCACACATTGGGGTTGATTTTGCTACTGACCTGCCCATGTCCAACGGTTACACCACAATCCTGGTGGTAGTAGACTGTCTTTCTAAATCATGCAAGCTGATTCCCTTACCAGGTTTACCCACTGCCATGGAAACCGCAGAAGCCCTCTTTTCACAGGTGTTCAGACACTTTGGGATCCCGGAGGACATAGTCTCAGACCAAGGGCTGCAGTTCAAAGAGGGAATTCTTTCGATTGCTGGGAGTGTCGATCAGTTTGTCCTCTGGCTACCATCCTCAAACCAATGGCCAGACTGAGCGTAAGATACAGGAGATCGGTCGATATCTCCGGGCCTGCTGTCGTCAACATCAAGACAGCTGGAGCCAGTATCTGCCCTGGGCCGAGAACGCACAAAATTCATTACGACAAACTACCACTGGTCTAACCCCATTTCAATGTGTTCTAGGATACCAACCCCTCTGTTTCCCTGGTCTGAGGATCCCTCCACGGTCCCAGCGGTAGATCAATGGTTCCGAGAGAGCGAGAGGGTATGGGACTCCGCTCACGTTCATCTCCAGCAGGCAGTTCGAAAACACCAGGCTTGGGCAGACACTCGTAGTTCACCAACCCCTACTTACCAACCTGGTGATCTCGTGTGGCTGTCTACTCGTGACATCCATCTCCGACTGCCTAGCAGGAAGCTGAGTACCCGGTATATAGGTCCATTTCCCATTGTCAGACGCATCAACGATGTCACGTATGAACTCAAGCTACCACCACGATACCGTATTCACTCCACCTTCCATGTGTCCTTGCTAAAACGCCACACTGACCCTCTCTTCCCTCCTCCCACAGAGCACCCAGAGCCCTCTCCTCCAACGGAGATCGAGACTCCCGAATCCATCTACAGAACCCAAGAAATCGTCGACTCCCGGTGGCGGGGCGGCCGACTACAATACCTAATCGACTGGGAGGGGTATGGTCCCGAAGAACAATGCTGGGTCAACCGTGATGATGTCCTAGATCCCATGCTCACAGCCGAATTCCACCGAACACATCCCGATTGTCCTGCCCCCAGGGGGTGTGGTCACCCTCGCCGCCAGTATAGAGCGTCAGGAGACGCTCGTGGAGGAGGGGGTGATGTCGCAACCGTCACTCACACCTACAGAAGAAACAGCTCACAGTCACCTGCGCCCAATTACCCTGCACCTACAAGAGCACGCCACTTCATTCGGCTGAGATCGAGGTTACTACCCTATCTCTGGTTCTCTGTCTGCCCAAGCCTGCCTACATTCCAGCGATCATCTCTGTGAGACTAACGAACTAAACTTGAGTATTGCTCTCACTATCAGTTTCCTTATCATTGAATGCCTTGTTTGAAGAAAACCTTCTTTGATTAATAAACCTTTTCGATTGAAGACTGAATCTGTGTCTGTCTCCCTGCTCTGAGTGTGACGCTTGCAGCCAGGAAAAATATTTTAATGACTATATCTGGATTGCATAAAATTGGAACTAATCCCGCTGGAATATTTTATGTTTAGTTAATGGACAGCTAGGTCATTTTTATAATGGGTAGAAGCCTTAAATGAGTAATTTAGTAATTGATCTGTCAACTATTCTGTGGAAGAGTTTTCCTATTAATGTACCGCAAGTGAGTGTGTAAGATTTTGAACTTGAATTGTGCTCCCACTTAATTTTTGAATATCTAATTGTTCTTTTCCTTTTTAATGTAATTAGTAATTGAATTTAAAATAAAACACTATGGCATATAAAATACTATGGCAGATGACTTTTGAAACCTTTCCTATAAGCACATTTTGCAAACTAGTAGTATTTAGTATTTTAGTAGTTTTACTAGCTTTAAAGATTAAATAATAATAATTAATAATAGCCTGTATGTACAAAGGTGGCAGAGTGTGTGCAACATAACTGTTTAAATCATTTGTTTCTACTTTTTCTCCTAGTCTTGAAGGTGCCTTAAAATCTAAACTGCTTCTGCAGGAGTGTCATTTTACTTGGTCTCTAAGAGAAGAGGATGACTTTGTTCTTTTTGATTTACTGAATCGTCTGGAGGAACAGATTCAGCTGGAATGTAAAGAGGCGAGAGTAACACGAGCTTACAACAGTCTTGGATTCATTCAGTATCTCTATGGCAACCAGCAGGAAGCACTCGCAAATCTGCAGAAATCAGTGGAGCTTGCAAAAGAACACCACAAAGACAGCGATGAAGTTCTTTTTGTTACCTATGGAGACCTTGCCTGGTTGCACTATCATATAAATGAGTTCTCTAAATGTGAAGACTACTTGAGAGAGTTACAGAGGATCCACAAAAAACATGGGGGATTCACTTACACTGTCGAGGTTCTCAGAGAAAAGGGTTGGACTTTTCTTAAATTCTCTAACAAATACTCACATGCTGCAAAGGAATGCTTTAGACAGGCCCTTGAAATGAACCAGGATGACAGTGATTTAAATGCAGGCTATGCTATTGCACTGTACCGCACAACAAAAGATACTCCTGACTCTTCAGGCTCAATAACAATAAACCATCTTGAAAGGGCGATAGAGCTTAATCCAGATGATGCTGTTCTACCACTGTTGTTAGCCTTAAGAATGCTGAATAAAAGAGATGATAAGACATTCGAACCTGCACTGAAGAGGGTGATTGTGGCACTGAGGATGTCCCCTGAAAACCCACACGTCATAAGATACACTGCAAAATTTTTCCGCCAATTAGGAAACATGGACATCGCCATTAATCTACTAGAAGATGCTTTGCAGGCTACCCCAAATTCTGCTTTTATACACCATCAATTGGCTATGTGCTACAAAAAGAAAAAAACATACCTGGAAAAGAAACACAGGATACATGGCAAAGCAAAGTTTAATGTTAAAGAGTCAGATGAAATACAGCAATACCTGGATCAGTGCATCTATCATCTGGATAGGGCAGTTTCCCTAAAGCTATCTTTTGTGAATGCCGTGGCAGATTTAGCACTGCATCATGGACAACTTGGCAGCTTCAAAGGTGACAGACTTTTTGAAGAAGCATTTAAACTGGCTTATAATGAAAAGAAACATCTGCAGGCAGTTCATTGGGATTGTGGCAAATACCAGCTTTACTACAAAAGATCTCAACAACTGGCCTTCCACCATTTCATGCAAGGTCTGGGGCTACAACCAGAATCAGAACTAGGCAAGTTGTGTGAGGACAAACTTAAAACCATGATGCAACATCGTATTAAATGGCTGAACAGTCCAGATGACGGCATGGTGTGTGGCATACAGGGATTTATTCATGAAGTAAAGGGTGAAAAACTCAAGGCTGAAGAGTTTTATGAGAGAGCTCTAAAAAATGGATTACATTTTGGTAAATACAATCTCAAGTTTTCATTCAGTTTATTTTTTAATATTTTATATATTTTACTTGGACTATCTGAAATATGCTGGTCCCCAAAATGTAAAATTTGGCTAGCATAGGTGCATGATCTTCCTGCTTTAGTGAATGTTGATTTGTGGTCGAATAGCTTTTAAACTGAGATTTCATTTTTGAAATGTATTTCTGACATTGAATACCTCTTTTCCATTTATTCAAGATATACTTAACAGTTGTTAGATTTGTTTAATAAGACTAACTTTATTTATTACTGATGTATTCATTTGAAGATAATACATAGGAGTCAAAAATCAAATGAAAATAAATATTTTATCAGCTATTGTTAATGAAAAGATATGACATTTTCATATTAAAAATGCATGTTAAACAGGCCTCTGCAACTGTCTCTCCATCAGTGAGCTGCCTTCTCAGTGATTTTGTTTTTCGTACATATAGGTGAAATTTTCACAGAGATAAGGATTTGGCTCATGAGTTTCAGTGAAACAGAAAAATCTGTTCTAAACCTGATTTTTGATGGAGGAAGTTACGAAGTTGAGAGTGGTAGGATTATGACTTTCAAAGGTGCAATGAACAAGAAGAGTGTGCACTTGGTTGATATTGATATCTGCAACGCCAAGAGGATTCTTCGATGGGAAAAACTAAGTCCTGGGCCTCATGCTGTTCTTCTTGCATTTACTCTACATGATGGCAAATTTACAGAGATTATTTAAAGAGATTATTGAAAACTTGGAGTTTCTTGGAGAGAAATTCTGGAATCATGTTATCGTAATATGTAGCTGTAGCTCAGATGCCATTGTAGCTCAGAGAAGCATGAAGTGGCTTCTTGAAAAATGTGGGGACAACTACTACATCTGTGGCTCTGCACCAGAATCTACACAGAGGAAGGAGCTTTCAGATAAGATACAGATGATGATCAGGAAAAATAATTCCATGCATCTGGTAGTACCTGACATTTCAGATGGAGATACACAATGCCCTTTGGGCATCTTAAGAGTAAGTTGAAATAATCTCTTTGCAAATGCAAATCTGTCTAATTTGACAGCAAAATTACAATTTACTTAAGCACTTGTTATTTTTCACAGAGGCTAGATTTAAAAGATTATTTGTTCACTCCTGAGGTCATCCTTCAAGAGGGGCAAAGGAAATACAGGTTTGAATCAACAAACAGGTGAAGTAAGATAGTTGAGTGTATCAGTATGCTTTCATTTTCAGTGTTCTTGTGAAATCAAATAGGTTACAGTGCAGCCATGCAGGCTGGTTCCATTGCGAGTTTACACAGATTGGTTTTAACATGGAGGGGGAAGGAGAGGTGCTGTACAGCACTGATCTTCAGAACAATGACTGTCCAGTACTTGCCAACTATTACCAGGCAGGACCCGTGTATGATATCAAATGTGTTCAGGGTGAGCTGTCTCAACTCAGTCTACCTCACTGTGAGACCTCCATTGGTAAGTTTGCAATCTTATGAAAAATAATAGATACTGCATAATACAATATTAATATATATATAATACTATATTTAGAGAACAGATAAAACATGTTTCTCTCCCCCCCCCCCCAGAGGATGCCTGCCACTTCATGTCACTTATACATTATTCTAATCAAATTGTTGATATTCTGAAGCCTCAAAATATCACAAGCACACATGTCACAACGAGCATCAAAGGAACATCAAAGTTTTTTATCTCCAAAAAAGAAAACTGGTTTACTGATCATTGGTCTAAGATGGTAGGCCAAGTGATGCTATTCTACTTACAGCCAGCACATAGACTGCATGTGTTTCTTCAGCCACGCAGTGTGAACCCCAGAGAAGTACATTGCACACGCCCCCTGCCCCCCTCCATTTTATCTAATTTGTTTTGGCTGGATTTTATGAACAACTATAATATTTCTCTGTTCTTTCAGGTGGAAAAATGTAATAAAGATTACACATTAATTCAAACAGCTTGTGAATGCATGCTCAAGTATGAATGTGTGTACAGCATGTCATGTGATCCTGTTGAGGAACATGGACTTTCAGAGATGCCAAAGATACAACCAGTGGTCAGTATATGGATTAGAATAATGCATTTTCTCAAAGCATGAAGGTGTTTTTTTTATTTTAGATTTTCTAATTTGAGAAATCCTGAGGGAATTGTTTATCAAAAAGTTAACATACAGTGGGTACGGAAAGTATTCAGACTCCCTTAAATTTTTCAATGTCATTTTTTATTAAAAAAGAAAAACTGAAATATCACATGGTCCAGTTGCTGTGACACTCATATATTTAACTCAGAGTAACGCCAAGCCAGCAGAGGGAGCTTTCACCTCTGCACTGGCTGTCACAGCTCCCTCTGCTTCCTCTATGGTGACTTCCTGTTTGGCGGCCATTTAAGCGGGAGCCTGCCAAACAGGAAGTTGTGAAGTATTGTTTTTGCTGTAAGCCAGCGGTTCTCAATCCTGGTCCTCGCGCCCCCCCGCTCTGCATATTTTGCATGTCTCTCTTTGTTAACGCACCTGAT
>JAUMHE010000048.1:16785728-16817086 GCA_032359235.1 Enteromius mattozi | reverse complement strand
CCACCACCCACAATCCCTGCCGGACCTGGGACTCGAACCCACGACCTTTGGGTTACAAGTCCAACTCCCTATCCATTTTGTGTGTTTATGCATTTTGAGTATATATATATATATATATATATATATGTTTTTGGTCCCCTTAACTAATTTTTATCTGTGGCAGCAGGTGATACTGTGACAATAAGAGTGTGTATTGATCTGTTTACCCCTCTGTTGTGTTTCTGTGTTAGTAGACAGATCTTTCCAAGGAGTCCAGACGAGTTGAGCGGGGTGTTCTTCATACAGCATGTACAGTGTGTCCCGCACTGGAGGGATCTCTGCTTGAAACGGTGAACCTATGTTTATTCTTCTAAATGACAAAAAAACTGCCATTAATGCAGAAGGAAATGGGCAGTCTTAGACCTGTAAACAAAAGCATGATCATCTGTATCTAGGTAATGTATCTAAATTATAACTAGTAATCTGTCTAACTTGGTGGACAAATTAAAAACTTTAATGCAAATGAATTTATTACAGACTCACGGCTGTATGTTGATGGCTGTGTTGTTGATGGGAAAGGAGACACCATCTGTGGGGTTTCAAAGTTAAAATGATTTGGCAAGAAGTTGAAGCTACAATAAAAAATCATTTACATTATTTTTCTTTGTTCTGTACAAAAGATCATCATCAATCAGTAAATGTAGGTTAGACATAGAGTCAAAGTTGAAATCATGGGTTTAGTGCTCACCAAAGATGCTAGGTAGAGATGAGCATGGCTGATTTAGCGGGAGGTTTTTAGAATAGAGGCCTGTCCCAGAACGGAGTGGGCTTAGCATAGGCTGAGGGGTGTATGGTGGGGGATGAAAACTAGGGCTCAGTGGGTGGTCTGCCAGATAGTTTGGTGAGCGTAGCTGGCTGGTGTAAACGCCTATGACACTGCTTTTCTGCAAACCCTGGGTCTCCTTATTATTGGTGCATTGTGGGGAAGATAGACGAGGTAGAGGTGGACTGGGGATGATAAGGCAGTTTAAAGGGTCTAGATGATGAGACTTCTTAAATGGTCCTTTATGAGTTTGTGACCTCTTGGCCTATAGAAGTGAGGATTGTGAACAGTAAGTCATCTTTGCATATTCAGTGTATATGGGTATTATATTGTTATCTACTACAATATTACTTGTTGTGTGGAGGCTTGGAGGCCTAAAACATTTGCCGCAGAGACAGGGACAGACACATGCATGATCATTGGGGACAGATCTGTCCCTGAAGCCCCCTTCTGTCCATCATCCTGTGACAAAAAATAGTTACGTTTCAGTGCATGTTTTGTGCTTGTCACAATAATATTTGAGTTAATGTTCGCACCAGTGTTGAGGTGAACGCTTGTGAGTCATGTTCCTTCTTTGCTCCAACAGCTTCTTGAGAACTTGAGGGCTGTGACTGAGCTTTAGGAACAGATGAAGTTCTTTTATATGTTCTACAGAGAAACAAACCAGAGTGTAAACATTTTGTTTATATATCCGCTGATTCAGAATATATTTGAGAAGATCTTGTGTTAGGTCTGCTAGCAAACATACATATTTGCCCTCAAGTCAGCGTGATCATTTTCTAACCTGCAACCAGCGTTTGGTTCCTCTCCTGTTGATTTCAAAACAGGGTCCTACACAATAAAATACACAACACTGATTATCAAAACACTGATTATGATGAGATGATAAAGTGCAGTGTTGTGTACCTTTTGTAAGAACTGTTTGCCGAGGTAAGTGCTAAAGGATGCAAGTGCCACTTGACTTGGTGAGACGAGGTAAGAAGAGCGTGGTCGAGAACGTTTATGACAAGTGGGCTGAGGAACAGGCAGTGGAGCAGCCGGAACATCAGACAGGATATCCTTAGAGCAGGACTTCCTCTTCCTATTGTTGGGCAATGTGGCAGGAGGAGAATCAGGTACAAGACCAGCAAGGTTACAGTCAAGATCACTTTTTGGTTCAGGGTATAATACAGCAGGGTAACTGAAACTGGAAAAGGTGCGTTGTCTCTTTAACTTGCTCGGAGGTCTGGGCTCCTTCAGACTGTGTTTCAGCAGTATGGGACAGTGCTGTTTGGAGCAAACTGAAGCTCTCACAGAGCAACCCACGCTGCTGGTAGGTGTCTCTCTGTTAGGCTGAAATGACAGCATCTCTTTTCTTAATTCTTCTGGGTAAGATTCAGTAAAATCAAGACCATGGACATCAAAGGGGTTCTGTGAAACCACTGGATTTTCTTTGATACCCGGAGTCCACTGGGTGGAGTTTCGCATCTTATTGCTTGCTTCGACCTTACAAGAGTCACTATCAGACGCTAAAGTCCATCTTCCTTGACATGTTGAATGTTTTACCTGAGAGGAATGGGTCTCTTCTGCATGGCCCCCCATCCCAAGATCTCTTGTGTTATAAGAACCGAAGAGTTTTCCAGAATAAGTAGGATTCTTTAGTACAGGAGGCGAAACAGGCTTCAGTTGAGAGGTAAAGAGGTAGTCAGACGCAGCTAGATTAACCATTGGCTCCCAAGCTGAGGCCGGCAGGTCATAGTTGGAAGAGAGGCTGGAGGAGGAAGGAGACGTGAGGTAGACTCCATGTCTAGAGGCACAGTGATGTTTTAGGGAGTTTTTGTTATCGTAGGTTTTGTGGCAGCCAGACTGAGTGCAGTTATATCTCTTTTTCTTGTGGTGATTCATCATGTGAGAAGTCCTACAAAGGAAAAAAAGAAGGCAATGACACTGATGTAAAAAAACACTGCATAAAAAGTGCCCCCAGTTTTTTCCTTTTTTTTTTTTTTTCAAAAATGGATGGCCCCCTCACTCAAGACTAGTCTGAGTGGGTTGTGAGTCAATTTTGTACATCTTTAATTTTGTACTTTGTAAACCTAAACCTTTGGTTCATATATTCTACATTAATTTTTGTCACCAAGATAATTTACGAAATTGATGGTATTGAAAACTACAAACCAATCACTATTGTTTTGCACTGCAGGGAGTTACAGTATAATGACAGCTATATAATTACAATTGACTAAGATAAATTTGGGAAAAATATGGAAATAAAATATTTAAAAATTTACTAAATCAATTTCTATGTCCAAACAGTAGTGTGTTATACAGCAAACTTATTTGTTATTCTGGCTTTTCATGGCTTCTAGCTAGATGAAACTGGTCAGTTATGACCCCCAACCTTAAATTTAAAAGAAAACTTTATATTATAAATATGTAATTATTAAAAATTCATAATAGAAAATGTAGTTTCTATTATAATTACGTTATGTATTATTCTTACTTTCTATAGAGCTTTCTGTTTGTTTACCAATTAACAATTGGCAAACAGGTGCTGGTCCCCACTTACTGCTATAGTATGGTGAAAAAAAACTATGGAAGTCAATGGGGACCAAATGTTGTTTGGTTACCCACATTTATTAAAATACATTCTTTTGTGTTCAATAGAAAAAGAAAATGCTAGAGAATCAGCTATCATAACTGAATCACTCAGATGCCAGCATGTGAGATACTTACAGCTGATGCTGGTGTTTAAATGCTCTTTGACAGATGCCACAGAAATGAGACCCATCCTGTCTGTGGATCAAGAGGTGCGTTTTAAGTGCACTGGTCGTTTTAAATTCTTTCCTACAAACACGGCACTTATTCACAGAGACTCTGGTTCTCTTCCCCGAGCCTACAGGTGTCAGACACTCAACATCCTCTGCTTTAGGAAAGGTTGACGGAGAGGGTGTGGATATCTTTCTGCTTTCTGTATCAAATGAGAAAGACATAAATTCTGGTTTGGACATTCAGAAGAACGCAAAACGAAGAGCACAGAGATTAAATTGGTTATTTTTCTTACTTGAAGCATACATGGTGTCCGGCCACAGTTCTGACTCTATGACTGGGTCTTGCAGGTCTGATGGTGGTGCTGTGATGTTGGTGGCGTCTCTAGACATTTTTTTGGACGACGAGAGCAGAGACGGTCTCGGATCTGAAGGGTCTTCTATCTCCATTAACAGCTCAGTTGAGACGCTGTTGCTCAATGGAGAAATGCAATTCATAAATAATACATACAGAAATGCAATTTAGTTTATTAGAACCACGGTTTAATATGTAACTATTAATTTCGGTCAAACACGTAAAAACATTTCAGTCTCGCGAGCTAACCCGAAGAGCAGATATTTTCAGGCTTTTGAATCAACGGAAATGAAGGTAAAACGATATCATTTTAACAAGTAAACGCATTTTCCCCAAAGATAAACAGCTCATAATTTATGGGTAACGTTAGGAAGGTAACGATAACTTAGCTAGTATAACTTCTGTTACTTGAGTCACATTACAAAAATATGAATGCAAAATTAACGTCGTAATACAAATCACATTAAGTCTAAATTAAAAATAAACAAGACTGTATAATGGTTTAAAAATCAATATTTATGTCTTTACCGTGCTAGTTGGGTGTCCCCTCAAACGTTTGCTAATTATTTAACTTGAAAAAATGAGTAAAAAGCGCGGCCGCGGCGATTGGTGATTTACGTTAGCGCCGTGGTTCTTCAATTGTTCGATTCAGTTAGTTGATTCAAAGAACCGATTCATTTAATTCAATTTCAAACTGTTGCGTGTATCTGAGAGAGCTCGATTTTTCTTTTCTTTCTTTCTTTCTTTGTTTATTTTTATATGTGTTGTTTTATTTACAGTGAATCAATACACGAAAAGGGGAGAAAAATAAAATAGACTACAGGTACAAATGTAAATTTCTATTTAACAGACTTGAATCTATTCAGGGTGAGTGTTATTAAATTAATGTTTAAAGAATAAGGACACTGTTCTATATTTAAAAACATATTTAGCACTTTTTAAAAATGTGCTTCTCCTTTTCAAAAGAAATTGATCACATTATATGAGGTCTCGTATGTATGTGCATGTTCGTGGTATAAGCAGATTTTATAATGTGGCAGAATATTTAAGATATTTAAAATCTGAATAGGCCTAATAACTGAATGTGTTTAAATTGTGATACCAGCAGAGGGCAACCAAATGTAACTGCATTTCATTTACAAAAATATTTTCAAGGCAAGTTATTAGTTACATAGATTTGTTTACCCATTATGATGATCTTAACAAATCCGCTTTGCTGATTTATTTTATGTATTTTTTTTTTTTTTTTTTTACACGTTACACTATGTAGCCTACGTAATGATGTAATATTAATTTACCTTTTTCTTCACAATTTTCAATGAAATGCCTAAAATGAAATGGCTGAAGTTGTTGAGGGGAATGTTAAGGGTTGGTATATAAAATAATAATAATATAAAAATAAATGCATGTACAAAATTCAGATTGATTATCCATATTTCTATTAATGTCACAAATCATCTTAAATCTAATGGAAGCTCTTTGTACTTGGTATTGGTTTACACAGTTTAAAGAAAACTATAGATTGAATAATTATATATTCAACCTTAATTTGTAGCAGATAGTCTATTGAACTGTTAAGAACAGTTTGATAGTCAAGTATGTAACAATTGACTGATCTTTTCACCAACATAATTTTAGTAAGGTCTAATGATTTAAAGGCTTACTCAGACCTCTCCCTCATAATGTCTCAGTAAATTATACATGTAATATAAGAAGATGGAGAGGGATGCACTGTTAGTACTGAACAGGCGTGGAAAATGGTTGGCCATGCTTTAGCTTTACAGTTTCTGACTGGGGAGGAGGAGATTTGTTCTTATCCAGCACTGGATCTCTGCACACAATAGACCTCTACATACCACCACCCTATAAAACTTACAAATACAGTAATCAGAACATCAACTTTTATTGTGTGTAATTTGACCAAAAAGGAAGAAGAGATGTGATCAAGTGAACTACAATTGCTGTTGCATCCATGAAGAAAATCCCAGCTGGCTGCAAACAGGTAAGAGCTCCAGTTATGGCTTAAGCATGAAGTTTATGATTTGTTTAGTCATTTTTGTACATTTTTAATATGACTTAATTTAAGTGTGAGTCTATGGTTAGCTTTGTTGAAAACTAATGATTATTGTGGGAAAAAAAAATCACTTATTCTACTTTTAAAACAATAGATTGCATTTGTAATTTAAGCTTAAAACAAGATCGGTTTCCTATTATTGTCTAAGAACTTTATTACTGTTTATAGAAACTTACATAACCATGTTTTTGCAATTTAATGCAGTGCGAAATCTAACATAAAACAGTGTATGTACATGTGCATGTCTCTATTATGAAGTAATATGAAATAATCCCCACAGTCTGGTGTCCACCTTCAGTGCTTTTGTCCTTTTAAATCCGTTCATGGGGTCCAGGGCCATATCCACATCCAGCATGTTTATGGGCTAAGATCCAGACACCAGATGCCATGACACTATCGTTTCTGAATGTTTCATATGTCTCACTCCACCCACTTGGACCACTTTCTTCCCATCAGGCAGATCTGAGAGAGTCCTGAGAATAAGTAGGCTACTCCCCTCTGTACAGATGTGTCTAGGATAACTATTAAGAGCACATCTGTTCAGCTCTGTATCGCTGTTGAAGTGAGTCCAGCTACATTTTAATTGTTAAAAGTGATTTTTGAAAGCATGCAGTATAAGATGTTAAACGCCATAGCCAATTAATAATTAATAGTTAAACCGTGCATCGATTGAAATATGATCTGATGGATTTGGGCCAGAAGAATGAGTAGTTTTTGAAACCACTTTAAAACTGAGCAGCCATTCTTACACTATTATGTTCTTGGGTTTTATGACTTTGACTCATTTAAATGCAGCTGTGCCCTGTGTCTTGTCAACCACAATGTTTATAATCTTGGGATTTCTTCTTTCTAACATGCCAAGACACCTGCAGCAAACTAAATGTCAACAATTGCTTCATGTCACAATAGTGATAAACTAGTATATTAAAATATGTATTATTGTGTCCACATGTACAAAGGCAAACTCTCTATTGAGGGGCGGCGGCTCAATGGCTGGCAAAGAAATGAAGAACAGGGGTAGTAAATGTCTGAAGGAAGTTCATACAGTTACTGAAGCTCTGAAGACACTCTACGGGCAAAAACTGCTCCCGCTGGAGAAGTATTATGACTTCTCAGATTTCCACTCATCAAGCCTTGAAGATGCAGATTTTGACAACAAGCCCATGATACTAGTGTTGGGTCAGTGCTCTACAGGCAAGACCACTTTTATCAGGTGAACATTGCAATAATTGCATCTATTTTCAGAACAGTATACACAATAGTAAGTGCTATACAATTAAATAAACTTTAAAAAATGTGTTAAGCCAATTAATCTGTTGGCTACATAATAAAAACATACTAGCATTATAATCATTATAGCACTAAGATTAATTTCAGATCTGTATCCAGGTAATCTGTAATCTCATATTTCACCTCAATGTGTGGCAGATATCTTCTTGAGCAAGAGTATCCTGGAAGCCGAATAGGCCCAGAGCCCACAACTGACAGTTTCACTGCCATAATGCATGGAGAGATTGAGGGAATAATTCATGGCAATGCTTTAACTGTTGATCCCAACAAGCCTTTTCGCAAACTCAGCCCTTTTGGAACAACCTTCCTCAATCGGTGAGTGAGACAGAAGCAATAACGCAATAAGATGAAATACAAATCATGGGGAGAACTATCCTGAACTTGGACTGAAAGAGTCCAAATGACTTCGCCAGGAAAAATCACTCCTGTGAAAGGGCGGACATAGCCAAGACAGGAAAACATTAGCTAATGCATCATTTTTGGCTCATCTGACTGCATCCCTTTAAGGGAGCATCTGTGGATGGGTTTTTCCCATGTTATGTCAGTTTGAAAGATAATGAATTTGGATGAAACTTTTTCAGATTCCAGTGTGTGCATGTGCCCAACCGAGTCCTGGAGAGTATCAGCATCATTGACACGCCAGGGATCCTGTCTGTGGCCAAACGCAAAATGAGCAGAGGTACAAAGTGACATAAATGGTGCTGGAAGCAGCCAATTAATAAATAAATAAATAATTGCTCACAAATCATAATATGCAAACTAAGCCTTCTTTCATACTTAATGTGTTAAGTACACTCAATAAAACATATTTGGCATCTATGGTTTCACAAAGAACCTTCAACATCCACGGAACCTTTCAAAGGGTTCTTTAATTCAGATTATTAAAATGTTCTTCACAATTCACTGAAAAATTCTTTGGCATGGTTATTCTATGGTTCTTCTATGGTTCATCACTGCAAAGCCCCCCCTTTAGAACCTTTTGTTTTTTAAGAGTGTGAAAAAGAGTTGAATTTTTTTTCTCACCGATGTCACCATAATAAATTACCACTGTCTTAAATATCTGAACAAACAGCTATGAATTTCTTCAACATCTTATTCTTCTTTCAGGGTATGACTTTCCAGCAGTCATTCGCTGGTTTGCAGAGCATGTTGACCGCATTATCCTCTTGTGTGATGCACACAAACTAGAGATCTCTGATGAGTTTTCACACACTATAATGGCATTGCGAGGCAATGAGGACAAGCTCAGAGTGGTGCTCAACAAGGCTGACATGGTGGACTCCCAGGAGCTGATGCGAGTATATGGTGCACTCATGTGGTCACTCGGGAAGGTGTTCTGCACACCAGAGGTTCTGAGGGTCTACATTGGCTCATTTTGGTCCTCTCCAATGCGTATGACAGACAATCGAAAACTGTTTGAGCAAGAAGAGGAAGACCTATTTGCAGACATTCAGAACCTGCCACGAAATTCTGCACTGAGAAAACTCAATGATCTGGTGAAGCGAGCACGACTTGTGAGGGTGAGGACCCTTGTGTTCCCCACTCTTGACTTGGTTCCATGAAATCAAGTGACCTTCAGTAACTATTAAACTATGTCCATTATTTTGAGGTCATCTACTGTATGTGCTAGTGTATTCAGAAACATTGACAAAGTTGTCATTGTACAGTCTTTCTCTTCTAGAATTTAAAATAAAGTAATTGAAACATCAACATTCAGCAAATGTTGAAAAACGGTTAAAAAGTAATTTGACACATCTACATACCACATACTTTGACTACTGATATAAAGTACCAAAACATTGTGTGATTTAAACTAAACTTAATTAGCTTTTTTCTATTTACCATATGCAGAAAATGTATATTTTTACATCTTTGTTTGTTGTTTCGAAGATAAACTAATATCTTAAGGGTTTCGGGTGAGGTAAATGGCAGAATTAAAATTTTTCTTTATCTCTTTTATTTAATATGCTGTATCTCTATTACAGAGGTCTTCAACCCTGCTTTTGGGGATCCACTGTCCTGCAAAGTTTATTTCCAACCTGCTTCAGCACACCTGCCTTTGTATTTTCAAGCAATCTTGAGGAACTTCATTTGCTGCGTCAGGTGTATTTGATTAAGGTTGTAGCTAAACTCTGTAGGAGAGTGGGTCTCAAGGAACAGGTTTGAAGACCTATGCTCTACTACACAATATGTGCTTTTATTTGAGAATGCAAGTGTGATTCTCTTGAAGGTCAACAATTTTTGAAAGGTTTATTTTTGAGAAAACATAACACACGTTGTAACTAATGTACTAGCTGTGACTGAAATGGATCTGCATCCACCTGCTTGTTTTGTTTCAGTCAGTTGATAGTCCTACTATATCATTAATCTGTCTTCTCTTATTTCTTTTCTTTGCCCACAGGCCCATGCTTATATCATTAGCTCTCTAAAAGAAGAAATGCCTTTAGTTTTTTGCAGAGAAAAGAAGAGGAGAGATCTAATTTATGACCTTCCTATCATCTATTCAAGAATCCAACAGAGATACCAGATTTCACCTGGAGATTTTCCAGATTGTGCCAAGATGCAGGTGTCCAGATACATTACAATCAAGCATACCCATTATAAAATACATTTTCCACTACTAAATGCATGAGAGTTCAAATTGAGCAAATATATATGTTATCTGTCTAAAAAGCATCTTAATTCTAACATCCCGCACAGGAACGACTCATGAGTCATGACTTCAAGTTTAAAGCCCCCAAGCCTAAGCTCTTAGCAGGGCTGGATGAGCTCCTAAACACTGACATAGCCAAGTTAATGCCTCTTCTACGCCAAGAAGAAAAAGAAACAGCTGACCGACTTTTAGTGCAAGGAGGACCTTTTCTAGGGTCACAAAGGGGACCTTTTATTGTGGGGAACCCATTTAATCACTATAAATCCAGTGGAGAAAGTGATCATGTCTCAGATGAAGAATGGGTGGTATCAAAAGATAAACCAAAGTATGATGAGATCTTTTACAACCTCTCACCTCATGAGGGAAAGCTGAGTGGGTCTAAAGTGAAGGCCTGGATGATGAGCACTCATCTGCCCAGCTCAGTTCTGGGACGTATCTGGAAGCTCGCAGATGTGGACCGTGATGGCATGTTAGACGATGAAGAGTTTGCTTTGGCCGGCCATCTTATTGAGGTAAAGTTGGAGGGCTTTGGGCTCCCTCATGAGCTACCTGCACAACTGGTGCCACCATCCAAAAGACAGCGCAAGAACTCTGGCACAGAGACTGGAGACAATAATGATTAGTCTGCATTTCTTAATGTTTATGATGACAGTGTTTATTCAACGTTTAAATCATTAATAATATTAAATGAATGTATTCACTCATATAACACATAAAATCACGTATTGCTTGCAAAGTTTGGATGTATGTAACCCTCCATAGACAGAACAAATCTCAAAAGGCAACTTGTTTTGATGGTTCAGATTGCCCAAGGGTTGAGAACAGCTTATTCTGTGAAACCCGCTTGGCTAGTTGCAGAAACACCCTCGAGACTGTTGCTTGCTATGAGACACAATGACGTCAACACTTAAAAGTGCCTTATTGGGTTTCAAATACTATTTGTAAAGTGATGTTTTGTTTACAAAAAAAAATGTTGGTCAATAATTAAAGTTAAATAGCAGAGCTCTTTGTGTGTTCATGAGCTGTAGCAAAATTTTATTTTTATGATTTTGAGCATATTGTGGGATACTACTTTGTAGAGGCAGCATATTATGACTGACCACTGTCACATGTATGTCCATTTTTTTTAGGAAACCTAGAGTATGAACTGATAAATATTTCAAATCAAGTACATTTACTGCAGAATAAAATGTCCTACACTGCCTGTTATGACGGGCTGATTGCAAAAACAAACTGTAAAGTGACAAAATTGTGTAACTATATTGAAAATTCCCTTGTTTGGTAAACACTCTTAGCTAAAGTGTGCAGTACCGGAAGTACATAAAGTCTCGCGAGAGGTGTGCTTTATTTTGCTCGGGGTGCAGAATGATGCGCCGCTTGCTCCGCCTCAAATCTTTCATAGTGATCCAGGAAACGGCATTAAAATATTTTCCAGAACCGAAAGTAATTCGATCAGTTCAGCGTCTGCGCTCACCACAGATCACCGCTTTATTCAGTCAAGAACCGCAGCGACTGGCAGCATGACCGTCAAAGTTCATATCATTTACTGGTACGTCATTGAGCTATTTATTCTGCACTGCACTTTACACTGTTGAGGCTCATTTCAGCTTTTCTCATTTCATCAATCCAAAGGACTTTTCGAAAAAAACAAAGAAAGAGAAAAAGAACTAAACCGATTAAAGCTCTTTTAATTTTTGTCAGGCAACAATCACGACAAGAACAGTGCGTTGCTGCTGTTGTTATTGCTCAGGGGAACGCCCGTGCGTTTCTGTTTAGCAGCGTTGTCAAGTTGAATTGTTTGGTTTCCAGCAGAGATGTTTTCTTTATTGTCTTGTAGATTACAAGATTGGAATCAGGAAGGTCACTGTAAATAAATGCATTCCTCATTTACTTGATCTCCCTTGTCACTTTTTCCATAAGTTTAAAAAAAACACCATGCAAATTACTGTTTGACCAATGAAGTGGATGTTATTTTAATTTGTGTGTGTGTTTGTCGTCTCCTAGTGGTGGATGAGGGTACAGGCCCAAGGTAAGATTTATTTACTCAGATTATGTGATGTAATGTTATGCCATAATAGCTTGTGAAAGAATCTTGTCCAACTATATGGTCTCTGTCTCTTCTGTTTTGTGAACAGTTCACCAAACTCAAGACATTGCTTGAGGATGAATTCCCAGGCGAACTTGAGATAGTATGTGTTTTTAATGATTGTCATTAGTTTATAATGTTTAATTTTCAGAATTACAACAAGCATATTGTTTTCTCATAATTATCTTTCTAATTTTATCATAATTTCCCGTCTTCAGACCGGTGAGGGCACACCCTCAACCACAGGCTGGTTTGAGGTGGAGGTAAACAAGAAGTTGGTGCACTCAAAAAAGGTATGCATCTTCTTTCTTTCACTGTTTTTTTACTTTCAGAAATCACAGTTTTATATACTGCACTTACCATAATGTGGCAGATGTTACCTTGATACTGTTTCAAACTTAAATTGCACTTGTTTGTGAAATTGTTACATGTTGTAACTATTGCACAGTACTGTATTTTTGCTTATTTCTGCTAAAAATATGAATGGCATAAATATGGCAAAGTTTATCTGTAATATTTTACATTTTGCCAATATTTTCTTTGACAGAATGGCGATGGATTTGTTGACTCAGATTCAAAATTCAAAGCAGTCGTGACTGCCATCGAGCAGGCCATGCAGAAATGAGCATGAACTGATCATAGGGGTGAGAATAATCTGACATAGAGCCATTTTGTTAAAATATCGTCAAAATGCACACATTAAAGGGATGTGTACCTACAAATGACCTTTTTGCCATTATTTCCTAACTTTCATGTTGTTCCAAACTTGTATGACTTTCTTTTTTGTTGTGGAATGTAAAAGAGAATATTTTAGAAGAATATTGGTAAACAAACAATTTTGGTTCCCATTGACTGGACATAAAATACAGTGGAAGTCAGTGGGAACAGTGTGATGACCAAATTTCTTTAAAACACCTTATTGTTTGTTTCGAATGAGAAATTTAAGTCAAAATGAGTTTGCGTAAATGACCGAATGTTACATTTTGGATGGACACCTCCTTTAACACCTCCTTTTCTTGTCTTTCCATCTTAGTTATAGTTCATATTTGTTTTGTATATCCTCTGCAGGTTTTCTTCTCTGTTTGTTGGACACCTGGGCAGTGCAACAATGATGGTGACTTCCAAAGTGTTTTTGGCACGGATGTTGCTTGATGCTCTCTGCTCTTCCTGGGAGAAGACGCTCAGAGCAGGAAACTCCCAATGAATACTGCTTCATATAAACGCTTTAACGGTTGAAAATAATAAGGGAAAATAAAAAGGGAAATTATAACATTAGACAGAATTTAGACAGAACATGTCAAGTTGAGGTACTTTGAATTGTTGTTTTTTTTTTCTGTTTACCTCTGTTACAATGCACAGATATTTTGGCATTGTTCAAAATGTTCATGCAATTAAAGATGTTAATGGTGAAGTGTTTTGTCTTTCATTCATTGGTACTCTAACTAAAAGGTGGCATCGCAGACTTTGTCCCTGTACATTTAAGAAATAAAATAGCAATAAACTGTCACAAAGTGTTATAGCAATGTATAATCTGAGTGACCCAGAATATAAGTATTTCATAAACATTTTATAAGTTTTTAAGACATTTTAATTCCATTTATGTGTTTTGATTTTGTGTACTTTGCTATTATATAGTTTTGACGACATTGGTAAAAGTACATACCATCACTGTACTTAAAGCAAGTAGGGGCTGATTATAGCGTATACCAGATGCAAGGGTATAAGATTATTATGTGAGGAGGGAGAAAAAAAATCTTGAGCAAACCATATATGTATATATATATAAAGTATACATAATGCCAAATGTTTAAATAATAATAGTATGTCAGAAGTATGTTATTATTAAGCTAATTTGACAGTGATTCATTTGTAATGTCCATCCTACAACGACTGGAGTGATGCAGGTAAAAATGTTGTCAGAATGTCACCTATCTTATGTCATTTGATAACAATCTATTCTTCAAGAAATATTGCACTTGAGAAATCCTATGTGGCATGTGCAGAAATGAAGCAGTGTTGGGGAAAGTTACTTTTAAAAGTAATGCATTACAATATTGCGTTACCCCCTAAAAAAGTACCTAATTACGTTACTTAGTTACTTTTTATGGAAAGTAATGCATTACGTTACTTTTGCGTTACTTTTAAAATATGGGCAGAGCGTGAGTTGTTTGTTTTTAATATAAGTTCTATTTATAGCAAATTTAAAAGCACACCAAAAAGTGTCACGAATAAACCTCAGGCTGAAGAAAAAGTAAATTTACCAGATGTGAAGCAGAATACAGGAGAAGAAAGTTCAATACTCTTCACCAATAAAAACAAACAAACAATAAAGCACAATAGTTCGTTTTTGAAGTCATTTTTGCTTGTAAGTATGGTTGAACTGGATCATCGAAGGCCAGCAGCAAAGACATTGCTTAATAAAATGGGATTAGATACATTTGTGTAATTTAATTATTGCAGGTTTGCAAGTTTACTTTAATTAATTTTGATGAATACTAAATCTGTTTTTGAGAGTGAGATGATTTAATGCACATTCACATTTAGTCTAGAACTGCACTGTATTCACACACCGCACACAATGCCTCTGTATTTCTGATTTCTCCCAACATGTCAGGAGTCAGGAGACTTGGCAGCCAATAAATAAGAAAACTCAGTTATATTATTCTAAAATTAAAAAGTAATGCGTTGCTTTACTCGTTGCTTGGAAAAAGTAATATTATTACGTAACTCGCGTTACTTGTAAAGCGTTATTCCCAACACTGAAGTAAGTCTTTTCATTTGTCAGGCCTTTTCCCATAATTCCAGCAGCTCTGCTCTGCCGCAGACACTCCGGAAGTGAGGCGTTTATTGACAATATGGCGACCGGGCCAGCTGAGAGGGGACTGGACGTTTTTGGGTTTTACCAGTGACCGCAGATGTGGATGATCAAAGCAAAAACTGTGCGCGACAGAGTGTTATGAATGAAGGGACTCGGGAGCTGTCGGGATGTTGTCTCTGAGCTGAGCGAGCCTTCACAGCGTCAGATTCATCATGTCGTTCTTCAGGCGGAAAGGTAAGGAAGTGCTCCGCTCGATCATGATGGGATGGTCGCCGGACAGGGTGGGCTTTTCTGGACCGATGTTGAGCTCATGTCCACATGATTGTTACGTTAAAACTCTTTTATTATTGTTATGGCCGTTAAATTCCTCTTGTGCGTTGCTGTCGTCTGCACACCGTCTACATGAACTAGAGAGAGATGAGATATTCCTGTCAAGTGCACGGTTTTTGTAATTTTAGGTTACTACATTAGAACTTTTTTGAATTAGAATGACGTGTTATTGTTAAAATTCATGCTGCTTTCTGAAAAATTAAAAATCCTGTTGTGTCCTCGTTTTAAATGTTGAAGTAACACGCATGACATGTAGCGTCAGTCGCCTGACAGTTAGGCTAGCCATGTCAGAAAACACTCATGTTTACATTTTTGTAATATAGAATGAAACAAGAATGCTTTTAAGAATAATATAGCATCCTTCTGAATAAACTCAAGTTTTATTCTTGTAGGTAATATCATTGGAATTGGATTAAAAAAATGTTTTCCCTTTTTGACAAGGATGGCTTTCGTTGGCTTCTTCTTTACTTATAGTATGAATGAGCTATTTTATTTTTGGAAATGCTGTGGCCATTATATTTTATTGGATTTAGATGAGTGGCTCTGAGTGGGCAACTTTTTTTGACTCCAGGGACACATTTTGTCCAAAGCAATATTTGAGGGCCGGCCTATTTAAACTGATTTGTACCTATTGTACCTATAATTGAATCCACGTAATTGTAGGACTTACTGGGGTGCCATTGGAAATTAGCTGAGGCTCCTAAATTTGAGAACATTCTACAGGATTCTCATAGTCATAGAAAACCTGAAAATGTCAGGCAAGTTTAAAATGGTGATTTCCAGGAGTGGAAAATCTTTATGTTGTGGAAATGTCTTTAATATAAAAGTTAATATAAAATAATCCTTATCTGGTGAGATAAGCAGCTGTTTTAGATGTTCATGCATAATAAACCATAATAATTAATCCGTAGTTTTGTACCTTTACTGAATAGAGTGACCAATCATTCTAAAATTCCCAGAATCCCTCAGGACAAAAACCATATATATGTATCCTGTCAGTGTGCATTAATCAACGTGGCTGCTCCAAGGGAAGGAAGGATGCCCTCTTAGCCCATGTCCTATTTAACAGGAACATTTGTTTTTAGTCTGTGCAGCATTTATAATGTAGTGTTTGTTTTCTTCATCCATCAGTAATATGGGGGTTAATGTATGTTATCTGCACAGCACAGGACTTTGAAGTGTTTGATATTATGTATTATAATATGCTGCTCATTCTATAGACAAATATCATCCCGCTTTTTGCTTGCACTTCTCCCAATAATAATAGGGATGATAGAAAATCTTGTCATTTTGTGCCTCATGATGCAAGACTGTTTGCCACGGGTGTTTTTTTTCCACACAAGGCCTCACCCCATGCAAATTACGCAGAAAATGTAAAGTGGAAAGAGTCAAAACTGTGGGCTTTACTGGAATAACCCGTGCCGTTTTGTTTTATTTTGGGTATCAAAGAAAGATGTCTGCTGTTCTGAATGAATAATCAGCGTTGGGACAAGAGATACTGTAAATTCTAACTTATATTTCCTATGTTCTGTATTTCATAGCTAAAGGAAAGGAACCTGAGAGACCAGCAGATGCCAAAGCCAGCAAAGGTGAGAGTCCTTTACTGCTTTAATGTGCTAATGTTATGCTGTGTAGATACAGTATTATGTACTCTGTGTACTGAAGATTGAATGCACAAAGATCAGTGTTTTGGATTCCGTCCTCACTTTTTTTTCACGTTTGTTCTTTTTCATCGTAGTAGTTTTTGTCAGATTTGTGACGTTGTAGTGAGATGACATAGAACATTCTGGAATGTAGAACAATAGGCTAGACCAGGTTAATGTGTATCAGGTTATAATTTTAGTTCCTTGTGACCACACATGTGGAAATATCTTGTCTCTTAAGGTGAGAGACTATTTTTGCATTATGCTGTGCTGCTTTTCTATTATGTTTCTATGTAAACATGCTCTAGAGGTTCATGTTGAGTTATTTCACTCTTGTGCAGCATCTCGCACATTTAAAAATGTATCTACATGTTGCACGTTTTGTTTTGTTTAAATATCCATTAAGTCTAGCATGTTTTTTTATCCTTTGTTTTCTTCATTTGAAATTATGGAAAATCTCTGCAAAGTAAGGGTGTTGAATTATATTGTGAATTGATGTGATTGCTTCATATGAAGAACAGATTGACTCACACGCACACATCACATATGGTACACAGAGAGGCTCAAATATGTTTTCATGTTTACCATATGTGATGTGCTCTATGTATGTGTGTTTATATGTAAATAAAAGCCTGAATTAATATGTTTATCATCTAAAAAGACACTGGACTTGGATTAAACATTTGGGTTCTTTTTATGACACCTTTGTCTCTTTTGGATCTACAGTGTTTTGGTTACCTCTGGTCTTTCAATAGAGGGACAGAAACCTCAGTTTTTGAAATGATAATGTTCATATTTCAGTGATCGCTTTAAAATAATAACTAGGCAGTTGAGACTTAGGCTAGGTTAGGACATGCTTAGGTTTACAAGCATGTGGTAAGCATTTATTACAAAGCTTAGCAGAGCAGGTTTGTAGATCGGACCTGCAGGAAAATCAAGAATTCAGTTGTGTATTAATGTTCCTGCTCTGTATTCTCCTCTCCAGCCCAAGTGTCGCCCGGCTCCCCCTCTCTTAGCGGCCGTAACCATCATGCTATCCTGGAGGCAGCGGGACCCAGCCATGTGGCCATCAATGCTATCTCAGCCAACATGGACTCCTTTGCCCGCGGCCGGACTGCTATCCTCAAAAAACAGCCGAGCCACATGGAGGCAGCACACTTTGGAGACCTAGGTACATTACACACACTGATTTAAAATGTACAGTTAACATAAACAAAGGGACTTTTAACTTATGTGCTAAATGGCTTTTTTTCCATCATCTGTAAAGACTTTAACTGAGAAGGTTGAGTTTTCATTATAAACTGTATTTTTTATTTTTTTTTTTACTTAAAGTGGACTTGGTAGCAACATTTGATCTACGACTTACTGTTTTGTGCTGAGCATTTTAGACTAAATGTGGTGTGTGTGTGGCCGTGGCCAAGGGAGAAGGAATTATCACATTAGAGGAGGGATTTTGTGAAGCTGTTACTGAAATGGCTTTTGCAGTGCACTGGCTTGCTGGATTTGTGTGTGAAGTGCCGTAATCTCTTAACCTCGTCATAGCTCTGGGATTGGTGAAAACCTGCACAAGCTCCTCCACTTTAACCTGGTTTTAAAGAAGACTGCGAATGTGTCCTTGCTTATTTGTCTGTTTACTTCAAGTGCTTCTTTTTCACAAATAGATCTGTCACATTACATAACCAGTTGTCGTTATGATTAGTATATGTAATCATTATTTTTAGCCTGTTTTCCATGAAAAGAAATGCATTTAAAATGTACATATTTAGCCTATGTTTTCTAAAAGTTTATTTTTTTCCACTTTTACTTAACAGTATACTTGCATGTAGACCTTCGTCAAAGACAAAATGTAACTCATCACAAGTTAAAGTGAGGCTGTAATTGTTTTACTTTTTCTTTATACAGCTAACAAAAATGCGTCATTCAAAATACTTTTGTTCCCTGCAGCCTCGGTGGTCTTAAAACATGGACAAATTTCAGTGATTGCCCTACAATGATATAATCTGTGAAGTTTACAGTGAAAAAAAATGAATGGAAGCTGTGGTTGCCAGATTACCATCTTGACAACCATACAGAAAACACAGGTGGTAAAGTGAAAGCCACATAATGAATCATAGTTAATTTAAGCAACTTTTCTATGAGCTGAGGTAAAAACGTACTTTTAGTATGTAAAAAGTGCACAGGTTTATACACAAAAAACATGAATTTAATAACAGAAGACAATAACAAAGCCCTAATGTACATAATTCTACATAAGTGATATTAAGAAGAAACATGAGTTATTTCAATGATAAACCATGATTTCAATTTAAACCATTCAATATCAATTTAAAGTTTTTCACCTTTTTCTCTTTCAACAACTGTACATTTCACAGTATTGTACTTTAAAATTACATGAAGTTTTCAATATTTTCCCGTAACTTTAACTACCTTTTTGTTTTGTTTTTTTATAAACATGGCCATGCTTAGAAGGCTTGGTTATCATACTTGGTGTGGAAGTCATCTTCAATGTTATCATCTGCCCTTAGATAGAATGTCTTTGTTTGATGTCTTAACCCCTCCTTTACATTTAGAAAGATATGTAACATTGAAACGTATGTGTTGACAAACCAGTGTTGCAAGCTGACTTGGGTAAAGACAATACTTCTAACGTCAAATCTCAACGTGTTGCCTCCTACACAAAGGTGGTTAGAATTTTTTCGTCTCAAGTACCATCCTTTGCGTTTTCTGATACTGGACTCATTGTGTGGGCCCCTGAGTTCACATCCCAGTAAATGTTTTAATCAGACCATCTTCTGGTGTCCTGTGGTGTTAAGAGGAAGGTGTGGCCTTTCAAAGCATTCAATGGAGGTCACAGCTCTATTATAAGAATAGTTTTGTGTGTGTGTGTTTATTTATGGAACAAAGTCTTTGCTGCTACTGTATATTATAAATGGATGGCTGGGTGTGGTCTGGGGAAGCCATGGGTTTAAAGTAGAGGCATTAAAGGTGCTCTGAGTTCAGTGTTGTATAGCAGTTGCTAGTTAAAGGCATCACTATCACTGTTGTTGATTTGAACAAACATCTAGTCTGAAGTATTAAACATTAAACATGCTGATTGGTGAAAACCACAATATGGAGATTTCCGGTGGGCTCTTTTGACTTTAGACTAGTAAGCAACCACCTACAGTATAGCAACGACCTAGAACTTCCTAGCAATCTTAAAACAATGCCTTGGGATTATAGTGGAAAGTTTTGGACAGGCAAGCATCAGACTTTGAATACACAAATCAGTTAACTGGTTGTTAGTAGTCCAAATCTGTGATTTCGTGTTATTAAAGTGCCCCTATTATGCCATTTCCAAAATTGCCTTTTATTCAATGTGTAATGTCGCGGGATGAGAATGTAAACAATCTGCATAGTTGTAAATCCGAAAGTGTATGATAAATAAAGTTATTAGAGTCTGAGTTGTTAGTAATTTGAATCCCACTTCTGTGACAGCTACATGTCACAGGATAACACATTTGCATAATTCCCGCCCATGTTCTGTGTTGGCTGGCTTGACCCACTTGACCCCGCCCACAAACATGTCATCTTAGAACTGCTTTGAACAAATCATTTTTATTATCACTGGAAAATTAGGTGATATTAATCACATATTTTGAGAAAACAAAAGCTTTTTTGACCTTGCATGCATGTAAGCCTATTGTAGGAGACTCTCAAAACAACATTAGAAGCCTTAAAAATGGGATAATAGGGGTTGCCTCTGCATTAAGGAAATGCGCATTGTTACAAAGGGGTTTAAAAAGTGTTTTTGTTTTTCAGGTCGCTCCAGTGTCAACTACTATGTTCAAGAGACTCGGTCTCGGCTTTCTAAAACCGTAGACCAGATCTTGCGGGATAATGTGGCCATGCCCTACTTCATACAGTTTATGGAGACTCGCTCAGCTGAGCACCTGGTTCGCTTCTGGCTTGAAGCTGAGAGCTTTCGATCCACCAGCTGGTCTAGAGTCAGAGCACACAGCCTCAACTCAGTCAAACACAGCACCTTGGCTGAACCTGCGGCTGCCCTGGGATCCCCCGATTCACCAGACTCCCCAAACGACACGAGCAGACCCTCAACTCTGGATGAGGGAGATGAAGAGGACACTTTCTCCTCCAGGACTTCCTCCAGACCTCACACCCCCAGCCTCCAAGACATTAACTCTCATACCGGGGGTCTGATTGGCCACTGGAACTCTGTCAGCTCAGAGGGGGCTGCCCGGCCTGGGACTCCCCACCTGCAGCCCAGCCTAAGATCAGAAACGCCCACCAGACAGCCCTCCTCCAGGACGGGCACTCCAGTTAAAGGGCAGTCCACTAGTGGAGTCTCTGACAAACTTATGAAAAGTGAGTACAACTTATGGTAACCCACTTGTTGAAAATATTTTACTTGATCGTTTTTACTCTGTTATTGCAATTAGTCCTTCCAACTGGTATTTTTAACAAGTACTTGAGCTGAGTTGATCTCCTGAGTAATTTAGGGTTAAAGAGGGATTTTTAGTTAAATTCTACCAAAGTAGCATGTACCACAGTAAAAGCAGGAAACATGTTTACTGTATTGTAATTCAAAACTTGAATTTTGTTAAGGCACTTTTAAATGTTTATAACTGGATATGATAATTTGTCTAAAAGGTCTTGAAGTGTCCCTACTTTATTACATTGATGAATCTCTGGTTATGTGTTATATATTTTGTTAGCTTTTCGGGTAGTTATTCCTTCCTGGTATCCATGAACACTAGGCAAAGCTTAGTGTGAAACTAGTTAAAAGATAAAGCTTTGTTTGGGCTAGGTTTGGTGATTTTTATTACTGTTTTCAAATTGTGATGATTTTCAGCATGTGATGTTTTGCCTATATTTTGTCCTTTAGAAACCGGTATGCCTGATGGATTGGTACCATATTGGTTATTGGCACATAGATTTAAATTAAATATTTAGTGTATATATATTTTAAATGTATATTAATGGTTGATATTGGATATTTAGATATTTGTGCACGCTCTTTATTTTTACACTTGGATTAGAAAAACACACTTTTATAATAATCTAAAAAATAAATCTTATCTACCATTCCTTTCAGTATTTTATTGTTGTGCATCCATTTTGCAGGTTTTAAATACTTACAATGGTGCATACGTGCTTGCTTGACTTTTTTTGTTCTTCATGTCCATAATGATAAATATATATTATTTTAAATAAAAGAAGCTGTATACAAATAGACCGGTTAAAGTTTGGTGAACTCTGACCTGCAGATTTGATCAGTTTGATCAGTATAGCATCCACATGACCTTTTGGCTGAATTAAGAGAAAAACTACTTCAAAACTGCATGGTTTGCAGTATTCCAGTAATTTCACAAAAATGGTACCTTAAGCTTGAGTTTTTATGAGCATTCCTTTATGTCCGTAAGGGATATCCTGTACTTAAGTTTTTCATGGTTTGTGGCCTTTTACCATTACAACATTCCTTTCGTATCAGACGATGACTTTTAATATCCATGCGGCATTGGTTTTATAGAGCAGGCTTGGTAAATGATCTCACTTAGCATCTTGGCAGTGGACTACAATGAGCAGAAGTCAGGAGCTGAGTATTCATTAATGGCTAATACAAAGAAGCTCCAGGCTGTAAAAGCAGTGAATGGAAAAAGTCAGTTGAGCCGAAAGACATCAAATCAGCTTAGAAGGGGAGTCAGATCCTATCAGCCCGTGGCTTCTGCTGCAAGAGCCTTTGGTGTCTGAAAAAAGTCTTTGTCCACTTCATTGCATTTTATAAGGCTGTCTCTTGCTTTTCTCAGCATCTGAAAATGAATTTTATGAAAAGCACGTCAGCATTTAAACATGCTCTGATGAGATTCCTCATCTCACAGACCCCCATTAAACACAAACACTTTCAACATGGCCTTTAAACAGAGTCATACTACTCATGATGCCTGATTATCAAACATAATTCAAAAGAATCATTGGTCTTATCTATTCATTTCATAAATATAGTTACAATATTCTTCTGTTTTTAGATTTAGTTTTTCTGGTCTCTCATGCGCACTTCATAAAAGCATACTGACATGCTCTTCTGTTTGAAATATATGCCCATCCTGTATTTGAGTTTGATATCCATGTTTAACAAGGTGTAGATGTAAGATTTATCCCTAGGTCATTTGTTTGATTAATAGTGACACTTAAGTACACTTGAGGCTTTGATAAATAGCCATGGTTGAAATGTGAATTAATACATTTCTGTAAGTCTATGAAGAGGGATGTTGAATATAATAAAGGTTTGTCCTTCATCTTTATCCTCTGTATTCTATTTTTGTATTCCTTTTTATATACTGATTTGTTTCTCATTTCTAGGTATAGAGAGGGATGCTGTTAACATTTTCACTAAGTACATATCTCCAGATGCTGCTAGGCCGATTCCCATCACCGAACAGATACGCAACGACATTGTGGGTAAGAAATTTCCTTATCACAATGACCTCTCTGTTTAGACTGCTTAAGATGTTCTCCAGTTGTTTTTTCTGTTTGAACAAGATAATAACAAGATACTGGGTGATTAGAAAATGAGGGCCTGGTTTATATGGATTTATCTTCAGCAAGCTTGTTGTCATTACATACCTTATTTTAGATTTAAGTACATTCTTTGTGTTAAATATCTTCTTTTTGATGAATAGACGAACTTTGCTTTTTATACATGTTTCATTTTTCTGTTTTCATGTTTTAAAATTCTGTTAGGATAGAGTAAACAAAACAGTTTTTTTCTTTTGCTAGCGAAAATCTGTGGGGAAGACGGACAAGTGGACCCAAACTGCTTTGTCATTGCACAATCTGTTGTGTTCTCCATCATCGAACAACAGTAAGTAGCTGATTTCACTCTCTGTGTTTGTCCTTCACACATCTTGCTCTCATAGCATATCTGTAAAATTGCACATTTATTAGTTTTTATCCTTTACATCCAATGTACTCAAGAAATAGACTGTATGAACATGCAGAGAGATGGCTTTGGCCGTTCATTAAGCATTTTTAAAACATATTTAAAAATATATATAAACATATATCATAAAAAAGCCTTATAGATATACAGTATGTAGTTCATTGACAAAACTCTAGATGGCACAAGCTGAAAGGTCCTTCACATGCAATATGCTAGCACTCACATCGTGTACTGCATGATGCAAGCTGATTGATTAACTGTCATATGCATTAACATGTTATTCAGAGAGTTGTCATGATTAAAATGTATTTTGTTCCATTCCATTTGCTCTCCTAGCTGTTTTTGATCTTTAAAAAACTGGTTTTGCGAGATGTAGAGTTGGGGCTACAAGGTTTCTTGTAGTAGAGCTAGGACTTTTAAGGAATAGTTTGCCCCCCCCCCCCCAAAAAAAAAACTTCTGTCATCAATTACTCCCCCTCATGTCGTTCCAAACAAGTAAGACCTTCATTCATCTTCGGAACACAAATTCAGATATTTTTTTTAATCTTTTTAATTAAATTCTAGAGCTCTCTGACCCTCCATAGACCTTAAGAGTCCTTCCACGGTCAAGGCATAGAAACATTGTAAGGAAAGTTTAAATAGTCCATGTGACATCAGTAGTTCATCCGTAATCTTATAAAACTTTGAGAATATGTGATATAGTCAATATTGGCGGCGTAGACTGGCCCATAAGAATAAAGTTGAATAAAGTTATTTTACACTAAATGCTTCATAAAATTATGGATGAACCACTGATGTCGCATGGACTATTTTAGCGACGTTCTGACTACCTTTCTGAGCCTTTAACGTGTTGCATTGCAGTCTATGCAAGGACTGAGAGGTCTCAGATTTCATCAGAAATATATTAAATTGGCCTGGCAATATGCTAATGTTTCATGTCAACATGAAACAGCTTGGGATTCATTTTAAAAATGACTCGTTTCAATAATTCAGAGTCGACTCTTTCTTTTGAGAGACAATTACTTTTATACACGGTGCACTTTCAGATTTAAAACTTTGAAGGATGTTTTCATGCACTTAGAGCTGTGTTACACACTGCATGAAAGCTCATTTTCAAAAATCCATAATGGGGGCACTTTAATTGTGTTCTGAAGATGAACAATATGATGGTGGGTAATTAACGACATATTTTCTTTTCTTTTTGGGTGAACTAACTCTTTTAATTGCTTATATTTACAGGTCAGAGGCATGAATTATTGTTTTGCATAATTATGTTGTTTTCCACTTTTAGTTTTTTTTTTAAATTATTATTATATATATATATATATATAATTTTTTTTTTTATTTTTATTATTAATTAATCATACAGAATTGGCACAATAAATTTACAGGCCTAGTGATTCCTCTTTATTTATTTTTAACATGTATATATTTTTCATCCAGCCTCTATTTCTGTAATTACAGGCACTTTAGTGAGTTCTTGCGGAGCCATTATTTCTGTAAGTACCAGATCGAGGTGCTGACCAGTGGTTCTGTGTTCCTGGCGGACATCCTGTTTTGCGAGTCAGCCCTCTTCTACTTCTCTGAGGTGAGGGCACTCACTTCAGCCTCTGTTTAAAAGGAAATTACAGCATTAATACAATTTTAAATATGGTTGTACAGTACATTTACAGCTTAACTTGAATAACCCAAATTTTCCTGTAGATTATCTTTCTTATATGCACTTTTAATTATATAAGTATAGATGTTGAATTATATGTAATGTTCTTTACTTTTTGAATGTGCTTTAAAATTGGATTTAAGTGTTTTATGAGTCCAGATATTATGTGTCTTGTTAGAAGACACGTTCAAGTTGCATTTAAGTAGAATTTATGCATAGAGCTGTATAAGCACATGAAATATGCTGAGCTCAACAATCTGCCCAAAACCTGTTTCCAAATGGCAGAATGCACCAAAAGTGCAAGTGTGCGTATAAATTGATGGATTTCTGATCCAAGTACATTTGAAGTGCCAAGGGATTATAAAGTAGGTTTGAAACCTAATTCAAAGTGTGTGTGTGTGTCAATATAGTACATGGAGAAGGAGGATGCAATGAATGTGCTGCAGTTCTGGCTGGCTGCAGAAAACTTTCAAGATCAGTTGGCTGCCAAGAAAGGCCAGTACGATGGACAGGAAGCCCAGAATGATGCCATGATTCTCTATGACAAGTATGTCCAATTTAATGTTCAGAGTAATCTTTGCTTTGGCGCATTATTTCAGTCTACTATTAGGGATGGATCATAATGGGCATCCAATTATCACCCCCTCCCCTTGATTAAATTATTAGGAAATTAAATTGTTGTTGTTTTTTGCGTTGTTGCTATAAATACAGTGAATTAATAGAATTCTGTCAACCTCTGAAGATTCAGTTTTTTGCCATTTTATGTGGGGTTTTTTTCCCTCAGTAAATATTGTTATACTAAAATTACCCTGCTATTTTTTTTTTATATATATATATATATATACAAAAACATTCAAATGGAGTTGGTCTCTTATAGTCTTATGCTCACCAAAGATGCATTTGTGTGATCAGAAACCGAAATATAACAAATATGTTTAACATATTTTAAGATGTAATTTATTCATATACCTATTGTCAAAGCTGAATTGTCAGCAGCCATTACTGCATTCTTGCTGCTCAAGAAACATGCATTATTGGGGAGAAAAACATAAAGAAAAAAAAATACAGCTTTTTAATATATTTGGAGGAACTTTGTTTTCAGGATGCTTTATTGAAAAAAAACTTGAAACGAACAGCATCCTTTTGTAACTCTTTTGTAAACATTTATAAATGTTTTTACTGACACTTTCAATCAATTTAATGCATCCTTGTTGAAAATCATACTTACCCCAAACTGGTAAACATGTTTGTTTGGTTTCTGGTGGACATGACTCTGCAGCATTTTTATATAGTGCTTCCTTGTTACTGACTAGTCATTCAGGTGACACACAGGCCTGTTGATTTTGACACCATGCAATTATGCACATGCCTCTCTAGTGTAAGATGTGGCAACAGCATAACCATTACTTTCGGTAGACAGAAGACGTGACAGTTTATGTGATCTGCTTAGGTATTTTTCACTCCAAGCCACAAATCCATTGGGTTTTGGTGACTCTGTACGAATGGAGATCGAATCCAATATCTGTCGAGAAGGTGGACCTCTCCCAGACTGCTTCAACACTCCACTAAGACAGGCCTGGACCACCATGGAGAAGGTGGGTTATGTTGCCACAAAAATTTTTTATACAAAAAGTGATGAAGGTGGAAGCTTGGTATTAGGAGGAAAAATCCTTCTGATGTTTTCTTGTTTTTTTAACCACAGGTTTACATGCCAGGCTTTCTGTCGAGCAACCTTTACTACAAGTATTTGAGTGACCTTATCAACTCCGTACGGGTGGATGAGTTTATTGGAGGAAATGCCAACACTCCGAGCCAGGGCTGGACCCCAGAAGTTGACCGCAACTCGAGTGTCTCAGAAGGGTCACAAGCCCAGGTGCATTGCACTTGCTACATTGCACTTGTTTTTCGTAATAATACAAGGATTCTTCAAGAGTATGTTTGCAATATGGCTAACTTTGTCCGGATCTTCAGTTTCAGCAAGGTACTAAAAAAGCGGCAGTCAAGATTCTGAAGAACTTCGATGAGGCGATAACGGTGGACATCGCCAGTCTGGACCCTGAGTCTCTTTACCAGAGACCATATGCTGGGTAAGTCAGGGTTTGAAACCTTCATGCCACACTTACTTCCCTTCATGGGACCTCAGATTGGTACAACATAAACATCTTTAGTGTTTGACAAAAAGGATGGTTAAAGGCCATCACTACATTAAACATTCGTTGATCATGGATATGTTTTTATTCCTTGTAAAGTTGAACACTTTATACATCTTGGTAATATTTTTTTTCTCACTGGCTGACTTGGATAAAAGTGAAAATACCTACTTTTTCTGGCACCTAAAAATAAATTTTTTGTGGTCTTCCTGGACCAGCAGAAAAATATTCTTATTATTGAAGCTTGGTATTATGCACAAACACTGGATCCAGATCCAGATTCAGCTTTTCTTGCTTTCATCTCAGAAGAATGACCTTTGGGAAGGTGAATGAGCTGGGCCAGTTCATCAGAGAGGCTGAGCCAGAGCCAGATGTGAAGAAATCCAAGGGTAGGACACACACACACACACATACAACTTTTTTCTCCTCTCTCTTAGCACACACTTGCACATGTTTTGTATTGTGCAAGATGGCTCTTAGTTATGACTTGCGCTGAAGTGCTCTTGATGTCTTCAGTTTGAGTGCAGAGAGAGTGTTGCCATGGCGATAAGTAGCCGGTGATGTGGGGTGATTGTGTTGAAGAGCAGTGAAAAGCAGGATTCTCTGCTCCGTCCAGCTCACTCACACTTACTTTTATTTCCTTTCTATCAGGTTCCATGTTTTCTCAAGCAATGAAGAAATGGGTGCAAGGAAACTCAGATGAGGTGTGCACCTGCTTATTCCATTCAAATTACATGTCATCTTTCTTCTGTTTTTTTTTTTTATTAAGTGGAAATAGATTTAAGCTGGTTATAGGTGATAATATGTACCGTACTGTTTTTGGTGTGCCAGGCACAAGAAGAGATGGCATGGAAGATTGCAAAAATGATCGTCAATGATGTCATGCAGCAAGGACACCAGGGAAGCCCTGAAGTAAAGGCAACAAAAGTACATCTTTGCATTCATAAAGATTTGTTTATTGAACTTCACCCAAAAATGAAAATTCTGTAATTTATTCAAGTTGCTCCAAACCCAGACTTGCTTTTAGCGAAGCACAACAATTAGTTTTAACCAAATTGTCAAATTGTTTGAATTTAGCAGAAAAGCAAAAAACAATTTTCAGGTATAGATTTTTTTTGTTATTTTTGGGTGATTGCATAATTTAGCCTGGTATACTGTACAGAGTGTTGTGTTGTAAAGTTCTTCTACAATGAGTCGCCTTTCAATATTTATATTTATATTTATATTATTTATATATAGTAGTAAATATGTCCACACTGCTGACATGTTGCTGTATCTTATCCACATTTTGTGTATAAAATAGACAGTCAAAATGCATTAGGGAAGTGCTTATTAAATCAGTTTTGATCAATGCTTTTAGTACTACAAAACACTTTTGTTTGATGTTTCAGACAAATATTTTTGGGTGCAGAAATGTTAGTGCATCACTGTTTTTCACACAGTGACAATTAAGCTGAGTGTGGAAAGATGCTCTCAAGTGCTAAAAAAGAAAAAAGACACAATTGACGAGAAAACAACAACAACTTATTTAATTACACTTTAATGAATTTTAAGATACAAAAGTTTAAGATCAGTTGTTATCACCTGACCAGGATTATTTTGTGATAATCAGTTGTTAGTAAACTCTCCCTTACTTAATTTACTGAGTGGATGCCTCAGCAAACCACAGCAAGGCAAGTTTAAATATGCTGAAATGTGCATTTTTCTTATATATATATTTTAAAAAAACCCTATCATATCTTTCTGCTTAACATTTATAGATCCTTATAAGAAACTTATGCAGGTTTGGATGAAGATGAGGTTGAGAAAACTATGACAGAATTTTATTTTTGTGTGAACTTTTTACAGCTTTTGTGTAACAGCACCGACTTCAGTGGTCAATTTAAACTTATTTTAGAATGACAGGAAGGTGTGCAGAATCTGACCTGTTCTGTTTTCATCAGCTATGACCCTCTTGTTAAGTGTGGAAGCAGCTCTTACCCTCCCTCCTGTCGCCCTCTGCGTAATGACTGGAGAAGCAAATGACCTGAAGACGAACACAGAGCTGAACTGCATTAACATATCCGTGAGGACCTTGAAAGAGGCATTCCATGACTTCCTGCATGTGTTTGTGTGTGAGAGCGTGAGTGTTTAGATATGCACACTAATAGCCAAAATATGTTTTCCGTATGATCCACCCCATCATTTCTAGCACTCAGAAGGAATTCTGTTTATTATTTGAAGAGGAGCGAAATGAGTTTAACTACAGGCATGAATAAACCCGTAAACAAACAACAGAACAACATTTCAGACTGAAACAAAAATTTCAAAACGTACCTGCTGTTGCCATGTCGGTAATCTGAACGGGAACTACAAAGTGGCTGCAACTTAAATATTTCCTTCCTCATCTTAATTCTTATCTCACACTTCTCTTTTATCTTTCTTTTTCATTTGCTTTTTTTTAAAAGAGTGGTTATGAAGTGCTTAGGCCTTTTTTAGTACAAATAAACAGAAAACAGAAATGCATAAATATCCAAGGTGGCTATGTACAGTTTTATTTACAGATTTACGGTATGTCATAGTGGATGTAAGTTTGCCAGTGTCCGAGACTGTTCTGTCCCTCTCTCACGGAGCTGAAGTGACTGATGTTACAGTTCAAACTGGAAGGAGAACTAATGAACTCGGGCCTGAAAAAATATTCCCTGACTGCAGAACTCCCTCCAGAGCCCTGTCCAGATCTGATTCTAGACTGTAGAGATATACAAACTGAACTGCTAGGGCAATGTTTATCCCCGTTCTGTATAAATGTGGATTCCTGGTTTACCGCCATATATTAATGTTAGTTCTTTTTCATGGTGATTGTCTTTTTTTTTTCTTTCTTTTTTTTTTTTTGTATGAAATTTCAAACGCTGTCTTAGCAAATCTCAATGATGACTGTTCCTTTTGAAACGTGTAGTTGGACATGAAGTTATTGCTTTGGACCTCATTGAGATGTGGACAAGAAACAGGAAAAAGACTTTTGGTACTATGTACCACTAATATGTTTTCTGACATATATGTGTACTTAATCTATAATATATTTAAATGTGTTTGATTTAAATACATATATTGTTGAAACGTCTCTTGACAAAGTCTTTGTGTTTTGTTTTTGTTCATGGGTTCGATTGAACAAAGCGTTTTACAGTTACATGTGAAGGCAGAATATTATTGATTTGCATTTTGAAATTGGATTTGTGTTAACGTATTGAGCATAACTTAAATAAAATGAATCAAAGAAAATAAGAGTCCTATAAAACAGAGGAAAAGAGAAATTATTAAAATAAAAAGCTTTAAAAAAAGTCACTTCTTTTTGGCTTTTGCAATATATCTTGTGTGGGTGGGTCTCAGAGATAAAGGTTCTCATTAGCTAGTTTTGGAGTGACATTACCAATTTTCGCAATTTTTGTAGTATGCACATTTTTAAAATATATGATTTCACATTCAGTTATTTAAAATGAATGAATCTTTCAGCAGTTTATATTTTAAGTATTTCAAAGCATTTGAAAGAAATTGCATTCACATTCGCCTTCAAAAACATTTGAAATATGTAATACAAATATATATATTATACATTGAAACCATAATTGAAATATAGCTTGATATATATACAGTGGGTACGGAAAGTATTCAGACCCCCTTACATTTTTCACTCTTTGTTATATTGCAGACATTTGCTAAAATCATTTTAGTTCATTTTTTTCCCTTATTAATGTAAACACTTCATTTGAGTCCAGCTGTGTTTGATTATACTGATTGGACTTGATTAGGAAAGCCACACACCTGTCTATATAAGAC
>JAUMHE010000048.1:16741234-16777744 GCA_032359235.1 Enteromius mattozi | reverse complement strand
AAAGAAAGGGTGAGATATCAGACTTCTTTATAAAGAAGCACAAAGAGGCAGATCAGGTTCAAACATTTGAATTCCTTCATTTATTATTTCAACTTTATGAGTACAGTGCGTGTGTGGACCCCCCGAAATAGCAGTGGCCACCCCCTGGCCACCCCATGTAAAAAATTGTAGCTCCGCCACTGTATATTACAGAACTCCATGACGCTGTACTTTATGTGATGCTCAATATTTGTTCAATATTTGTTTCCACTCTCACGAAGTCACAGTAAATCACCAGCAGAGGGCAGTCTAAGACACGCTAGCCATTCACACACTTTTGAAAATACTTAAGAATGCTAATACGAGGTAAAACTATAAATAATACCGCATTTTATTGTTGTTTACGTTTTTATACATTTGGGTTGCTGAATTCTATTTGTTAATCTTATATTTAATGTGCTTTTGTTGGTGTGTATATTGATGCGGTTAGGCATCAAATGACAACTATAATAATGGCACGAGTTACGACTGAGTTTTTTTGGAAAAAACCCTGTGTGATTCAGATTTTCATGAATCAAAAACTCGTCTGAACACCTTCTCGGTGGCGGTGACGCCCACATCCATGTGACTGATGCAGGCGTGCAGCGCAGTAAGTTTGTGCTCTCACTCACTCCTGCAGCGCGCGAGCTGCGACTCATAGCCGTAGAAGATGATGATGATGATGGTGGTGGTGGTGGTGGTATGTAGGCTGTGAGTAACGCAAACAGAGCGGATTCAGATCTTACAACATAGTGAGCACCTGCTGGTGGCAGTTCTGAGAGCTTGAGCTCTGGGTGTGACGGCTGTCTTTTGTCCTCCACCTGCTTCCTCTCAGATGAATTAACTGGAATATGCTCTCTATTGAACTGGATCGTGTTGGAATTACGTTTAATTGAAAAGTTAGGCGTGCTTATGCTCCGTAGTTCACCGGTGCATCTGTGTGTCAGCGGCACTCCTGGCGCATCGGTAACTCATGTGTTTTTGTGATTGTTGGTGCTCGTGTAATGTCACCCAGTGAGTGAGCGCGCTCCAGATGCACTCGCTGTTTGATCGGAATTGGAAAGGGCTGGGAATCGATCTGTCTCCGGTCTCGCTGCCCCACGTTGCCGTGAGGATGTTCAGCTGTGTCGGGTGTTTTTGGGTGCTCCTGTCCTCCGCCCTGGTCGCGGTTTGCAGTTTCAGTTTCATCTCGCCCGCGTGGATAGTGAAGGACCATCTGAAAAACAAGGACTCCGTGAGTTTTGGGCTCCTGTGGCACTGCTCCGAGTCTGTGGATCAAATGTACAGATGTTACACCTTTGGCGGGCTGGGCAAATTTCAAGAGATCCCTTCAAGCTCTTGGCAGGTAGGCTGGATATGGATATCTATGTTAAACATGCACTAACACATAAAGGTATGAAATGCAACTTTTGAATAAAACGCAGCCTGACCTACAGAATTATTACAGCCTCAGTCATGCTGCAATCACATAGGAGAACTTTTCTGTCCTGGTCTATGATTTTAAAGAATATTGTTTTGTTTAAACATTTTGAAAGAATAGAATGACACAGATTAAAAGTTTATTTATTTATACTTTTATTTTTGAATTCGAAATTCATTGTGTTCTCCATTCAGACAATTTAAATTTTGTGTCAATTTATACAGGAAACTCATAAAAAATGTTAATATCAAGAATATGCGATGTTGCCCCCCATTAATATGCAATAGATGAATTTATCAGACATTTTCGAAAATTGCCAAGTGTTTTAGCTGAGTTGAGTTTCTCTTAAAAAGTTTTTATGTGAGAGCCGCTCCTCTTTGTCAAGACAGAACATCACAGTCATTTTATTAGCATCTTGAGAGTAGCTTTAACCCATTTGAACATCTAAATCAGAAAGAATGTTTTCGTTTTTAAACACTGAAAGTTATTTGACGCTTTTGTTAGCAAGTATAAGGCTTATCCAAGAATCCTTTTGAAGGCAGTCGTTACAGTTACACAATATATCTAGAATTCACATCATCATACATTGCAACAAATTAGATTATACCTCTTGGTTGGTCGGTCTGTATTCAGATATGTAATGAAATATTTTAAACAAAGACTATATGGGTGAAGAAGTTTCCTTTTGCAAGATTTTCCTTTTGTCCTAATTGAATAGTCAGATTTATTTTCTATACACTTTTGCTTTGAAAAAAAATTGGATCGTGAAAGTAAAATATATAATCACATGGCCTGTACCTTGTCGATGATGGGAAAGAGCAAACATTGCTTATCTCAGCGCAGGGCATAGCTTTGCTCAATTGACACATAGGTCTATTCTTAGCAGGAAAGTGCATCAGTCGTTTTCAATAATTCAAAGCTCATAGAGTTGACTACTGGAGCATCCCAGTAAATGCTGATCAATCCTACTGGTAAAAACGAAAACATAGTTTACATAGCCTGTTGAAATATTCTTTTGCAGTTTACAACCTTGAAAGGTTTAAAAATGATCTGTAGGGTCTTAAAACTGGGTCACTTGAAGAAGTCCATCATCTAAGCAAAGGGCACTATATGTCAAATAAAGCTCAAGATTTCTGCAGAGGTTAGTCAGACACTGAGTGTTCAGCAGGCTTTATCAGACTGTCCTCACTAATGTTTGTGAACTCAGAGCTGATTTGTCCTTGGGAAACATCTGCCTATAGCAGCTTCATCATAGAGTCTTTGCTTCTGTGCACATATATGATCATTAGAATAGCAAACATATCATATTACTTTCACTTATATAAAATGCCCAAGAGGTTTCATCTTTTATTTCACACTTTTATCTTTTCCATTGTCTTCGGTTCATTTTGACCCATTTTCAGGAAGAGAAAAACCAATATAAATACCACATTGTTTTTGATATTGGAACCAGGCTTTGTCACACTTTGTCAGGATATTGAAATAAACACATTTAACAAAAGCCTTTTTTAAAAACTGTTTTTACAAAAAGTATTTCACTTGTATTTGACCATTCACTGTTCACCTTTTTGAATCAGATGACTTTACATGTGAAGGGCCAAATCTTACTAAATGCACTGTTTTTCATGATAGGAATGATAAGGCTAAAGGTCACCTGGAGTAAAAAGGCTCCAGGATGTAATTTTCTCCTTAACTACCTGGCAACAAAAACACTAGAGCTCTTTTCTAAACACCTGTAGTACTGAAACGAATTGTTTTGCATAAATGGGAAATGTGGATTTATTGTGATGGATGTGCAAAGTGGGCTCATATTGACAGCTCCTGACATAATGGAGATTTATGTGTGAAGTAAAAATGAGGCTCTGTACAGTGTTCATTTTGTTAATTGAACAGAATATTATGAAATATGTCAGAAAGAAAAGAGGAAAAAATAAAAACAGGTCATGGAAGGTGGTGTTTAGACCTGTTGTATTCTATTCATGATTTCCAACAGGGATCAAATTCCTATGACAGTATCTTTAAAGTAAATGTTCTAAAAATAGGTTTTTGAACAGATTTTTTTTTTCTTATATACAAATGATATAATATTTTGAATGCTTTGCAGAGGCGTTCCATTGACTTCAGTTGTTTTTTAAATTAAGTTACATCTCTACCCTGTATCTAAAAATACATCTTACACAAACCTCTTCATGGTATTAAATTTTAAGAAGTACGTTATTTTTTTTTTCAGTTGTCCCAGAAGGACATATATAAAGTCCATAGTAATGTAGTTTAGCATCTGTGTTGCCCCTGTTTTCAACAGACCTTTTCCATTTCAGAAAATACAGAACACAGTAGTCTTCCTCTTGTTCCCTTAATACCCTAAAGCTCTCTCTCTCTCTCTCTCTCTCTCTCTCTCTCTGTTTTCTCTGAAGCACAAGCAACCTTGTGTCTTATGATTTATGTATGGATAAAAAATTAGCATTTGAAAGGAGATATTAATAAATTGCATTTCTTGGATTTATAGAAGAATTTGAAGGGTGGAGGATAAAGATGTTCTGTCCGCACTCAAGGCATTACAGAAAGAAAGGAATGGATTTGGGATCAACGTTTGGCATTGATGTGTGCACGTCTTCTGCTAAAATGCTTCAGCACATAACTGAGTGTACACAGCTCTGATTGCTGAAACATTTATTTATGAGCATTGTTAGCACTGCCATCTTTGTTGTTTTGGAGGTGAAGGGTTTGATAATGTTTCTGAGTAAGCTATAAATGCACATCTTTAAAGTTGATGTGCATAATTATGGTTTCAATGTAAAAATACTTTCTCCTCTCAGTTTAATGTACTGAGACAACTGTAAGTAAGTCATTGCTAGATTCCTCAAAGAGCATAAACACTCTGGCTGTGTGTTGCTTTCAACATTGAGTATATTTGAATGTTTGGTTGACTTCTGAATTAACCAATGGTGTGAGTTTGGAGCCATGCTGCTTGTTCGGACCAATGGCAGACCGGGAGCCTTCTGAAAGGCTTTTTAAGAAAAATAGTAGCAATTACTGACATTACACACCTAATAGTCTCTGCACGTTATATGTTTATTTACATAGAAATTGATTTGTTGGTGAAGATCTGTTGAAGCCATTAGGGGCGATTATTGATGACTCATGTACAGTACAGTGGCCAAAATTATTAAAATGGTTTTAAGTCAGTTATTTCTGTAGTGCTGGTGTTTGAGCTGGAAATATCAGTTTACGTTTCCGAACATTCATTTAGCCAATTATTGTAATAATCCAGTGAGATTTTTGTTTGCACAAGGAGTCCGACAGCAGCCAGTGCTACACACAGAGATCTGATCTGATCATCATTCAATCATCCTCAGAACAAACTGAGACTAAATCCAGAAGAAATGTGGCAACGTCGCCAAGATGCGTCAAGAAACCTTAAATGCTACCTGAAAAACTATCCACAAGTGAGAGCAAAAGCTGCTTTGAATGCAAAGGAAGTTCACATCAAATGTTGATTTATTTTATTTAATAGAAGTTAATTGGTTAAAAAAAAAAATGTTTATGACCGCATCCTCGTTTTACAGCATTTTTACACTAGTGCCTAAAACAGTACTGTAGCTTTGCAGGTAGGTTTCCTGAAGTATCTTGGAGTCACAGTTTTGGATTTATTCTGTCTCGATTTGTTCTGTTTCTTCATGTCATTCCAGACGCATTACACTTTAAGCTCATTTACTCAATCACCCCAAACTGTTCCAAACTTAACTTGCATATATTTCTTTCTTAAGATATTTTGAAGAATGTTGGTAATCAAACAGTTGATGGCCATAAACCTCAGTGGTATTTTCTGGAAGTCAGTCAGTGGCTGTTGGGATGTTTGTTTCCTTTATGTATGTGTTATTCTATCTATTAGGGGTGACAGATAATATTGTCTCCAAATTTTAGACAGAAATATATTCAGTCATGTCCGATAGCAAATATTGTATGTTTTCAATATTATCAGGATATAAGCAAGGTAACATTTAATAATCAATTAATGATCAGATTTCTTTGCAAACTCGTTCTATTAAACTCTGACTTCATTTGTTTCCATTTATATAGATGGGTGATATTTCGGAAACTGTTCCTATCCCCCAGGGATCAGAAAATCTTGAAAGTTTCTTAAGAATTTCCTGTTTGTGTTGTACCAAGTTTTGCTAAATTAACTTTGGCCAGTTAGTCATTATGGGCCACACCCACGAATATATTGGCCCTGTCTCCACAGTTAATTAACTTATCAAATTTGGTTTGATATCTTTTTCATTTCGGAACCAAGTTTGAGATCTCTATAGCTTATGGTTTCTCATGTTTAGAGAATTTTATGGCTGAAAAAAAGTAGCAAACAATACAAATATAGTTGATTTTGAGCAAGTTCTGTGCTTGGACGCCTAAAATAAGCAATCTAGCTTGCAAGTTTGCAAGTACATTGATATAAAATGTAATTCTGACATGCTTTGCTGGCTCAATCACATAAGATATCATGCAATTAGCACTGGCTTATCATTCAAAAGGGAGATCTATCTTTTTTTCTCGCTTCTCCACTCTGACAGAGGCTGTTGTCACGCATGGGTGGCTGCCTCTTTCAGGTTTGGGTGGTCTCATGTTAAGTGTTGTGCCCACTCGGCCATCAAGCAATAGATACAGTACTTTTTCATCATGCCGCCACAGTCCTGCCTCGACTCATTGATGTGCAGATTATTCCATTTATTTTAAGACCCCCCGTCACATGTTTCCCATATACAGACACTCACTCATGTTTCTCAGCATGCCCAGTGCTCCTTTCTCTGTAGATGGCAAAGGCTCATGGGGCTTGTGTTTAGGTTCACAGCATGAAAATTTTATGGAGTTTCGTAACTAATGGCACTGCAGGTTTTGAAGAGGTGAACGTTAGATGGTTAACTAAGTACTATAACTGACAATGAGTTATATAGAGCTGTAGCTGTCCTAAATCACAAAACACAGTCTTGTTTATAGTCTAACTCTAGATTTTTACATTTGGCAGCAAGGTCGTAACCGTGTCTTAAACAATGGGACCAATTTGTTTTATTCTCGTTGGGAAAGCATTATGAACTATTTGCCAGTATTTTAAAATATGCACATTTGTATGCCTAATATATGTTGGAAACACAAAAATGTTTCTTGTCTCATCACATTCAGTTAGCAATTCCAAGAATCACATAAGTGTTTAATTGTAAATGGCAAAACGTAAGAAAAAAGTTGAGTAGTTTGTATCACTATGTTACTGTCAGTCATTTAACATTTCCTTTGTAAAATAATTGGCAAATATTAAATGTTTTGCCACTTTAATCTTATTTCACTCTCTTCCAATGTTAAATTGGCACTTTGTGCTGGAATTTGCACTCTGCTTCTGTGAACCATAAACATGCCTGCTTTAATTTAATTGCCCATCTCAATCATTTTGACTTTGATGAGTGCTGTAGGACCACTGAGGCAGACCTGCCTAAAAATGGGGAGACTAGTCCCTCTAAATGTCTATAGCGAATACAACCTTGTTTGCCAATTGTATTTAGGCTTAATCACCACTATCTTGATAAACAAAATGTGTAGGAATCATAAACATTTGTTGGTGATAGAGCTGCAATTGCGTAAAAAATGTCAGTGTTTCTGGTCTCAGATTCCAGTTCTTTCAATACATTTTTCACAGTTGAATCAGCAAAACCTGATATTCTTGCTTACTGCCCACAATACCCTCTTATGTTTTTGTGCTGCATTATTGAGACATGTTCATAGTTTCCAGTCAGAGACTGTGTTTGTATTCCTGCTTCAGACTCTATTGTTTTGTGGTGGATATTTTGTGATTCTCTTTGCCTCCATCATCTCCATGTTTCAAAGCTCTGTGGGCCAAAGAGCACATGCAGGATGCTTCGATACATCTCGATGCTGACAGACAACCGTTATGACTGTGATTTTACTGGCAGCATACTCCTAATAGAGAAGATATTAAGTGAAGTTCAGCCAAAACTAAATATTTCTGTCTCTTTTGAAAGTGCATATTTAAATGATGATGCTTGTTGGATGTGTAAATACAGTGAAAGCAGAATTAACAATTTTAATCTTAAAACCACTAGTATAAGTTTGATATGTGAAAAGGGCTTGTGTTTTGGTGGTAAAAAAACAACAACAAAAAACAGGGTCACATCTGTCATCATGTCTAAATTTTATTACTTTTTGTGTTAATCTAAAATTTGATCTTTTATTATCATGATTTGATGGCAGGCTATATCCAGTTGCACTTTTTCCTCATCATGTTTGCATGCCTTAAAGTAAGAAGACCCATAATCACTAATAGAGCTTCTTTCCATCAGTGTGTAAGTCCCCATGGGCACGAGTGTACTGTTGACAGGCTGAGTTATTAGTTCTTGTTGAGGAAGTCATTCTACCCTGGGCTACAGAAATTGGACAGCGATGACTGTGTTGGAAGAACGGAGTGTGTGGAGGAAGTAATGCTTGCCAACCGGTGAAGTCTCACTCAAACTGTTAGATGTGACAGAACGGTGAGGAAGTTAACATTGGATGTTGGGCTGATATTAAATGCTGCCTTCACTAGTGCAGTTAGTGCACTAGTTTTCCTAAAATCTTGAACCCTGAGTGATGGGATTTGTTGGGGAACTTATCCTGCATAGTTTATGCTGTAGACATTTTTAGTGCTTTAAAGGAATAGTTCACCCAAAAAATGAAAATTACCCCATATTTTACTGGCCCTGAAGCCATCCTAGGTGTACAGTGGAAAGCATTCAGACCCCCTTAAATATTTCACTCTTTGTTATATTGCAGCCATTTGCTAAAATCATTTAAGTTCAGTTTTTTCCCTTATTAATGTACACACAGCACTCAATATTGACAGAAAAACACAGAATTGTTGACATTTTTGCAGATTTATTAAAAAAAGAAAAACCACCCAGAATGATCATATCAGTATTATTAATTATTATTAGTTATTGATTATTTCAATGTTAAGCGAGCATTATCATTGGCAGCAGAATCAACAGAGACCAATCCGCTTGCCTCATATAGTAAATTACGTATATGATGAGAGCAGAGCTTTTGTTTAGTTTTTGTTTTTTTTATTTTTAAATTGTTTAAATGTTCCCTGGTTCCCGCCTCCTTCTCAACATGGCAGACGGCAGCAGGCATATGTCACTCTCGGACAGCAGCCACCTCTCCTTGACACCGGGACCACAGGATCCCTCCTGTATCACAATCACTTCAGCACCACCGCCTCGGGCAGCCACTGGTGGCCTCCGCTCCTCCTTGCTGCCTGACCTCCTCGGTACCGTAATCCTCCTCAGCAGAGAGGGATGTCTGACAGCTTGTTCCTCCTATCTCCCAGGTTTCGACACCAGTGTAGCAAAGTTCGTAGATATGAGGAGTAGGAGATGGGAATAAGCGAATATTTAAAGCTGCAGTCCATAGGTTTTTACCTGCAATTGTTTTTATTTGCACAATAGTCTTCAGTGTGCTCCAGCACAGATGAATCTAATGTTTTGACCTATTTTTATTATTGTTTTTTTTTTTTCTTAGTTTAATTAAGTTTAGTACATTTTCTACAGAATCCTAGTCCCTGCACCCAGTTAAAAAACCCTCTGGTCTAGAATGCTATGTAAATGTAATGCACTAGGGGATGGGCTCACAGTTCATAGAATAGCTCCTTACCTCTCTCACACTTTCCTTTCGCTCTCTCACATCACATGCTCTTTTTTTTTTTCTGGAGGTCCTTGTAGTCTGTATCTTGAGAAGGCAGCAGTAATTTCCTGCATCTGAACCTGTTAAGGGTTCTCAGCCCCCGGAACCAAACCACCGAAGCTGCAAGTTTTATCATGGCCGCCACATTGCTGTCTAATGAAATGATGGATGAGGCCTAGTTTCTCTCTCTCCCTCTTTCTCTCAGCCTCTCTCTTCCTCTCCGTGCCAGAATGAGAGAGAGTGCGCACAGAGCAGAGCAGAAGCATGGCAGTCCCAGCAGAGAGAACCCACATATTAAACTGGCACAGGGGCCAGCAGATCAGCTGTCAGGCTCAGAGATATACAACACCCCGGCTCCGTGCATTTATACAGAGAGCAGAGCAGCATAAGGGGAGGAAGCTTTCAGATCGAAGTGAGTCACTCAGTACATGACCCAAGGTTTTTTTCACTCCAGATTTACAGGATCATATTTAGAGAGCTCCTCCTTTATCTGTTCTGCACATGAGTTTACATAGTCCTTGAATCGGTGATGTTCATTCTTTATTGCAATAAAAAAATCTTTATTGTATTAGTACTAAATAAAAATATAAAACAAAATATAAGAGAGATATAAGAGTTGTGTTTGTGGAACAGGACTCAGGGGAAAAGTTACCTCCAAATCAGATCAAGCCCAGAGAGGATTGGGAAGCAAATTAGTGTCAACCCCATTTATTCAGCCATTTATTCATTTTTTTCAGCCCTGTATACAACTGTATTAACATCCATCTCTAGTGATTCAATCACAAGAGGTCAGGAATATCTCCAATATTTATACTTAAGTTTCTTATTTTCATCAACGATGCATTTATTTGATCAAAATACAGTAAATTAATATTATATAGTATTATTAAAATTTTTACAAATACAAAAATGTAGTTTAGTCCTGTAATGGCAAAGCTGAATTCCAAATTTTTATTTTTTTTTATCATATTGACAGTTATGCCGCTTAATATTTTTGTGGAAAGCATGATACATTTTTGTCAGGATTATTTGATAAATCAAAAGTTCAAAAGAACTGTGTTAATTTGAAATATAAATCTTTTGTGATTATTAGTGATATAAATAAAAAATTCCAGTTTTAGTTTCACAACCATGACAGCTTTAAATAAACATGTTAATTATAATAATTAAAGCCTTTGACTGCTTATCATGTCAGAGCAGTTTTCTCCTCGGATGCCCTCAACATTGACCTCACCATCTCTAGGCTTTGATCCCTCAGGAACTCAAAACAAGAAGCTCTAATTGTAGCAAAAGCATCTGAATGCAATAAAGATCAACAGAAGAGTGACATTGTGAGCTCAGCATTTGATGGGATTTAATCTGGCTGTGGTTTATTGATAATACACGGCACATATTAAAATGATTTTGGATTCCTCTGGGAACAGCAGTGAGAGGATTGTGGATGAGAGCGCTCAGCATCAGCATCTGTGGCAGAGATATGGCGACAGTTTGGATAGGATGGCATGCTGGCATGATAGATAACAGTAAATAATAGAGACTGTGTTCTCACACTAGTATTGAGAAACTGTGATCAGAGTCCTGGTTGCTACATAAAAACTTCACAAACAGGAAATAAACTCTGTTTGAGTGCATATATATAGGCAGATTAATTGTACACACTGCGGAATTGATTGCAAATCTATCCATCCACTATAGAATTAGAGTCCATTTATCTGTAAGAATTACAAATCATTCATCCATTCAATATAGAATTGTGAGTCCATCCATCCATCCATCCTTCCTTCTGTCCTTCTGCTTTTTTCATTCAAATAGCATATTATGTTTTCTGCCTCAATTCAGATTTAGTTTATATTCAAGAAAGGGCATTATAAAGTTATAAAACATTTGTGTCCAGGCCTAACCTCAAACATTATGTGAGAACATAACCACAAACTGTTATTAACTGGTTTAAATTCAGAAATTGATCTGAGCTCATCTGTTTGGGTTCTTCGCGGTTCAAGGCTAATCACAGTCCTATCTGATTTGGAATGTTCTAGCAGGCAGACCAGCCTGAAAGCAATTTGGCTTTTGTGAAATACAGAAGCTTCAGTATTTGTCACAGTGTTTGAATTCATTGGGCCTGGGATTTTAGATTTGTTTTTCCTGGCTTTAGGCAAATGTTATAGAATGGTATTTGTAGCCAAGACTCCGATGCGTTTGAACAAACAGCTGCTTGGACAGTAGAGTGTGCTGTGATGGATTGAGTTGCCAGTCTGGGATTGGATTAAGGGAGATTAACAATGTTAGCAGTGTATGGACTAAAAGGGAATTGTGGGTGATGTGATGCAGTCATAATAAAACAAAATTCATAATTCTTTGTACTTCTGTGGAAAGTGGATATTCAGTGAAAAACAAAAGTTGAGCAATTTTTTTTCCCATAGAATGAGAGCTCGTAGTGACTAGAGCTTCAAATATATGCCTTAAAAGAAGTTCTTAGGACATGCTGTATTTCAAGTGATGGGATATCTACCTGATTTGTTAAAATGGTTTCATTTACATTTGGCCACACAAACGTGTCTTATCAAAAGGGGTATACATTTTACTTATCAACTAATTTCAAGATCAAAGACCACAATAGGAGAGATGGCAGCATCAGCACTTGTAAAATAAGTTAATTTCACTACTTATAAGGAAGATGATTCTGTGTTGAGCATCTGAATCTTACTTTGTTTCATTTGTGCCAGTTTGCACGTCAGCTTGTTGAAGAGGTATCAGAGGAATCAGAGGATCAGAGGAAACTCATGAAGTGGCCAGGTGTAAACAGGCCCATAGTAATTCTAAAAATTGTTTAAAATAAGTGTCTTAGTGTTTTTTCAGTTGTCCCTATGTAAAAGATGACACAAAGTAGTGACTTTTTAGTAAGCATTAAAAATTAGTGCTTCTAATTAAGTGCTAAAATGCAGTTGCAAATGTTGGATAAATACACATACTCATCCTTGCACTAATAACATGTGCAACAGTTTACTTTTACTGCCAAATTATATAAAGTCTAATTATAATGATAGCACTTTAATATAAGGACCAAATGTTACTAGTTGCTTATTAGCATGCCTGTTAGTTACATTGGCTGTTTATTAGTACTTATTCTGCACGACCATGTTCGACATCCCTAATCTTACCCAATACCTAAAATTAACAACTACTTTACTAACTAACAATAAGCAGCAAATTAGTTTATTGAGTTTGAGGCAAAAAAAACAAACATACGCATTGGAAATAGTGTGTGACCATTATAATTAATTCTTAACTTACACTGGAAAGATTTCTGCAACATCTCTGGATTTAGTGTGCACTATGGGCACTGTGCTTTGATGTTTTTAAGACTTCTGACAATACCTAATATTCAAGACCGCAAATGTGGGTATATTTGGACACTGTCTTTGGTACATTGCAGTTTTAAGGAATGATGTTGACTGATGATTTTGCACACACAAAGGGTTCCTCCACCCCAAAATGTGTGATTAATTACTCACCCTCATGTCGTTCCAAACCCGTAAGACCTCTGTTCATCTTCAAAACACAAATGAAGATATTTTTGATGCATTCTGAGAGCTCTCTGACCATCCATAGACAGCAATGGAATTAACACGATAACACAAAATCGGTAAAATAATTCGGTAATAAATCGGTAATAATTCTTTACAAAGCTATGAGAATAATGTTTGCATGCAAAGGCAAATTAAACAAAAATTGAATAACAAGTTTATTCAGTAATCTGTGTCTTCCCTGTCACTGTAGCACCTTTTTGGAGAACATCCACTGCACCCAAATAGCGTACGCTCTTCTTTGTCAGCCACAACACATGGTCAAAATACGCTACGGTGACACGGAGGAGATGAATACAAAATACAAAAAGTATTTTCCTAGCTTCATAAAATGATGGTTGAACCCCTGATGTCACATGGATTATTTCACCAGTCTCCCTGCTACATTTCTGGATGTTGATCAGGTTAATTATGGGAGGGTTAGAGAGCTGTCACAATGCATCAAAAATATCTTAATTTGTGTTTTTCGAGGAAGAATGGAGGTCTTGAGGATTTGGAATGGCATAAGGGTGAGAAATTAATGACAAAATTTTCATTTTCAACTTTATAAGCATATTACAAACACCAGAAAACATGTAATCGTTAAAAACAATTTAATCTTTACATTTAAGTTTTTTGATTAAACTGAAGACAGATGGAGACAAAAGTGATGCATTTAGAGATAGTTGCAAGGTAAAAAGTGCTGTTATAAGGTAAACAAAAATGTTCCTGAAACTCAATGGAGTGGAGCAAATATTGCCCCTTCCTAAAAAACCTTAAGTTGTGACATCATGGGAGACGTGCGTTTATCGTGTCATGGTTCACATTGTTGAGCATTACCTGCTCTTGATTGATTTTTCCCTGCCATTGTGACATTCAAGATCCTGTTAGCAGTGCAGTCTGCCTGTTTGCAGGGAAGATGAGTTCTGACTTATTAAAAATAGATTGTGAGGCATGGAAAAAAGGGAAGGAGGGAAGAGAGAGAAAATGAATACATATGGACAGAACTGAGAGGTATAGTCAGAGTAAAAGTGAAGGCTAAAAAAGGAACAACGTATCCATGACGAGGAAGATAGGTAGGAGATGAAATGATGAGAGAGTCGGCAGCCTTCTTCCTCTAGGTGGAGGACAGAACGCTGAGTCAGAGCTTTCACCTCACATGATGTCCATTACTTAAACAGCCTGTCCGCTTCAGCAGCTCCACAGGAGACCCTCTGGGTAGTTTATGTATTGATTTAACCGTGAGCCCAGGACCATTTTTTAGCGTAAATGATTGTTCGCTTGGCTTGATGTGTAGGGTACATGCTCTGCTGTGGGCTTGTTTCCATCAGCGGTCCTCGCGCACAAGCCATTTGTAACGTGCATGAGCAGATGGATCACTGACCGCACAACAGCCTGCAGAGCAGATGTGTTAAATCTTTTCAAATAAAGAGCTGAGCTGTTGATGTCAGGTCAAAAACCTTTATGAAGCCGGCTTCTCATAAATGTTTGTTCTTTCACACAAACAATACACAGAGTTCTCATTTTTCCCCAACCTGGGGACACTTTAATAGAGGCATATCATGGAAAACTGGATTTTTTTGTAAGAGCTTGTGCTTTGTAGGCACAGTCTAGCTGTCGGGACTCAAATGTCTGTTGACAGAAAATGATCATTCACAGTTGTCAGAGTAACATCACAAGCACATTAGCATATGACAGCACATGTTTACAAAGCAACAGGTGTTGGTTGCTCAGTCATGGTGGAGGAAGCAGAAGAAGATACATTTTTCATTCAGTATCAGCTGAAGAATCCAATCATAACTGTGGTCATTTACAGACGTCCTAAAGGTCCAGTGGAAATTAAGTATTTGCTCAAATGCGCAATAAATTAAAAATTAAACACCAAACAATACAATTAGTTGTCTTAAATGCTAGTACTGAATTTAGCAAAAATGAATATTAATTCTCAGATTTGCCAGTTCTAAAGATTACATTTAACAGTGCCATTACATTTATTAGTGTTGTTAATTTTAATTAATTACATTTTACATTTTTACATTTTCAATATTTTAATTTAAAGGCATTTTGTTTTGTGTTTTTGTTGTATTAGTGTTAATTTTTTAATATCTTTATAGTTTTTAATATTTTTATTTCAGTTTTAGTTTTAGTATGTCAAGCTAAATGTGAAATGATAAAAAAAAAATGTTTTATATTTTATTTCAGTTAATATTTATTTTATTTACAGAACTAATGGAGCTTTTTCTAGTTAACTATAATAACCTTGCTTTAAAAAGTAAAAATTGGGGCCATGAGCATGATTGTGCATGAACAAATTACCAAAACTATCCAATATACTATCCAATATATCTACTATCTTAGTAGATATTACTGTAAACCATGAAACTTCAGTTACCACAGTTTTCAGCTTTGGGTCCTGATATATTAAAAATAGGTAATAATCAGTTAATAAGCAGAAGGTAAAAACCAATAAAATCAAAAACTGTAATTTTACTTGATTTGGGTAGAAAAAATTCTGTATGGGCACGACCAAACTATCATCACACCCTTTACAAATATATATATACACACACATATGGATCTGTTTTAAGATAAGCTGTTGGAAAGGGTATCGGCACACATCACTTGGGAATAAAAAAAAAAATCTTGTTGAGTGAAAGGGTCTTATACACAACTTTCATCATGCTCATCCAATGATCAAGGCACTCAGCCTATTATTTGCGCTTCCCGTTGAACTGTCAGGGTGAATTTCTGTCTCATGGCTCACATGTCCACATTTCTAGAGTGGAACTGAGCCGTTTTAATTAATGGTTGCACACGTTTTGACAAATGTTTTTGATAAATTGTGAATTTGCTATTTGTGTACTGTTGCATCACTTTTAACAAACCGCTGACTGCAAAGAGCTCAGCACTGGTCAGGATGCAGGAGACACACTTTAAAGTAAGTCCTCTTGAAGGAGTAAATTATTTTGCAATCAGGCTGATGCAACCTCTGCTTCTGGGTTTGTAATTCACTCCATCGCATCATTTGAAAACGACTGCCAAAAACTTGGAGTTTATTTGTCTTCAAGCCCTTGAAACCAGTTTCCTTATATTTTAAGCATGTTTTATGAAGTGTATTAAATTTTATTGCAGAAATAAGAATAGGGTTATTCAAGCACATGATGTTTTTTCTGAGCAAGACACAAAATACCATGTTTGTGATTGAGGCTAAAGATGATTGTTCGTTGTCGGTGGTTATTTAAGTGGTTGTGTTGACTGTTCAGATGGCGACATGATGACATCTTCATCGTCATGGCCTGTATAGGGAGTACTGCAGTTACAGTAGTATTTCATGCAGCACAGGAGAGCGCTGACAGGCTGAAGTGTTCATGCATAAATGCAGGAGTAAGTGCGCAGAGTGGCTTTATGGAGAGCGGGTGAGGTGTACTCAAGGACAACTTCCACTCTCCTTTTCCTCATCTTTTCAACTCCTAGACGAATGATTAATACCCTTGTTCTTTTATTCCATTTCTGTGTGTGTGTATGTGTGTGTAATATATATATATATATATAAATACATATTATATATTATACATAAATACATAAGTTTGTTGTTGTTGACACTGATAATATCAAAATTCCAAATCCATCCATCCATCCAAACAAGTTTTAAAGTGCAAGTTTGTGAAAGCAATACTGTTATTTTCTACACAATAAAACAAATATTATGTGTTGAGTCTATAGAAATGCGTATGTGCGTAGACCATAGTGTTTTTTTTTTTTTAAAGTGACATCAGCAGCTACTGACCTGACATGCATTATTCAGCGTAATTTGTCATTTTCATGGAATCATGCGAACAGGGATGGTTTTGACAACACTATCATTGGTAAGGCAAAGGAAACTGCAGAATTTTTTTTTTTTAAAGATAATTCATTGTTTTGTAAATATACCCATAGTTAATCTTATACATCCTTTGAGCCACTATCATGTCAAAGAAAAAAATCATGGAATAGGAAGAGTCTGGAGAATCGGCGTATAATAGGGAAACCCATCCTCAGGGCAGACTGGAGGAATAAGTTGTCAGAATAAGTCAGTCACAGTAGTTCCATTAAACTATGAATGAATTGCTAGCATGCAGCTTAATGCATACTAAGAAGAATATACTTTAAACTGGCTACTATAACTAGAATGTGAAATAGACTGCAAAATGCAGTAAATATTTCTAACAGTGACCAACGAGTTGCATCAAGTTATAATTTCAGAAATAACAAAAATTCAATTCTTGCCTAAATCATTATAGGTAAAAATCCCTAGCTCTAGCACTAAAAAAAAAGCATTAATATCCCTGCGTCATTATACAGCACTTGTAAACAGGTTTGCTAATGTGTGTGAGTGCTGATTTTTCACACAGTAATGTGTTGTTTGTTTACTCTTACAGACGGATCTCATGATCCTTAAGTAAATGCTTTCAGCCTCATTTATTATATTTGAACTTTGGTCAATTCATGTCATCTCTGCAATATGTTTGGCACAAAATAAGAAAGCAGACATGTTTATGAATCTATCTCCATGTTTAATCTTAGCCAGAGCTTTTCTCTGTGAGAAATGTAGGATATCTGCTTGAAAGCCTGTATTCTTTGTTTTTAACAAGATAAAAAGATGAACCCTTTCTCAGCTCTGAATCTTCCATACCATCATTAGTGCACCTAGAAAATGCCTCCACATCTACAAACCCTCTCATTTGCGCTTAGACCATCTACCATTTTGATGTATTATTAACAGCCCTGCCGATGGGGAGGAAGGCTGCAAAAGAGGAGGACTGAAAAGAAAGAGTCTGAAAGTGGTGAGAGCGTAATAGGGAGGGGGTGCTGTTTTATCTTTTCTTCCTTGTTTTTGCCCCACGCTCTGCGTGAACCCCCATGAGACATTAGCGTCCATTGAGCAGACATGGCTTTTGTGTCCGGTGAGCTGACATTGTGGACTAATGGGGTTGCTCGGGGGCTTTGTGTCTTCATTACAAAACATCAGATTCAGGCTCTGCCCTGCATTCCTCAACTGGGTCCCATTGATCGATAGTTAGCTTGTTACTTATTGTAGCATCTAATATGCTCTGAATTATGGACAGTTACAATGTTGGATAGTATATCCAGTAGTGTTTGATTGCTTTAGGATCGCATTTTCCTATTTCATACAAAACCAAAGATAACTCTGAGACTTCACACTATGCGCAGTGAGGAAATCTAGACTTTTGCATAATACAAGCAATACTTGCTGTAGAAATATATAAAGGCTATATTCATAATGAAATACTAGGTGTTGTGGCTGTGTTTAAGGAATGTTATTCCAGCTGAATTTCTTGCTGGTCAACATGTTTGTTTATTTTCTCACGATTGCTCAGATGCCGAAAATGGCTCTTCAAAACATCCATCCTGCTGCTTCTGCAGGCTGTGCTGGCTTTCCTGTCTTAAGAGACTTACATAACCTCTTCCTTGAGTCCACCTCCATCGGTAGAGTGGGCATACTGTAAATCCCACACCCACCCACAGCAGCTCTGTGAATACCCAGCATACATTGAGGCTAGAGTGCTCTACAACCCTAACTCAAGTATTCTGGTTGAAGCCCTCACAGGTAAAAGTTTTTCTTGCTGAAACACAATACAAAGACAAGAGCTTTTTATAAATGGCGGCAGCCTTTTATTTCGAGTAGCATGAAGTCGGTGATGTGTTTGCTCAGTGTAGCATTGTATTTCTCTGTGTAACGTTTTCTGTGAGCAAACTGATGGACAGAATTAATTGGAGAACAGAAGTGTTTTGATCAGTTCAGTGAAGCGTTAGGCACACCTTGAAACTTTGTGCTGAATCATTCTGCTAGTGTGGTGTGGCATTGTTATTACAACAAATTTGACCCTATTTCTTTATAGTTCTCCTCAAAATGAAAACTCTGCCATCATTGAAGCTGCATGACTTGCTTTCACCTGCACAAATACAGATAGCTTAATGAATATTTGGTTGGGTGAATTTAATAAATTGGCAGGACACTGTGACTTACTTTACAATAAAGCAACAGCCAAAAACCTCATGTGACTTTATCATCAGAGCTTTGATTGGTTGGGGTGAACAACAAACCAAAATCTCAGCAATTTTAATACTAAAATTGTGGCAGACACCATTTCTCTCCTCTGCAGCATCCAGCCATCCACTTCCTTCTCCAAACCAAAGAGAAAACTGCATTTCCACTAAATTAAGGCTCCATCTAAAACTGCGTATTTTCTCGGTAGATACTTCATTTGAATAAGAACTTACTTTGTGGCAATTCAAAATGCATGCTCTATCTGGTAATCTTGTTGTTTGACTAGCTGTGCTAACTAATTTTAACAGTAATGAAAAGAATATGTCTTATTGGGGAAATGCATTTGAAAAATGGTGGATGGTCACACAGTAAGCACCTGTGGGTAAAGTGCATGACCCAGGTTGTCAAAAACAGAAGTGAACTGTATTAAGCACTTCAAAGACTTCTTGTGGGATGCAGTGTCATGTATGTCAGAAGGGACCTTGGCTGAGTTTAATGTGCTTGAGAGATGATTTCCCCTAGTGTGTAACTTAAATTTCATAGTTATGTTCTTATCTGTAAATGTTATAAATTCATGCAAATGTTTGCATTTTGCAGAAAGGCTCACCCTGACAGCAAGCAAGACTCCAGTAAACTTCACAGACTTAAAAAAAATAAATTATATGCACAACAGAGAATGTCAGTGCAGAACTGTTGATGATTTGTTGTTTGAAGTTAAATTTAGCTTTTAAATTGCCAATATTTAATTAAAATACAAGTACAATAATACAATTATACAAATAATACAAAGTACAATTAAAGTACAATAACTCTAACGGGATTATGACATGCAATGTAAATTGTAAATCTTTACATATATAGACCATACTTAGCGTTGCACAGTATTTCACTTTTAAAATGATTGAGAACGAGTCTGTGAGGAACAGAACTAGAGTGGTTGTAAGTCTGTTCTTCATAGGGCTAGCTTTTATCCATGTAAAATCTTTCAGCGCACATAATATATTGATTACATTCATGCATTTTGTTTGCATGGCCTTCAGTTTGCACAGTGCTTGTAGAAGAGCGTTGTGCAGGATGTGGAATGAATAGAAATAAAATTTTTATTTTTTATCCGCTTAATCGTTTATGGAAATAATCGTTAGTTACAGCCACAGTCACATTATGGAAATAGAATGAGTTATGAATGGCATTTCATGCTGACTGAACCTCAGGGCTAGTAATAAGAAGGTAACTGCTTCGAACCCTGCTAGCAGCGAGCAATGAACCATAACCATAGTGCCCTTCACTTAACCCGAGGTTTCCCCAGGAAGACTGATTCTGTAATAAGTGTACTGTAAATCACTTTGGATAAAAGCAGCTGCTAAATTAAGGAGGAACTAATTAAGGAGCGAGAGCTAAGGGGGTGGTGGTGGTGGAAAGCAGGGGAGATACAAACTGAGTGGAAGGGCAAAAGGTGAAATGAGATAAAGCAAAAAAGATTTAGCTCTGCATGACACCTCTACATGGCCAAAAATGTTCTTCTTTTAGTCAGTTCAGAGGACACATGGTAGGCTTCACGCTGCTGGAGGCCGGTGGGCTGATATTCTGTGAGTAGCCCAGACAGCCATTCAATTGGGCGGGAGTTTATATGAGGCATGGGTGCACCAGAGCTTGGCTGTTGGCTTTCAGCTGGAGTTGACTCAAATCCATTTAACACCATCTCCACGGGATGCCCAGGGTTTGCCTGTGGCGCTCAGATGGCTGGTTATACTCGTATGAGAAGACAGGATGGGGTAAGTCGCAGAGAAGTTGTGCTTTGCCCTGCCCTTGAGTTTTTAGTTGCAAATGTACTCACAAGGATGTTCATGCACACTAACAATGCGTGAAGACAATACTAACCTCTTGTACATCACATTCTGACCCGGACAACCATAAAACAAATCAGCTGAGACTTCCTCTAGCAGTGACTCTGTTAAGTGGAGCTATTTCATGCTGAGAGATACAACAATGGGCTCTCTAGTGCTGTTGTTTCTTGTCGTCATGACATTTCCTTCGTGCTGGATTTGTGTTTTGAACTTGACCTTTGGCTCTTCCTCCTTAGTCTCCAACCTCCTAATTCCCAGAGCATCTGTATACAGTTGTGCTGGGTGAGAGACCGGGTCAAACAGGGATGAAAACAAACTGTTGAACCAATAGAGGGAGAATACAAAATTCAGACCCTTAACATTTTCTGTTCCTTGTTTATTAATTTATTAAATATTTTGGCCAATGTCCTTATCTTTTCCTCCATGGGTGACATTAGAGGTGGGATGAATTTTTTTTTTTGGAAATTGTATTTTGCAATTGTGACTTGTGTCACAAACCAAACTTTTGAATGTTGTAATGTTTTATTTTATTATTGCTATATTTTGTGTATACATTTAGGTGTGAAGCTCTTATGTAGCTCCAGTAGTGTTTTATGTTAATAAATGTTCTTAAATAAATGACTGTTGACAGATGTTTTAATAATTATTTCATCGATAAATACTATTTGTCAAAAGTTTTGGGTTTTCAACAGTTATAATAATAAGAAATGTTTCTTATACCCCTTTCTGAAGGATCACGTGACACTGAAGACTGGAGTAATGATGCTGAAAATTCAGCTTAATTTTTGTGAGAATAAATGACATTTTAATATATATTAAAATAGAAAACAGTTATATTAAATTGTAATAATATTTCACAATATTTTGTTTTCAGAGTATTTTTCATCAAATAAATGCAGCCTTGATGGACATTAGAGAATTATTTGGAAAGCATAAACAAATACCTTGTTTTTGTTTTTAAACCACATTTAAGTCTAGAATTCTGCAGATTTTCTGTACACTTTAAAATCAGATCGAAAAACACAAAACTGATCCCATTTGGGCCTGGCAGTGAGTATGGAGAATGAGTCTCTCTCTTTGTTGTTTGGATCAAACGTGTCACCTTATATTTTCACTCACATTAAAACTGGAGGGAGTTTTTCAGCACATCCTCTTTGCATGACAAAACACTGGGATATTTCTTTCTCCAACACAAAGGGTCAGTGTAGTGTTACCTTTTGACTTTTACTAAATGGGACGCGTCTCCCTAATCGGGAATGTTATGGGAAATTTAGGCTACTGTGCTGCCTAACAAAAACATTGAAATCCAATTCCCTGATTTGCATTCCAATCTGAAACAGGCATCAAAGTCCATAAAAAACAATAATTTAGTCAAACTATCATTTATGGGAGAAAGGGATTAATTAATTATGGAACACAATTCTTCTCCTCTCCTTTCCTTCACTTTTAATTGCAAAAGCTTTTGGAGTTTACTGGTAATTATCATGGATAGATTACAAACATTTGGTGCTGTATCTCATCAGGCTAATTCAAATAGATGCCTCCTTTTGCTTATTACATATTTAAAACTATTTAATGTTTAAATGTTAACACTTTGTCATATGTCATTTGTCATATTTGACTCTACATATAATGAGATTGGAATATTGGGATAGAATGGACTGAAAGAGAATATTATGAAGAAAAAGAAGAGATGTTTTGAGAGACGGAATGAATGAAGAAGCGAGAAGGTTGAATGTTTTGGAGCTGTGCCATAGCCTCATGTGTAAAGTGATGTTCATGAAAGTCTGTTACGACACTAATGGTCTGTCTTTGATGAGACTCTACAGGGGGAGAAAGTGAGAGAGATGACATTCTAGGGACAGACACTTAGAGTGATTGGTGTGACTATTACCCCTCTGAACAGGAGATGAGCGAGAGGTAAAACACAGTGGAGGGCTGTTAAGAACAGCCGCTCATACATGTTACTCTGCATGTGTGAAGTAATGGCAAAGACTAACCCATGCTGCTCAGGACACTTTAGTACTGCGTGAAGTACATTGCTAAATGTGATGTCTATCAGTGGCCTACTTGAGATGCCTCCTGTTACAGCTAATTGCCATGTGTTAAATGGGTTTTATCGTTTTAAGTCAAATCTTTCTTGAGGGGAGGAGTTGCATGATTTTTCCCTGAAGCCAGAGAGCATCTGTGTTTCTCTATAGCTCCAAGATACTGTTCAATATTGTTGTCATTCTCTGGAGTAAAGAGATCACAGGTGAATAGGGGAAACATTTTAACTAATAGATATCACCATCATTTCCCAGTTGATTAATCACAGTAATTTAAGAGAATTGTTTTGTATTACAAGGTTTCTGAAATGTTTAAATATGCAAATGAAACATTATCTAATTAAATTTGCACAAATTTGCATACATTTCCAAAACTCTGAACATTAAATAAAGCCAGGTTTCTAAATTCCTGTTTAATTTTTTTGACATAGATTTTTTTAAGCACCTTACCTTTTAACAATATTTAGGCTACTGTAACTTAAATCTACAAATGCAAATTGATTAATGTAATGAAATGCCTTAGATATTAGCCTGAAAGAAGACATGTTATCAAAGGAAAAAAATGCCTGTAGTGCATTGCCTTAAATGAACTTTTTCTCCTGCCTTTTTAAATGGGTTCCTAGATGTTCCCTAGAGGATTAAACCAGTGTGCTCATATGAACTCTAGGTCACAGTGTACAAAATACTACGGTACCATTTAAACTATAAAAAAACGTCAGACACTTTTTTTTGTTTGTTTGTTTGTTTTCAGTGAAGGTTGCTCTGTGCCTCAAGGAAGAGGCCTGTGCAATGTAAGTGCACGCAGAAGTTGTCTGAATTCTTACATGAAAGGCAATAGGGAAAACGGATACATTTATAGAGTTCCAACAGAGGGCAGAATGACTAAATGCTGGTATAGATTTTTCTGCTCTGCCAAGAGAAGACTTGGTCAATATGTGTCTTGATTTGACCTTTTATATATATATTATATAATATATAATATAAATATATAATAATATGGCATGAGTGTGTGTGTGTGGATTTGAGCTTGATTGTAAGGAAATAAATGTGGATTGGAGCTTAATGTTCTTTAGGGCTGAAGGACTTTATTTCATTAAGCGAGAGTCTGAGCTCTAACACACCTCCCTCTTAATTGGCACTGCTCACTCTGCCTCTTAACTACAACTAAGCCAGCTTTGGACCTGATCCACACACACACACACAGACATACACACACACACACGCACACACTTTAGATATATGAGAAAATACTTCACCATGGTAACAAGACAGCTTCGACCTTGATTTCCAGTCTGTATGTCTAGTAAATCAAGTGCAAATTCCACTGAATATAAACCCTTGCAGAATAATAAGCCCCATCTTTTTTGTTACTCTAGCAGTCCTTATTCACTGTCAAGGGAAGTTGATGTTGGTGACATTTGGGTCTTTGAAATGAATTTGACTGCTGGATGAAATATTCCAGTTATTTCACATCATTTTCCATCTCTTAAAGGAATAGCTCACCTACATGAAGATTCTGTCGTCTTTTACTCGCCCCCGTGCCATTTAAAAAGCTATGACAATGTAAAGAGAAGTTTTCCAGGTTTTTCAACTTGATCTTTTAATAACAATACCATGTCAGTTGGAGAATTACTATAATAAATTATAGGTTAAAATGAACAACAACATTTCAAACTATATTAAATTAATTTGCTATGTGTTTTAAATCTAATTTACAGTTTGAGCTGAAGTGACTATGGCGATCTGTCATGCCACAAATATTGTAAAATATATTTACAAACTTTTTGTTCGTGCATCAACAGATAACAGCATAGATTGGGTAGATTAAAGATCAATTCTTGGGATTAGGAATTAAATTTCATTTAAAATGAGAACTGATAAATCCAAATTGTGAACCCTGGCCTACTGAATTGTTGTGCTGTAAGTTTTCTGAAGCATTTGCCTGCTTTGAAAAGTTGGAAATGGTCAAACACGGGCTTCTCAGCAATCATCTTATTTTGTATTAATTCATTTGTAGAATATACATTTTAGTTGTTAATGTGTTCTGTGACCTACAGAATTCACAGAGAACATCATTTTTTTTCTTGACTTTAATCAAATTAGCAAGGAACTCTGAATGTTTGTCTGATGTGTAATTTCTTATAATAATTTTCTCTATTTTGTTTTCTTTTCATCTAGGTACAGAAATTGGTTTTCATCATAGCATGACCTCTCTCCTTCACAATGCACTTCCTCTGCAGTGCTGTTTACTGTTTGCAGTGTGTATAGAGGCAAATAATTAGCATCTATTTAGGAACCTGCTCTCTGAAAGAGGCAGCGCTGTTAGGAGCCATTTTTCTTGTAAATGAACAGCTGCTGGAATTTGGAGTTTGGAATGTCTTGCAAATATTGTGCATATATATGATGTAGTTTCAGAAGCACAATGTTGGACACAATGTAATCATGGATTTTATATTCCACTGTCAAGCAGAAGCATAATCTTTAATTATTGCTCATAGGAGTTATGGTAAAAGCTAGACCTGAAATGTCAAACTAATTAAGGACAATTGAATTCTGGGCAGTGTGTTGATACAGTAAGGTCTTTAAGGAATGAATAAATTTAGTCTATGCAACACAGGACCAGATTTGCCAAAGCTGATTGTTCATGCATGCACATGAAATTGTTTGCGCTAAATATTGTACAAATAACATTGGCTTGATTGGTGCATAACAAATGCAAAGCTGTTCCGCCAAAACAAAATGAGTAAGAATGTGGTTAAGCTGTGTATTAACATTTCAATAGGTGAGGGCTTCTGTTTGCATCATCAGCTCCTTTCTCTTTTCTTCTTTTTGTCTAATTTTATCTTGGGTGCTTTGCACTTTACTACAGAAAATGAAAATAATGTAAGAAATTGGAGGAAGATACAAAGCCAGTGGGACAGGAGCATGAAATGGGTCAGACCTGAAATTGTCTAAATGACTAGTTAACCCAAAAATTAAAATTGTCATAGTTTTTTCAACCTATATGAGTGTACTTCTGTTTTTCTACAGAACGCACAAGGTGATATGTTGAAGAATGTTCAGTTCAGACATTCAGTGTGGGCAGAACATTAAAAATATAATCTTTTCATTTTGGGGTGAACTATCCCTATAACTAGCTATGTTTCCATCACCCTGTTTTTATGTACATTTTGAAGTATTGCAAGAAATGAATGATGTAAATACCAAATTTTAGGGAAATTTTTTTTTACTTCATTTGATGTTACTTATTACTTATGAGTTATATATGAGTTATGAGTTATAAACTATGAGTTTATATGAAGATGAAAACACATTTGTAGAATAAAGTCATGTAACTTTGTGCTTTGTCATTCTTAAATGAAAATTGCTATATTCAATAGCTTCTACTTTTCTTAGTCATATTTAATGCCATTTTATGGGGAAGTGATGATTTTGTTCTTTTTGAATCGTTGGATGGAAACTATGATTATTTGCAAATGTTTTTAATTTGCTACATTCCAATTTTGCGCATGAGTTACATTCATAACTTTGGATGGAAACCAACTTTTTTTTTTTTTTGGCAAATTAGGAAATGGTTGCAAATTTGTAGGAACGTGTATGATTTGATTTGTTTGAAAATGTATGATGTACACTAAAAAATAAGTGTGAAGGTCCACCCTTAAGGGGAAATTACATTTCTGTCATTAATTACTCACCCTCATGTCATTCCAAACCCGTAAGACCTCCGTTCATTTTCAGAACAAAAATGAAGATATTTTTGATTACCACAGCGCGTTTTGTTTTCTTTGTTACAATTGCCTTAAAAGGCTTTTGGTTATAATAATGGCCAGTTTCTGTGGTGTTCTGAGTGGTTGCCCACCCCAAGTCTCTATTAATATTATCTGGTCTCTAGAAATGGTCCCGCTTTCAGCATCAGTCTATAAAATTATTGTCCAGTTTATCATCCGCTAGATGAAGAATCATGAGTCTGATTACTTTGAAAAGTAACAGCACACTTGGCAAGCGCCACTAATTAGTATTGACCTCAGGAAATACATTTCCATTTCCTAGCCATACGTAGACTATATACATTAGGGATGAAATATGCAAACTGCTTGTTTAACTTATGAGCATCATCAACATTCCTGTCATAGACGGCCTATTTATGATTTTCCAGGATACCATTTAGTTCAGGATCTGATCTGTTGCAGCCCTAATATGTCTCTATTAGTTGTAATGAAACACTGTAATGTTTGACAGCACAGTGGGCAAGAGCTCATTTCATCTAAAGGCTTCAAAGATGGCAAGATCAAGAGATGGCGCTGAGAAAACTAGACGTTTCTATGAATATATGAATACCATTTAAAGGGGAATGAGTTCTGTTTGAAGGAAATATGTTTCTGTCGAGTGTCTGCGATGTTCCGCTTCTTCGTTTTCTGCGTTATTAGAATATTTCCTATTTCCAGTGCAGACATGTCATTATTGTAAAGGATGTTGTAATATTGTCATCTGCACAAACAGACATAATTACTACAAACATTGTCATTACTATCAGAAATATTGCAGTTTTGGATGTCACCTATGAATCTGCCATCCCCTCTTTATTAGTGTTCCGCTCTAGCCATTAATGTGTTTGCCATTAGGACTAGGTAATGAAGTCACTGACAATTGTATTATTATTGTGACTCCTTTCTGATATGCACTGCTAATGTGACAATGGCTCTAAGAACTGCACTCTGTCGTGTGTGTGTTGTATTGTTTGTGAAATAGATGTGCTGATAGCTTTTTAACTTTTTTACTTTGTTGTTAATTTGGTCTAGTAAGTTTGATACTGCACATCTGTATGTGAAAACAGTATTTGAAAGCTCCTGCTGATCTAATGAACAGGCAGTGAGATCAAACTGTCAGAAAGAAAACCTCAGTTTGAAATCTCTGAATGCTTCTCACCGAAAAGCAGCCACCTGTGACCCATGTCTGCGGTTTTCCCATGGAATTGGGATACTTAACACTGTTGCTGTGATTTGTTTTTCATGTCGGTTTGTTGAAGCAACCCCAGCAACGTGATATCTAGCCCCCTGCAAGGCAAACTGTACCAGGGTGACCTCGTGAAAAAATATATTTTACCCTCCGGAACATGATTTTGGCTAGTTTTGGGTAGAAATCGGGTGGGTTTTGTTGTGAAAACCTGGCAACCCTGTCTGTGACCCACCTTTACAGAAAGTCTGCTTCTGTTTTCTACATGAAGCCTTCATCTGAGTACATTTTAGAATAGACTACTTTAATATAAAGTGTATTAATACTAAAATATTGTTATGAAATATTCTTACTGTGTTGTGGCATGTCTATGGCCACGGGGAGGTACTACAAACAGTATGTTTATTTATATATGTGAAAACTAGATGTTACTACGAATATATGAATTCCATTTAAAGGGGAATGTTTGAAGCACAGTGTTTGAAGGAAATATGTTTCTGCTGAGTGTCTGCGACGTTCCGCTTCGTTTTCTGCGTTATCATATTTCCTATTTCCAGTGCAGACATGTCATTATTGTAAAGGATGTTGTAATGTTGTCATCAGCACAAACAGACATAATTACTACAAACGTTATCATTACCATCAGAAATATTGCAGTTTTGGATGTCACCTATGAATCTGCCATCCCCTGTTTATTAGTGTTCCGCTCTAGCCATTAATGTGTTCGCCATTAGGACTACAAGGTAATGAAGTCACTATAATATTATTATTATTGTGACTCCTATAAAATATTCTTACTGTCTTGTGGCATGTCTGTGGCCACGGGGTGGTACTACAAACAGTATGTTTATTTATATATGTGTATTATTTTTGTGTTTTGTGCCAGATTTTAGGGTTACAATAATAAAACTATGTGGAAAAATATAGACCTGACAGTTTTTATTTTTAAATGTTAGACTTGGTTCAACAGCAACATCTAAGCGGATACGAGCCAAATCAATAAATTTTTCTCACATCAATAATTCATGATGTCAGTGTGTCCTGCCTCACAGGCTGAAATGTATTACATCAGAGTAAGATCAATTGCCTCATGTCTCTGATACTGTATGTGTCCTTCATGTTTTTTTTTTAGGGATTGTATCACAAGCTGTACTCTTTAGAGTTTTGTGCCATAGTTTAACAAAGACATACCAGCATCTGCAGCCAGCTCCAGCAAACATCTGATTTAAATAAGGCCAGATGAGAGATATCTATCCATACTTTAGACATCACCTATCTGGAATGGCCTTTTTTTGTTTTTGGACCAGGCGTGTGGTTGTTGTGTAGTGCTGGAGTGAGCCTTTCGACTAATGAAGTGTTTGATTTGATGAAGGTGGTAGATTAGAGGATCAGTACACGCTGTTTCACTAAATTGATCCCACTGAGTAAGCACTTAGAAAATATTGATTGATTTCACACCTTATATTTCTGTCTACCCTGTTTCAGTGTTTGTTTTTGTGACTCTGTGCTTGGCATCTAATGTCAAGTTTATAGTTTTCTAGTTTAATTCTGTCGTAATTTACTCATGTGTAACATGATTTTCTTTCTTGTGGAGAAAACAAAACAAGATATTAAGTGAAATGGCCAAGCTGTTTTTTTTTTGTGTGGGTGAATAGCAAAGATAGCTAACATTAACTTTCACAGTTGTAAAAATTTGGTCATACTTTATTTTAAGGTCCAATTCTCACTATTAACTACAACTTTTGTAATTTATTTAATTGCATTTAACTCTTTTATTATTAAAATGATGTAAATATTAAATGCTTTTCACTATAAAACATTGTTGTTTGTATCGTATTATTTATTTATATTATCCACAATGTAACTGATGTATTAATATATTCTACATTTAATATAGATGTGTACATTTATATTTGTTTTTTTAACTTTATTTTGTTGTGATTTGTTAAATTACTATAACAGCCTAATAGTACTATAAAAATAGCCTAATATTACAATAATACAAAAATTTGGTTTACTTTATTATGTTATATTATGTTATGTTAGGCTTTACATAGTTAGCAGTGTGATATTTTTGTTCAGTGTTTTGATTTAAAACCTGTGGTTTTATCTTGACCTATTTAATCCAGTTGTGGCTAGATGAACTCTTTTAATGAGAACATAATTAAATTTGGATGGCTTGAGTAGTAAAAATCAATCAAGCCCCAGAAAGAGTTTTTACAGCAGCCTCTGTAAGTGTTGTGTGTTGTGTGTGTTGCAGACGAGTGCTGTGCTGTGTTCAGGTGGATGTGCCCTGCTGGCCGTCAGCTCCCTGCTGGCCATCATCACCATCTTCCTGCCCAGTGGAGCCTGTGAGAGGAGGATCTGCACATTGGCAGGATACATGCAGATGGCTGCAGGTTAGTGTCCGGCTTACTATCTGACCTCTGATCAGCTCTTGAACACCAGCCCTTTGAGGAACCAATGCTGAGTAGCATTACATGACTGATCCTAGTCAGTTAAACCTTAATCTGAGGTTTAGACGGGACCCCCACAAACCATCTGAAGCATACTGCACACAGAAATAGCAAGAACTTTCAAAATCTACGCAAGACTAGTAAAACCTCAACATATCTCTTTCTCACACTTCACTTTGAATACTTTTCTCTTGGATCTTGTGATTCTGAATACATGCAACAGCAGGGATCTTCAGAAGGAGGCAGAGACCGGAGAGGAATGATTCAATTTGATATGATGTGGTGTAAGGCACTTGAGGCTGAATTTAGGTAGCGCTTCATATTAAAAATGCTCATGTCTCATGTTACATCTTTATTAAATTATATGAAATAGTTTAAATAAACACTATTTGCAATCCAGGCATAATATTTAATGTGAACAGATCCCTTCTGAGGGACTATAACAGGTTAAGTTGATTTTGATACAAGGTGGTTTAAAAACCTGCTTGTTTAATTTACTTAATTAGTTAAAGCAACACAATAACATACATGAGTATGTTTTGTAGTTTGAATCTGGGCGGTTGTTAGTTCCCAGCATGCTTTTCATAGGGCTGAAACAGAAAATTGAAATTTTGAAAAATTGTCACCCAAAAGGCCATGAGTTTGTTTCTTGTTTGGGACACAAGATTGTAATTGTAATTGATTGTTTGGCTTGTTATTCCCTATGGCAGGGGAATTTAATTCACAGTTTCGCATCAATCACAAAAGCTAAATTAGAATAAATAAAGAAGTGTTTGCTCTCGACGCCGGTTGCTAGGCGACGGCCATTGGCAGAATGATGCGATGGAACAGTGAGGGCACTCTGAGATTTAGTGGCTGCAGTAAAAAGACAATTACAGCCCTTTAACACAGGTCAGCGGTTCAGGGGTGGCCACATGCCTCGTGTAGCACTGGTCTTCATTCAACAGGCAAAATACTTCTATAAACAACACCATGCTAGATCTATACTTGCACAAAAAGCAATTACAAGCACTTGTGCTAAATAAATATTATGTTTATATGCCAGGAACATGTATTTGGAGCACTGATTTCCAGTATGTCCTTGATATTCTTGAGGCCTTGAAAGTCTTTATTGGTGGTGGGAATACGGTACATTTAAATGCTTGTTATAATTGAGCCTTTGGGCTCTACATTGATCATTACAGAGAAACCTTAAATAATTTTAACAGCAGAGAATAAGTGCCTCATGCTGATATATTTCCCTGTTCTAATTAGAAAGTAATGATATTTCCATAAAAGTACTGTAATAATGGAGAATGTAAAAGGGCACAGACTGCATTGGTATTCTCTGAGCATCGATTTGAAGCATCTTTTCAAGGGTAAGACACTAGTAATCAACTTCAGCACCGATAGATGCCGTCTTCCAAACAGACAGCCCTCCAAACAAAACCAGCCTTTCAGCAAGTTTTCACACTGAAATATTTGCAGATCGCACTTTTCAAGAAAGTTTACTCTCTCTTTTTGCTGTAATTGGGGAAAGTTTGGGAATTAATAAGCCTCTAAAGTTGCTGTGTTTTTGCCTGCAGGCAAAAGACATTTAGCTGATTATTGTTAATATTTTATGTGATGTTTTGCTTACTGAAAAATATTCTCTTATCCTTTGCTTTTAGAGTATGAGCAGAGCCTCAGCCAGTCAGACTGTCAAACTGTAATAAACTACAGAACAGATATAATTAGACTATAACGCTCAGTGATTCCCATCCAGCTTCCACTCTTCAAATCAAGATCAAGAGTCTCTATGATTTCACTCTTTAACTGTTAAAATCAATGAAAGGTAAACAAGCTCAGCTGTCTAGATAAAAGAAAAACTGACAGAATCTGTTGTGAAAGATTATATTGAATAATATCCAGGATTATATCAGCATTTCTATAGGTAGGCTCTATTGTATCAGCCAGTATTGGATATATATGCCAACACTGGATATTTTAAGATTTAGATAGTTTGATAGTTTATGTGTATTTACGGTTTAGATACTAAACAGTATCAGTTTTGGGGCATATTTTCAATATCAGAACAATATCCCTAGGAAACATTTGTGAAATACTTCATTCCTTAAGGAAGATATGTGCTGGAGACATAAAAACTCAATTCTTAAGGTCCCTGCACACTGAGTCCAATGTTTGCATATGTTTTTTCGAATGCATCATCCTAAAAAATTGTCCAATGTGTATTAATTAAATCACAAAATAGTACATGGAGTCAAGCATTTTTTCTCTGCATAGAAAACTTACAAAAAGAGATTTGGACTTTGACTTGGAGTTTTCATCCAGCTTTGGTTTGTTAGTGTTTGTGGTTTATTTGACAGCTCCAGGGCTTTTATAAAAACTATTTTAACACTTGTGTATAACTTATCGTATATTCATCTCATATTCAACCATATATAGGAAGGAAATTATAGAAATTAATACTTTTATTTAGCTAGGATATTCTGTATAAGTTGTTAGGATTTTTATAAGACCAAGAGTAAACAATTTCCTGCAAAAATACAGATTGTAAGTGAAAACACGGAGCGGATTAGCAGAATCAGTGAATCTTTAACGGAGCGGTAGCTGTTAAGCTGTATGTTGAAGCTTTCCTACCTTTTCCACCACACGTCTTTTTCTCTAGCTGTGATTTTAAAACATGTTTCTAAATATACAGCCAATGTATACTAAAACCCCTTTTGTCTGTGGTGAATTGGCAATCTAAGACATGACTCGGCCTTCATAGACTTTAACTCTGTCAAAAACTTGCAAACACATCTTCTGTGTTGATCAAGTTAAGTTGTTGGTATAAGCGAGGGTATATCAGTTTCCAGGTATCTAGATTAATTTTTGTACAAAGCACAGACACACACTTATAGCAATGCAATCTAAATCTTATAAGCATCATATAGTCTGCCGTTTTGTTTACATTACGTCCCACACATGGGTAAGAAAAACAACTCAGTCTAGTTTGCATACTCAGTGTAATTTTAGAGCAGCGCATGTAACAAAAAATTTTACTCTCTGGTGTGTTCACTTTGTTTTCTGTATTTTCATAAACATGGGTTATTTTATAGCTAAAATATGGATGTGAAGATCACAGGAGAGACTGTTTGTTCGCTGATGTGAAATGAGGGAACTGAAGTATAATGGCCCTGTGAAAACAATGAAGGTATTATGCAGAGGAAATGATAGCAGAGCTACATTTAATGTGATGATGGCAACTTCACAGTAATTCACAACAAACAAGAGCCTCTTATGGCACTCAATGATTCCTCTGTGTGTGTGTGATTGTTAGTGGGATAATATATATACGTGCCACACATGGAGTTCACAGAGGTCATTTTCTTTAAAGCACACAAGAGTGAGTAAACTGAATGTAAAAGTGAGTGGAGAGAATATTGAATCAGTGACCTTTCTCTCACTTTCTTGGTGAATCCCTGATAAGTTTACACCCTTCTTCAATGCTAGACTTGTAAAAGATCTGAGAGAATTCGCCTTGACTGAAAAATGAAAGAGAAAGAAGAAACTAAGAGAAAAATGATAAATGATGTAAGATGTTTACAGGAATGTCTTGATGGAAATATTGAGTTGCGTGGTCTGTTTCTTCAGGTTGTTATTTATGGTTGAGCTGTGTTCTGGATGTCTGTCCGCCCTCCTGTGTGAAATGAAAAGGATGGTCACAGAACACAGTGTCCAGTGTGTGTGAACCTGGTCAGGAAGGTCTGTGCGTGTGTGTGTATGAGTGTTTGCTCCTCTGTGTCAGGGTGTGTGAACCAGGCACATTACAGCTTTGACCCATTTGCAGTTTCGAAGAAATAGAAACTGAGGTAAAGAGAGTGAGAGAAACCATACTGTTTTGCTTATAAATTATGTTCCTGAAAGAATGAGTCAAACGGAAATCTATCTCTCTCTCTGTTAATATACTGTATAGTGTTGGGTTTTTGTTTCTGGATTCTGTAGGCTGTAGCCTGGATGCTACCTGTATATTGTTACCCTTCATTATAAACACAATATTTTTACCTATAAATATGAATTATATTAAGATGTGAATTGGTCACTGAATACAATGATTTCACATTTTCATTTTTATTTTTTGGTCACTACATTATTCCCATACTTTATTTAGCAGTATTTTGTGGGTGTAAGTATTTAACTTTAAAATAAAAAAATAATTATTAAATGTTTAAAAAAAGGTTGGCCGATACTAATCAATTAGTTTTTCATGATTTAGTCAATATCTAAATGAAAAATGATGTTGACTACTAAATAAATGTATATTACATTTTGTTTGAATAAATTAAAACACCAAAAATAAAAAGTTTGTTTTGCATTTTAATTGGACATTTAAAATATTTTAAGCATATAACATGTATGTTCATTATATGATTTTCTAAATATGTAACTGTGTCAGTAAATTATTAGTTTTTAAACAAATGACAGCATGGGTGAACTAACTGATTAGCACAATTGATTATCTGTTATTAACCATTACCATTATAACATACTGTAGTAATAATAAAGTAAGTATATATGAAGTTAAATTCTATTCATTTTAGTAATCATTTGCTCGTCTTAACTAGACATTTGCTTAGACAACAGAGTAATAAAACGGCAACCATTTATTGGTCAGGTTGTTTAGTTTTGTAAATTATGTAAATTATCCATGATACTATCAGGGTACATCCTCTCTGCTGGGTACAGATGAGTGTACAGGCACTCTCTGGTCCTGCTGCTGTCTGCAGAGTCTCCTGGGATGTATTTAGCTAGAGATGGAAGTGCATTGATGTCAGGCAAAATGTTCACATTGGGCTGGTTGCCCTGACAATCTGATGCTGGTGATACCAAAGAAAATTGTTCCATCCTTTCTCTCTTTCACAGCAGACAACTGCAGTAAAGCTGATGGGTTTGTATAGAATTTTAAATACTTTCTTCTGTCCCAAAGAAATATTTTACGCAGAACTAAAGTAACAACAACAAAAAATAGCCTGTGTTGTGGAACATAAGAATGTTTTGAATAATACACTGATCTTTACCATACTAACCAGTGACTAGTAACAACCAGTAAGGTTTATTTTTAGACATTTAATTGCATGTTAAATGCAATTGAGTTGTATATATTGGAAGAGAATGCTTTTTGAGAACACTTTGACTTTCTGTTTGTGTAAATTCACGTTGGGTTCAGAGTAAAATTTACAATACAAATAATACAAATGTTATGTTTTATAAAAATAATGTATACTTTTTTATTTTTCTACCCCAAAACAGTGGAAGTGAAAAGGGAAAACATGCTCCATGTTGGATGGGGCACATTGTAACATGACTATATGACAGCTTGAAATGTTGGTATCTCAACCCCACATTAGTGTGTGTCCTGCGTACAACTGTAGTTTATACAGTATTTACACAGAATGCTGAACTTTAGAGTGTGTAATTGAGCCAATTAAGATCTATTTATGTAATATTACAATTACTTCTATTGTCTTTTGAAATTTGCTTTGAAATTCCACATGAAATCAAAATGAACTATATTTATTTTGTTAGCTCGCATTGCTATTTTTGTATTAACTTCCGGTTCACACAGACTTTAAAGTATACTGCCAAATATACTGACAAGCTTATAAAACTGCAGTCTGTAAGTTTTGCCTCTTTGTCGCCATCTTGCTGTTTGAAACCTACAATTGCAGTTATTTGTGGAAATTTCTTCTTTACGTTGGTTGTGCAACGGCACAGCTTCTCTGCGCAGATGAATCTAATGTTCTGATGTGTGACTGTCAGTCACTGAACTGGTGTGAATATTCACTGTACGTCATACATTCTATGTCTTGAGCCAAATAAGAATTTTCACCAAAAAATCTCATCTGAATAAGTAACACATCTGCCACTTTTGTTCTGACCAACTGAGAAAATAGCATTACAATACATTCCGAAGTAAATCGAAGTAAATGATAAACAATCGTTTAGCTCATAACACATCAAACCATGCAAATTATTATGCTGTACTTAGCCCTCAAAAGTTTAAAGGCACAATGTGCAAGATTTATTTTTATTAAAATATCCAGAAATCCAAAAATACTTACATAATTTCAGATGTTTTAAGGAATGTTTAAATCCAGAGAAGTAGTTTAACTCCAGAGTAGACGTTAATGAATTTTAAACGTTAGCTTATCCATGAACATGTTTTCTGCCTGTGTTCCATTGGATTGCATCAACTATGAAGAACTAGGCCTCTGTTTCTTTGTTTGTTTTGAATATGATATAATATATATAATATATTTGAAAACTTATATATTGTGACTTTAATGTTACAATGTCAGTATTGCATAACTATGTGCATTTACTGTGTATTAGCATTACCGGTAACACTTTAGAATAACGTTCCGTTGTAAGTCATTTATAAGTGATTAGTTAATGATGAAATGTTCATCTACAAA
>JAUMHE010000048.1:16719247-16735467 GCA_032359235.1 Enteromius mattozi | reverse complement strand
TTTTGTAGATGAACATTTCATCATTAACTAATCACTTATAAATGACTTATAAATGACTTACAACGGAACGTTATTCTAAAGTGTTACCGCATTACCTAACTATAGACTACTAGTGAATCTCCAGTTGTCACTAATGATTGTTGTATGGACCTTTCTGGATTACAATCCGCCATCAAAATGATCTGTTGTGAGAAAATTATTAATGATGCGCCACCTGCAGCATCCTCACGTGTGATATAGCCTACTAACTAGTACTCCTCCTTTATGTTTCGGACGTGACGTAATGATGCAAAGACAAATGGTGGCAAGCTTGTATTTCCTGCAAAAACCTACTCAGATGAGAAAACTAGTACAAGCTTAAGGTATGGAGATTGGTAAGGTAAAGCTAGTTATGTACTTGTCCAAAAAATGATTTGGGATATTTTTTTTAACCAAAAAAATTTACGGACTACAGCTTTAAGATAAACTAAAATATAAGTCAATGTTTCTTCTATTGGAATTTTTATGTCAAGTGCACGTTCATCCAATTAAACACATTTCTTTTTCACAGTGTTAGTGATCATTTTTGCTGTTCAGTTCAGTAATGCTAAAATCACAGAGCTAGTTGTTTTTGACCATAACCTTAGCTGTAACTAAGCATGTTTACTGTAATTCTGTACTGTCAGCATTAAAACAAAACACAGCTTGCAGTCCGGCACATGCCTGTTATGCCTCTTAGTCTTATTAGTGGAGATTGCAGGATTCCTTGTTCTAATAATTGCCAGTTTCAGTGCAAAAACTAATCTCTTATTCTCTCTTTTGTTATCTCTCTCGTAAAATATTTCTCTCGCACAGTGTGAGCTGTTCTACCCACTCTTTTTCCCCACTTCAGTTGGCCTTCCTCTTTTGATTCATCTCTCTGGAAATAAAGAGTAAAAAGACACTGATCTTTCTCCCTCTGCTCCTTCAGTCTTAAAAGAGTGTTGTTATGCCGAGGAGACCGTGGGCCACAGTGTCATCTCTCCCCAGGGCCCACGGAAACGCACAGCTACATGAACATACGACCAGTTCAGACTTTCATTACCATCACTGCAGGACTGAGATCGGTGCTTGAGGACTGATTTGATCTTATGTTACATTCAGAACAAGTTGTTTTCCTCCAAACACACCAGTTAAACAGCAGTAGGTACTGTATCAGTCGAACCTTCGTACAGTAAGCGTCATCCAATCAGACATTTTTGACATCACAGCCAGACATTTAAAGAGGCTCTGGCAGTCAGACTGATTGGCGGAAATGCAGTTTCTTTGAATATCTCAGACAAAGGTAATGAGGGCCATGGGATATTCGTAATGAGACAGGGGATTTATTCATTGAGTTTGCTCCTGCTGTGAATGGCGGAGCTCAGACATAGAGGAGAAAAGTAATTGTGTACGTTTGTGTGTGTGTGTGTACTGTATGTGTAAGAGAGAGTGTGTGTGACAAGGTCTTCAGAGATCTGTAAAGATTAAATATAAAGATCTGTCCGTTAGCATTCCCATTCTTCTCTAAGGCCAGTATTTGCGTGCAGGTTTATTCAGTTAGTAACCTGAGCCATTAATTGTTTTTTTTTTTAAACTTTGGCCAATTTTTTGAGACATCTGATGTGATATATGTAATTTTATGTTGTAAATCTAGGTCAATGAAATTACCATATATGGTTCCTCGCCAGTCTATGACCATCTGTTTTCCCAAAAAGTGCATATATTTACAATGTTAAAAACGCATATATAAAATATAAATAAATACATAAAATGTACATAAACTTAATGAAATATTTATTTAGGAACATTTCTCATTTTATTTATTTATTTTTTTTCCTTTGTTTTTTTTGGGTTTTTTTAATGTGCCAAAGTCACTTGTTTTCCAAAAGCTGGATATATACAAAAATTTACAGTTTAGATCTACTTAAAACAAAGAATACTGACAAATATGTAAATATATACTAACAAGTGAAAATAGCACACTAGTCTAGGTGGTACCATTTATCTTAGCAGTAATAAGGCTCACAGTAAAAATAAACACCAATGTATGCCATAATAATATAAACTGGGTTTGAAGTAATGAAATGAATAAAATCAAACAAGTTAAACATTATTTTTTACTATTTATGGCTTGATCATTTCAATAAATCTCCTAAATTTGCCACTGGATAATGTTATACACTGCCTAACTGCATAATGTTATACAAACCTGTGTCAACATTATTTACTATTGTCCTACATTATAATGCATTATTTGTATATACATAAAAAAATATTCCGGATCGGGCGTATGTCTAAAAATAGACATACAGCCACTTGCACTAGTCTTACCTGAATAGGGCGTATGATCAAATATAATTCATGTCACAGCGTTCACTAGTTTCTAGAAATGTTATGCAAACAACATCTATCTCAACATTTAACACAACTATTCAACCATATAATGCGTGAGTTTCATTAACTTAGCATTGATTGTTTCGATGCTATTTTCATATTTGTGAGAGTAGGTATGAGCGTAAACGCATACTTTTCAAACTCTGGAAGTACGCTGACGTTTGAAACGCCCCGGGCAACTCCTGATTGGTCAAATGCCACGGTGTTGCCATCTGTGACGTAGACTGATTTCTGCTGATTGGCTGGAAGAAATCCATGTGCTCACGGAAAGGCACAAGACAGCTATAATGATTAAGTTACCAAATGTAGTCCTTCGCCTGATAAAGGATTAACCTTTTAGCGCCAATCACAGATACTTAATTTCTGAAATGCTATGATCGTGGACTTGCATGAAACCAATTTATAAAATGTTGGCATATTTATGTTTTCAGTTTCGTAGATAACTGGATGTGCTTTTTAGCGTTTTGAAACTTGGACGAAGCAACATACTGTAATTTTTGCAAAAATGTTGCCACAGGCACATATTTTTTATGTTTCTGCATTGGAAAATGATCACACTGTGCACTGTAACGCACTACATACTGAAGTGTATTTGAGAGGGACAGAGAGAGTGACTGTGTGTGATAGCTGGCTTTACTCGCTTTCTTATCTCAACTCTCTCTCTTTGAATTTCTTGAGTTATGGTTGTCGTTGGTTTCTTGTTTGCGGTTCAGGTTGTTGCAGGTTTGTTTCGTCATGCATGCAACTGGAGCTGCAGTCCAGACCATAACACACAAACACATTCGGGGGAATATGATGAGTGACCGTCTATGGTGACACGGTTGTTAAAGCGTGTGTAAATTAAGGCTGTTTGCATCCATTTGTTTGGCTGGCTTAGCTCATGTTTCATACTATGGATGACTAATTGGCTAAAGTGCGAATGTGTGCAGAGAAAGACTGAGAGGCAGATGAGAGCACCAGTTAAGTTATGATATGCATTCCTCTTGTTTGACTGTAATGTATTCAGTCACATCTCACTTCTGGTGCCTGCAGCTCACTGCACTGGGAGCCTAGAGACCATCCCTATCTCTCTCTGTCTATCCTTTGCTTCACCCTTTCTCTGAACATAATTCTCCACACCTTAAAATGATAATTTTCACAATTTATCCAACACCATTTCCTTTGTTTCGGTGGAATAATTCTTACTTTTTATTTTCTCTCCTACTCAAATCATCAGTCATCTTGTGTTGTCTGTCTTTGTGTTTCGTGCCTCTCTCCTTCTGCCTCTCATCCCTTTCTGTTCATTTTTGTGTTTGTATGCATGACTTCTCTTTCAAATTGAGATGTGTCCTCCTCTCCTGTCCCAAAAATCCCTGTCTTCCCTCTCACTCATCTTCAGGAAAGACTGTAAGCTCTGTAAGACGGCATCAGTGGCTTAGCAGGGCTGTGTGTGCTGTTTGTTTATTCAGTTTGTGTACATGTTTGTGGATGAGAATATGGCAGTGGTAATAGGATTGCTGATGTACGTGATGTTTGGACTTTATTGATTGCGGCCAAAATACAACTGTAAGCAGAAGTGCTATGTTAATAAACACTCCAACCAGTTAAAACAATAATGTAATGCAATATTAGCTGATTGTTCATGTTTCTGTCAGTTGATTGTTGGACATTGTCAGCAGTATTTTTTTGACCATTCTCTGCAGATAATGAGATGAAATGCATAAAAAATCAGCAGTTTCTTAAGTCACGTAAAGGGTTAGTTCACCAAAAAAATGAAAGTTCTGTCACTTACTTACTTACTTACCCTCATGTCGTTCCAAACCCGTAAGACCTTCGTTCATCTTTGGAACACAAATTAAGATATTTTAATGATATCAGAGAGCTATCTGGCCCTCCATAGACAGCAGTACAACTGAAATGATCCCAGATCCGGAAACGTAGTAAAAACACTGATAAAACAGTCCATGTGACATCAGTGGCTCAATTTCAGTTTTGTGACGCTGCGAGAATGGAGTTAAATAAAGTTATTTTTGTTTTCTTTGAACAAAAAAAATATTCTCCTATCGTCGCAAAACTGAAGTTCAGCCACTGATGTCACATGGATTTTTTAAAGCAATGTTTTTACCTCTTTTCTGGAGCTGGGATAATTTTAGTTGCATTGCTGTCTATGGAGGGACAGATGGCTCTCTGATTCAGTCAAAAATATCATATGGAATGACACGAGGATGAGTAATTAATGACAGAATTTTCATTTTTGGGTGAACTAACCCTTTAAATTACCTTCTTTTTCCATTCTTGGTTTGAACTTCAGCAGGCAGGTCGCCTTGACTATGTCTGCATTCCTAAATGCATTGAGTTGAGTTCATAAACTCCTAAGTTGCTGCTTATAGTAGTTAGTAAGGTATTTGTTAAGTGTACTGTAGGTGTTGTGTAGGATTAGGGATGTAGAATATGTTCATGCAGAATATGTGCTTTATAAGTGTCAAAAAACAGGCAATATGTTAATAAGCATGCTAATAAACAACTATAAGAATTGGTCCCTATACTAAAGTGTTATCAGTTTACCTAATAAAGTGGCCAGTGAGTCGACATACAGTATATGCAGAATAGCCAATCAAGCACAGTTATCTGATGCCAATCATTTCTAAGAGAATTAAATATAGACCAGTTAATCTGCAGTATACCCAATAATTTGAATTCAGCAACAACAGTGTGTTCATCTACAGTATGTTTTAGTGTAATATGATTTACATATCAATTTCCATATTCTACATAGTGCACAAAATTAGATTCGGCCCATCATTGGCCCATCCCCAATCACAGTATGTAGAAAATAGCTTATGAAAGGTACCCAGATGGCATACGGTTTCCTGTGTATTTTTAACATGTGCTTTTGCGCATTGGCAAATGTTGCACAAGTGGAGGAGTTTGTGACTGTTCTTATTTGACTTTTTTATATGATTAACACTCGAAACAAGGCGGCAGGATACAACAAAGTCTGTATACAAAGTCTTGAGAAACTGCTTTTATTTCTCAGTTAGAAATGTGTTAGCAGTGTTAACTCTTGATGGCAGTGCTGGGAGTGATATGATGGTGCAGAGGCTGACCGTGTTCTATCAGTGCACAGCTCTATAAATAACAAACTGTCAGTCCTTCACCATTGCGTTCCTCTAAATCTTTCATGCTCTGAAGGACTCAGCAGAAATTTCCGCACCTTGGATGCTGCACCGGTTATTTTATGGCTGCCACATGATGGGAAAGCGTTTTGTGGAGAAGCCATTTTCAGTAGTCATGCTCTTCTGCTGCTCTCTTTGCAATTTTAAAAAAAAAAGAGCTCGCCCCAAAAGTTTATCCTAATCCCATCATTATTTACATGAGTCATGAGGGTGAGCCTCATGTTGTTCCAAGCTCATCCTTTTTACTTTTAAAAAGTGTTCTGAAGAGTACTTGAGTATTTGACCAATTAACAATGAATACAACTCTTCATATGGTTCAAATTGTAAATTTTATGTGCAAGTTACTGTCTGTGTCCCTAATAGATTGCTGTTCCTCTTTGACAGCTCTGGTCATTATGACAGCAGAATAACATCTGGTCTCTAGTGTGCACATGAGATGAGATGACAGCACTAGTATCATACATGATGTCTGGCAGCATGAGTTCACAGCTGTGGGTACACCGGAGAGGAGGTCCCAACAACTCATCCCTGAATTTTGAGTGACACTGAGGTTTTCCAGTTCCACTGTTTGTAGGACAGTTTGTATTGGACACTCCATAGCCGTATGTACTGACTGTTCACAATATATGAGCCAATAGTAATCTAGTCTTCTATACTATCGTATACTATTACTTAACTGTTAATCAATATTATACTATTAACAAAAATCTCCAGGAAATTTTCAGTTGGTTAAAATTTTGTGCTGGTTTGGTTCTTATCTAGCCAGTTGGCAGCATAGCCATTTTGTTTTTAACCAGACTGTATATTTAACATTTATTTTAAAATGTTTTCAAATGAGTTCAACAGCTTCTTGGATTAAAAAAATATAGAAATGTAGACTTTCTGGGCAGATTTTGTCCATCAGGAATTAATTGGATGGTTGTTGTTTGCTACAGTAATTACTGCAAATCTCATATACAGTACTAATAAACACTTCAATATTCCATAAAATATAAAAATTGTGTATCATGAGCCTCCATAATCTTTCTGGCCTAAGACAGGTAAAGACTTTCAATACCTGTATGTTATAAAATTGTCTGATTTATGCAAGGTCGTTCTGATATAATTATACTCTCAAATGATTACATAAGCATTCTGCAGACACAAGATTCAGACCTAATATTCCTGCTGAGAAAATAGATTAGACTGGCCTGACTCGCTAGACCTGCAAGCTACATTAGGCTGGTTTCAACTGGGGTTTTATTTATGTTTTTGTTTCTGAAATTGCTGAAAATGTAATGACTAATCTACAGAATTACAGTATAATTGTCATCTTGTGAATTTTTGTAATGTCGATTTTCATTAAGACATTCTTAACTCTTTTTGTTGTTGGCTAAATAGGACTTCTCAATCCTTAATATTGCTTTCTCCAATGAAAAGTTGCCTTGTGTAAGGAATATGCATTGTTTAAAGGCAAAATCATTATTATGCTTATTATGTATTGTGGACTAAGGTATTTCAGCCATATATATATATATATATATAAAAAAATTAAAAATTGATATATATATATATATATATATAATTTATTTATTTTTTTATTTTTTTTTACATACATTTAGCCTTTCAATTCACAAGGTGTTAATTGATAGGCTGGAGTCATGTGGATCACTTGTGAATTGCACATGTAAAGCCAATCACAGCAATAGCATTAACATAGAAAAATGCCCCTGCAATGGAGCGTTCAAATCAGAGAGCTAAATTAAGTAATTTATATTGAAATTGACAGTTAACAATGAAAAAGCAGAGCTATTATAAGTGCACATCAGGAAACATTCTAAAAAAATGCATTTCATGACAGTTGAAAAGTCAGTTGACAGCCCTCACCTGAATCTAATGTGTTTTATTCCAGCAGAAATAGTGAACTTCTAAACTTGGTGCTCTTCTGCTGAACTCACTGCTGCCTTTGATCAAGCGGTCTGAAGATGTGCATTGTGATAGTTGATAGATTTGAACAGTTTGGAACAGGAATAGATAAAACGAGCCTACTCTGAAAAGGAGAAACAACATTAATTTTGTTTTTAGTGTCTGAACAGGAAAGACAGATTCTCTGGAGACTGTATTAGGCTTCAGAGGGAAGTCTGAGAGGTGGCTAATGGAGCTTACTGAGATGATAAGAGCATTTGTGTTGGTGTGTGTCTATATTTTGATATTATTGGTGTTAAAAGCTTTGCTACTGCTCCTCATTTGTATTTTCGGCTCTCGGTGCACTAACACAGCGTGGAGCCACAGAGGAAGTGTGTATCTCTGTAAAGTCTGATACACACACAGGTGAAGCAGGTGAATGTGTGTGTCTGGAGCTGGCTGTGAGTTGGACCAGCAGGTGATTTGTAAACAGGGGAGATGATTTTATTAGAGCTTTCAACAAGGTGTGAAGTGATTCTCTCTCTCTCTTGCATCTTTTTTGTCATAACACACTGGATGGATGGATTTTGATAGCACTTCACTCATGGTGAAACTGAAAATTGTGTATGGATGGATCTTCTGGACTTCTTGCCATTTAATTGTGTTTTGCTTTGGGATAAAGAGATTGTTTAGTCTGAGCTGTTGTGGAAACAAATTGATATTTTTGGAATTTCTTTTGGTGGTGCTTGAAGGAAAGTGCCAGAATTGAATTTAAGTGCAGAATGCAGAAATTTTGTTTGGCCAAAAAATGTCTTTCAATGGGGCCAGTGACTTGAAACTTATTGATCCTGATAATTGTCCTATCTAGACTCTTAGAAAAGTCTGTAAAAATATGGCCCAGTATACAATGTTTATTTTAATTATATAATAAATAAAAAGAAAACGTCTAGAATAGAAAAAAATAGAGCAAGCCAGTGTTAGAGGCCTTTTTTGCTTTTGTTAATTGTATAATAAATAAAAAGAAAACAGATAGAATACAAAAAGATTAGAAAAGCTAGTGTTAGACTTCTTTCTTTCTTTCTTTTTTTAAAGAAAACAAGCAGTAAATAAATAGAGTGGAAGATGGACAAAAGTCCTAACAAGTTTTTGTTTCTTTTTTTTTGAAGAATAGAATGAGAAAAGAGAGTGCTAGAGTTAGAGGGTCAAATTAATAATACAAGAAATGTGTTTTAGATTCTTGAAGATGTTTGGATTTGGGAAGGTCATTCCAATAATATAATATAATATAATATAATATTAGAAAAGATATACTTTTTGAAAATTGCACATCAAGATTGGTAGTTGTAATCAAAATATGTTTTATAGATACTTGATCATTACATTTTTAGTATCTTGAGTATTTAAACTGAAGATTTTCTTGAAAAGTTTTACAAAAACTTTTGAAATCAATATAAATACAAGTACATTTCTAATTTTTTTATATAGTATTGACTCATTTACTAAATGTTATGTCATTCCAATTTCCAAACCCATAGGATATTTTTTCTACTAGCTGATGCCATAGCAACATGCATCATAATACATAATGTAATAGTATTGTTTTGATGTGAAATCCTCAGCTTTTGTAGTCTGTGCTCTGGTTGCATGGAGTCTTTATCCCTGACTGGTCAGTAGATATACGTTTGGCCCACATACTGTTTGATTGATCTGATCAATACTGAGAGCTGATCAAACCCGCTCGACTGGGAACAAAGAGCACTGTGAGGAATTCAGCCGCTTCTCGCTGTGAAATACATACATCCACAATACAGCTGCTGACCTACATACAGTATAGCACTCCTTGTCTGAGAGGGACACTGCTGTGCATTTTTAATGGTTTTGTTGGATATGTTTGAAGGACACATCCACATTCCAGCTTTTATCAACTTCACCGCTGAAGGACCCAAAAACAGAGTGAGATCTATTCAATGAAAGTGATTCAAATAAAAGGTACTTCCTACGCACCATCCTTCCCTTTGGCCTCATTCCCTCTTCTCTCATACATTCTGTCAGTTTCAAGAGAAAGGATCAGCAAGGGTCAAGGTGCAGCTACCGTCGGGACTGCAGTGATTGACAGTGATGCCATGGAAACAGCATCCTAGCATCATTTCCCCTTTTCCTAAAATGTGCACACATTTTGAGGGTTCATAGAGTTCAGGAAAGGAGACACTCAGTATTCACAAATACAGATCACAGACTGAGCTGGACATGGATGGGGCACTAAATGAGGAATATTATCGCAGTTAAAAAAAAGAGTCTGAATATGAGGTCAGCAACATGAAGAAAAGAGTGTGAGGAGATGTTAACTATTCACATACCAGTGTACAGTAGATCTGTTTTGGATATTTATTTTTTATTTCTTCAAATTAAATTAAAAAATGTTTTATGGTAAATACACTAATGTTTGGGGTAAGTGATTTTTTTTATAAATTAATACTTTTATTCAGCAGCAATGCAATTAATTTTTTTCCTGTTCTAGACTTCAATGTATGCTGTAAAATACACAAATATACTACTTTTAAAATATAGTATAGTATTCAACAGTATTTTCTTCAAGCTGTAGTGTATGTGACACTACAGTACACTGCATGTTTAACGTTTGTGTTCAAATTACACATTACTCATATACCTCACGTACATATATATTGGGTTGATCCTCTCCTGTCATCAGCCGTTATAGCTCACTAGTTAAGCACCACCATCCAAATATCACCTGGCCCCACTTCAGTGAGGGCTTTCATTAAACACTTCCCACATACAGAACATAGCCACTCATATCAGCTCTTAACACGTACATACTCGCTGACAGCACATTCTCATCCTACACTCACCTCAGTTATCCAGCACGCTCAAATCATATGTTTGTGTGTCTGTAGACATGGTGAACTGTTTTCACAACCTTTTTAAAGCTCTTTCATCATGTCTGGAAATCCCTTGATCAGCGTTAACCCACATGCACAAACAAACATGTTCTGTCAGAGAGGAGCTACGGTGAGACTGAGTGTGTGTGTATTTGAGGTTCTTGAGGATTTGAGACTGTGCAGCCTTGAAGAGTTGTTTTCCTGTAGAAACGTGGAAGTTTCAAGAATGCAGAGATTTTCCGTTGGAAAAAACACACTGCTTATTTAGTTAATTAAACTGAGCTAAAGCAACCCAATTCTTAAATGTTTCGTCTTAACTTCATATTCAGTTTATTTATGTTAAAGTTCATATTTATTGCTTCATTCAGTGAGAAATATCTCTTCTGAAGCCAGCGCAGGGACCGTTCTTAAAATAAAACAAATATAATGAAAAATATATTTATATGACCCTGGACCACAAATCCAGTCTTACATCACTGGGATAAATTTGTAAAATATGTACTGGGGTATATTTTCCAAAAATAAATTGTATGGGTCAAATTGATTGATTTTACTTTTATGCCAAAAATGTTAAGTAAAGATCATGTTCCCTGAATATATTTAGTAAATTTCCTACTGTAAATATATTACTTACATTTTTAGAACTTAAATTTTGATTTGTAATATGCATTTTTAAGAACTTAATTTGGGCAACTTTAAAGGTGTTAAAGGTATTTAGATTTTTTTGCACCCTCAGATTTCAGATTTTTAAGTGGTTGTATCTCGGCCAAATATTGTCCAAACCTAACGTATATAAATGGAAAGCTTATTTATTCAGATTTCAGATGACTTATAAATGACACTTATGTGGTCCAGGGTCATATATATATATATATATATATATATATAATATATAACATACATACATACATACACATACAAGAACGACATTATTAGAATGAATTTCTGGATGGAAAAACGTTGACAGCCAATTAGCATCCACATGTTTAATGAATTAAAAATAGCAGATAACTGCAAGCGTGTTCATAAGAAACAGAATAGTATCATCTTTTGGTGTGCGCGCTAATATAGTTATTGTTGTAGCTATCTTTATAGCTATCATTCTTGGTGTGAACGGGCTTTAGAAATAATATATTAGAGGCTAATTAAATTCTTAACAATAAATTATCATATGACTTATTTGTGATCTTATGTTTTCATTTGTAGCTTAATTCAGCTTACTTTTTTTTTTTCAAAGAATGTTTTGCAGTGAGATGAAAACATAACGGTAAGTTCGTGTGTATGTGTGATATTTTTAAACTTCTCTCTTGTCTATTCTATCTGGTAGCCTGTGGCTGTTCTCGTTGATGTACTTTGATGATGAAATCAATCCTCTCACTCAGCCAGCGGACAGCAAGAAGGTCCAAAGCGTCCCAACATGCCTTGAATATGTCACAACAGACTTATTAGAGGAAACACATCTGTATGCACACTGTAAACCACACACGTCATGATACAAAATCCATATGACACAATATGTTATTAGTTTTATAAGATGTTTGTACAAAAGAAGATTGCCTAAATCAATTAATTCTGAATACAAGGAATAATCGCTCAACAACTGTGATTGGCCATCCTGAGAAAAGTAATAGGTTATGTAATGATATACTGTAGGTAATGTATAAATAATTAGGAGTTAAGAACTAAAACAATAATTATTTTTTGAGAATTATATGTATTTGACCACTTAGAGACAACATGTGGATGACGGATTCAAATTTTTTTTTTAACTACAATTTTAGAGTTAGGCCTATCTTCTTTAATAATACAGTAGTATACTGCACAGTATCACATGTGTGTTCAGTACAGGTACAGTAACATCCAACTCCTCGTCTGCTTGTCTTCACTAACCAATCAGGGGATTTAATTCCTCTGGTTCGGGCAGAACGACTGAAATCTGCTGCTTTAATCTTGACAAATCCCAAATCCTTGTTCGTCTAATATGTGTTTGGAGTGGCAGGATGCTGGGTAATCCTCTGCTGTGATAGTCGGCTCTACTGAGACTGTAATTTAACTTGTGTCACTCACCACTTAAACATGTCATCCAATTAGTTGAAGGTTAAAGGTCCTTTAGGTTATAGAGACATTGTCAGCTGCTAAGGAATTACGCTGTAATAACATAGAATTTCTTTTCTGATATTAGCTATGTTTTATCCACCAATTTTTTATGTAAATGTTGGGATATCGCATAAAAACCACTGTGTATTTAAAAACATGTTTGAGTTGGATTTTTTTTTTGTTTTTGATAAGACATGAATAAATAATTATGAAAACACATTTACTGAATAAATTCCTCATTGTGCATCAAATGTCATGTGACTTTGCCTCAACAGATTGTGTGATTGGATTACTGAACAAATAGTTGATGCAACTTTCATTTTTATTGTTATATTTATTGTTGATACGTTCTCTTGAACACATGGGATGGAAACATTTATTATTTAACTTTACTCGCAAAAATGTTTGGTGTTCTAATTTTGTGCATGATTTGAACTTTGAATGGAAATATAGCCATTGAGAGCCCGTGTTTATGAAATCAGTATTCGTTAGTGTCTTGAGTGTTTTGACAATAGTCCATTTATATATCCTGGTATTTTTTGATATTGCTCTTAAATTACTTAAAATTTTGTTTTTTGATATCAGAAACCAGACATTGTTGTGAAGCAGATTAAAATACAGTTTAAATAAAACAAAACACAACAAACATGCATATGAGTTATATCTCTTGGACCACAAATCCAGTCTTAAGTGTATATTTTTCATATGAAAGCTGAATAAATAAATAATATCTGAGGGTGCAAAAAAATCTAAATATTAAGAAAAACCAAATAAATGCCTTAGCAATGCATGTTATGAAGTTTTTTATATTTATGGTAGGAAATTTACAAAATATTTTCATGGAACATGATCTTTATTTGATATCTTAATGATTTTTGGCATAAAAGAAAACTTAATAATGTTAACCCATACAATGTATTTTTGGCTATTGCTATGAATATACCCGTGCAACATAAGACTGGTTTTGTGTTCCAGGGTCACATATATGAAAATAAAAATGGCTTGTTAAAATAAATCAGGTCTTGTTTTATTAAAATAAACTACATTTATTATTAACATTTCATACAGGTCATGTGGGCAGTCACTAATATATAGTTCACCCCCTGAAAATTTCTGTTAATTTTTCTCCCCCCCGGTAGAACAGTAAAGGAGATTTTTGAAACAAAGTCAATGGCTGTTGTCACTTTGTGAGTCAAAAAGCAAAGTCTGTTGACTTGTGTTTTATGAATCACCAAGGACCATAGTTTCAGCTAGAAACTTATTTTTTACGGTTCTTACAGAGGAAACAATCTTGGATGGCCTGATGGTGAACAAATGAACAGCAAATTTTCGTTTTTGGGTGAACCGTGCCTTTAATTGAGGACCATTACATTTGCAAAATTCTGAATATTCAGTATTTTAGGTTTAATGTGGATGAAGTCTGCAAAGGCTATAGCAGAGAGTTTTTAGTTGCCTCAAGCTGTCAAATATTTCAAGTTGGACTGTAAACAGCCTCCTAGTCATAGAAATTGTGGTTTTATTTTCAAGGGTTACCTGAGCAACAGAAAGCAAAGACTCAGTAAAGATTGTTCTGTTGGCAGGATGTGTTGACAACATGTCGCTTCCCTGTGTGTGACAAGCTCTCATTTATTTGACTTTGTCAGTGTTGGATGAACTCAAAGTCCTTTACAAACATGATACTGGCCTGACCAGGGATGCCACAATAAAAAAGGATATCAGCCTTTGAAAATATATTACTTGAAGGGATAATGATAAATCATAATGCAAGGAAACATCTAGCACGGGGATAACCTCACATCAGTTTCTAGGTAGCATGCTGACTGTTCATCTTTTCTAGACCCCTGCTCGATACAACTGTAAAATCATGTGTTTCACAAGAGTAAATCGATGTGACCCAACCGGGCGAGTCTTTTTCCAGTAGTGCTTCACCTGTTTGGTTTTTGCCACACGCGCCGCAGCTTTAGACTTGTCAGCGCTGTGGGAGATTCTCTCACAATGGCGGTACGGCTTTCAAGAGCAGGAGCTGTCACACTGGCCGTCTGTGTGAAAGTGGGAGGCCAGAAGGAGACGTTCTGTCTGAAAGCTCTGTAGCAGCAGGCCATCCTCTTACTTCACTGTCATGTCTGAGGAGAGACATACCGCTGGCGCTGCAATTACCACCACAATCATATGTGTACGGCTGCCGAGGAGAGAGGTCAGTGGGGAAATTGCCACAAAGCATTTCGTTTTTGGCCATCAGACTATACTAATTCTCCTTTTATTTTCTCTGTCTCTGGTTGTTTCTTCCCAAAGCCACCGAGTTTTAGTGGCGGTTTTCAGACGACTTCTCAGAGTAAAATGCATGTGTCGTTCAAAAATGTTATAGCTGGCCCCAACCAATCATCTTCGGAGAAGACCTTCTAAATTCATGCTTTCAGTTAAAACAGTTTAATCTTTTAGTTAATCTACTCTCTTTATTTAGTTACATACTCTTAGTCACATGAATCTAATGTTTGAAACCAAGTCACAAAACCACTAAAACATAAAGTACCAGACTTTTATCTTTATAGCTGATAGGATATAGCATTTGTGACAACAAGGCCTGTTTAGAATAAGTGTAATTTAAGATACGTGGGGAAAAAAATTTGGTTGAAAAGCTCAAAGAGTATAATGGCTCACATGTGAATTGAGAACAACAAGGAAAGTCTTAAAACATACGCAGATTCAGTGTGACTGAAACACATATTACTTACAAATGTTATTGAATGTATATTTTAAATTCATTTGTAAATTTAACACACTCAAAACTGTGTGCATATTTGTGTTGTTTTGCATCTTTAAAATGTACAGTGTTTTGAGAATTTCTTCATGCGTATGAATAAGTTTTTGTGAATGTAAATTTCGTTAAGCATGTTTGCTTTATATATTGTACAATCTTAACAACATTCTTCACAATCAGTGTTATTTTAATTATATTCATATAGTATTTAGTAATATTTTAAATTTTCAGTTTAATTTTAGTTGAAGTTTTATTAATTGTGTCATGTGATTTGTCATTTTTAGTTTTCTTATGTTAAATAGAAAAAAATTAAATAGAAAGATTAAATAGAAAAATATCACCGTTTAGCTTTAATGTATTTTTAATTGCCATCTACTTAATTTTAGTACTTTAACTTTTATATTTGTCTTACTTTATAAAGTAACATTTCTCTTTTTTTATTTGTTTTTAATCCAAAGTTTTATTTCAGCTATATTTCCGTTAACGAAAAAGCTTTTTAACATTAGAAACACTGTCCATAGCTAAACAACATGAGTGTGAGCAGAGGATAAACACATTTGTATTTTTCCAGTCTGTTCTGAACCAGTCTGCTCTGAGGTGTGGAATGTCGCTCATTAACGATTAAATCCCCTGATAGAGAATCCTCAAGTTCTTTGCACGGTTTACATACCATCTAATTGTGCCAATTCATATCCTGCTCTGTCATTAATCTCTCTGATACAGTGCTGTTTTACAATAATGAGCTTTGTAAAACCTCACAGACGTGTGAAAGTATCTTTAATTAGTTCGTCCACAGCACCAGAGCATAAGGGGCCGAGAGCGCCTGTGCAAAATAACCATTTAGACCTTAATTGCTTAACAAGTGGCTTTATCCTAGTTAATGCCAAAGTGCTTCTTCTAATGAGGAAATAATAAAAAATGTTAAGTGTGTCCAGAAGAAAGTAAAACCAATCCAGTTTTTACAGCATCTGGGTGGTACTGCATAAGCAAACAAAGCTGATGTTAATACAACTGAAGCTAAAGTCATTGGAC
>JAUMHE010000048.1:16706269-16717422 GCA_032359235.1 Enteromius mattozi | reverse complement strand
ATACTACTCATCTCCGTCATTGTCTTTCTAATGACAGTCGTTCTATTTTTATCGCTCTCTGCATGGCACGTCCTGACTTCAGAGTTCATTCTGCAATGACAAAGATGAGAAAGATTTGGGTGTGATATTGGGTATAAAAGAGCCGGAGGCAAACGAATAGGTATGAAAAGAGTAAAGCGATTGGGAAAGGTGAGGAAGATGAGAAGAAAAGCAACTTAAATCGAAACAAGACCGAATGAAAAAGTAAACCTAACAACGTCGCCATGCATTGGGCGCTGACGAGCAATAAATCAATTCAAATGCACGCTGGTGCACATTGCATCCTTTTTCCCCCCCACACATGCACAACTAACCCTGCAGTAAATCACACCATCCACTGCTGCTTCACCAATTATAATGTGCGTTGCCTCGTGGGTTCGGTTTTGTGATATCAATAATTCATCAAGGAGAAGCATTTCAAAATGACTCAAATGGAAAAGCATGTGCCCTCGACATGCGCGCACTTGTGTGAGAGCTACACTCCAAATACACACACACACACTGTCAAATACTCATTTATGCGGGTGGGTTTCTGTTTCATGCTAAAAATTGTAGGGCTACTTGTCTTTGTGTAACCTCGCGCTGTTTGTCTGTAATTGTGAATGTGACAGATTACAGAGGGACAATGGAAAAGAAACACATACAGCGTGAAACACAAGACCTGTATTTAGACGAGCTGTTGTGAGTGGATTTCCTCTGAGACGCGGGATCAACTGGCATTTGCACTCTTTTTGTTCCATTGAGTGATTTATTTTTTTTGTTTTGTTTAGATAAAGATTTAAGTGCAGATACATAAGTCTCTCACAAGGAAACATGACTCTCTTTGTGACCAGAAACGTTGTTTTGTAACATTTTTAACTCTGTGGATTTCATTTCTTTGTTAGTTTTGAATTGTCAAGTAATGTTTTATTGTTACATTTTATAAGATGTGCCATTTACAACATGAGATTATAAGCAGTGCTGTATCCTACAATGCGATGTGCTTGAGCTGTGATTTTTAGCATCTCATTCTAGACTCGTTATTTCATGAAATTTCATCATTTGAGATGCTTTAAAAGAAAATAATTATAAATACTTAAAACACAAAATGATTACAGCTACACATCTTAATAATAGGCAGTAATGTAATAGCACATTTCATGGAAATTCAAAGTGCTTTACGTAAACATGATGAAAATGATAGAAATAAAAACATGTGAAAGTGTATTTTAAAATCATTTAAGAACATACAGTAGATATAATTAAGAAATTTCTGAAATTATCATTATGTTTTGTTACATTAAAAAACGTTGTAATTAGGACATTTTTGTTTCTATCCATTTCAAGCCATATCTACTTAATTTTGTGAATTTTGTGACGCTTAATTAAATTGAATCGAATCAAATATAATTAAATTAAATTGGAATTAAATAAAATTTAATTGGAATGAATTTATTTAAATAGGAATTCATCAAATGAAATTAAATTACATTAAAAATGAAGTCTCTCTGCATATAAAGTGCACAATTGTTTTATCCATTAAAAATTTCCTATAACCATTTAACCGTTGCTCTTTTTCTCTGTAAACATATAATTGCTGATAATCACACAGCCTAGGTGCTTTTTCACCACAGTTACTCCAAACAAGGGTGAAATAACCCGACCAAAGAAAAATGACTTTAATGTTCGTGTGTCTGCTCAGGAATGGTTTTAATACCGCAGTGTGTACAAGATATTTGATCACAGGTTACAGTAAGTAATGGGTTGATGTGGTACTGGGAGGTGCTGGTGTCCCATTCTGACTCTACTAATAATTCACACTGGCTAACTACTGTGCTGCAGGCTTTATGGGATACTAAATCTACGTCTGTACCTGTGACCCCCTTTTGTTCCTGCTTGACCATAAAATGGACACATATGTTTGGAGTATTATGAACCAGTGTACTCTCTCATTTTCTCTTTGCTTGTATGGTTTGACATTGCAAGAGAGAATATAGATATATAGAAGGAAAAGTGATATTATAATGGGAACAAAGGTTAGAATGCTCTGAATAAAAATAAAAAAGCGCAGAAGGGCAGAGACTTGTGAGCTATTGTTGTAGGCCTATGCTGTAAAAAAGGATATTACCTATATTACAGCGTTTATATATATATATTTGTGTGTATATATATATATGTGTGTGTGTGTCTGTCCAATGCCTTAAATCTTTAAAAAATAGATGCCTCAAGAATATTTACATACATGCATAAATAAAAAAATAAAATAAAGAAATAAAATTAAATACATAAATACATATGTGTGTATAATGATATATTATTAAATTAAACATATTAATCATAATTTTACACAAATAAACTTTTCTGTACTAAACTGTACTACAAAACTAAAAATATTTATAGTTGGAGGTATATTAACATTTAATCAATTAATTAAAATACGGTTATGAGTAATAAGGTTATAAATATATAGGCAACAATATGCCACCCTGAAACACTAAAATCTTCTTTCTTACAATATATCTACTGGCAGTCACAGCAGCCTTTTATTTTTTTATTTTTTCATTTTAATAGGATATTTTTACACTGTAAAAATGAAAATCTGTTGTAGAGTTAGGAAAATCAGTTAAAAGAAAGGATACTAGCAACATCTTCACATACGAAAGCCAGATATTGATTCATTTATTGTGTCTTTTATGTGTGTGTATGTAATGTTTATGAATGCTTTGTTATGGTGAAACATGTTTATCATGCCAGAACAGCTTCTTTGAACACTGAATATTGAAAAAGAAAGAGATGTAATTGATTTTAGTGCAGCCAAACACCTGGCAATGTCTTACCTACGGTCTGTCTGTGTGTGTGTGTGTGTGTGTGTGTGTTTCCTCTGATGTTCACCTCACAGACTCTGATGTTATCTTTGTGTCTGGGATAGGTACATCAGCTTTCTTTATATCACAGTGATAGTCTCAGAGAGCAGAGTGCAAGAAAAAGATAAAGTGGTGAAAAAAACTGCACCCTTTAATTTTTAATAACAGCATCATTCAGTGAATTGATGGAAGCAGGTGTTGTTATATAGGGTTAGTGTGTGTGTGTGTGTGTGCTGGGCTAAACAAAGGGTCTGCGGAACATCTGGGCTGTGGTGATAGTCTTACTCACGCGTGTTTCAACCTGAATTAATCAAGCACAGGTTGTCCGTGTGTGTCTGTGAGATAGAGGGACAGAGACTGTTAGAATATTGCTGCACAGAAGATTGAGAAATGCAAACACGTTTTTCCTCTTATACGCAGCCAATTCAGAGAGAGAGAGAGAGAAATGAGAGGGAGGAGAGAAGAGAAGAGTGAAGATTAGCAGGTACATCAATGTCTCATATGTCAATATTAACACTCGTGTGACCAGAAGAGAGATGAAAATGAAGCCATCAGTCATAAAGAGCCATATGCAGAGAAGTAGTACAGTATGTGTACTTTGCTTTCTTTGCATTTTCTGAGTTAAGGAATATGAATGACCTTCCATGTCCCACAATGCAACTTACTTGAGCGTTCAGTGTAAGGTATGATTTTTAATATCTTATTTTTTACCCCTTATTTAACTAAGAAAGAAAATAGAAAAAAGTTTGAGTATTATTTTACATACATTCTGTTAATGTATTTTTTTATATATATATTTAAAAAATTTTTTTTTTTTTTACAAAGATAGACATAATAAAAAAAAATAGAAAATGTAAATGTGTAAAATAATTTAATAAAGAAGATTATATGGAAAACTGTAACAAATCTAAAACAATTAAATATACAAATAAATGTTTAAGTTACATTTCTTTAATAGTAATAATCGTAAGGACACATTTCTCAGTGCTTTGACATTTTCCAAGCTATTCACCTAGTGAGCACAACAGCAGGCTGTGTGGGCTAAACTGTGGATCATGTTCTATTGTTTAGGCACAGAATGCATTGTTTTAAATGACATGAATTCTTTTCTCGCTCAAACACAACCACCACCAAAACTACCTACAGGATAGTTTGCAGTTAACTTACATTCCTTTATCTTTTTCTGAAAGGTTAAACTTAGGTTCAAAACCTAACAATATATGACTGAGTAAGAAAGCAATTTCCCTTCAATTCCACAGCAATATCATATTGAAATTTGTATAAAATCTAGAAAATGAAATGCTGTTAAACAATTAAATGTAGCTGAACACCTACACAGGTGACGGCCTTTCAGTTTTATTACCATCTGTGCAAAAGGGGAAACTTAAGAAATATATGTAAACATGATCATGTAACATACAGTACAGTAGTGAACTGTAAACAGTAGAGAGCTATCAATCTTGTGTTGTGGAGATGTTTAAGAAAAGAAACCTTACGATCTGAACTGATTTGAAACCGTAGTATGCTGCTGTGCATTTGCAAGTTGAGTTAAACATGTCTGAACTTAGGAATCTAACCAAAGGACCAAGAAAGAAATGCGCTGTAACTGCTGTTGATATTGCTTTCGTCTCATTCATCACACTTGAACGGTTGACTGCTTTGAAGTGTGGCATACAGTATGTAGTATCTCTGGTAGTACACTGCACATTTGCAGTAGGCAGTCTGCATATTCCATACATATAAAAAGTTAGCATACTGCAACAATGTGAGCAGTTGGATCCCATACTAAATTTACTTGGCACAAGTCTGCAGGAGAGCATTGTGTGCTATGGAATAATGAATAATGAGTTCAAATAAAACTAGCATTAGTAAATGAACTCTACTTCAGCACACACACATTGTCATGCACATACACATTCATTCATGTTATATCTTGGTATTGAGTATTGATTTCAAACATCCTGTGAGACAGACAGAGATGATTTAAAACATTATGTAAAGTGTTGAGGCGAGACCGCTCATCGATTCCTGAGGAGGTCAAGGCAGAGGTTGCAGGTGTCGTCTAGAATAGAGGCCTGCTCATATCCATCTCTCCACAGCGCTGACATTAATGAATCATTTCATTTGATCAGTTTAGAGGCTGGACGCTTTAATGCAGATGTTCTGTCATGTATGATGACAGGTATCATCAAGCATGGAGAGAAGAGCAGCCATAGACGCAGTATTGATAGTAGGTGTGAAAAGTAAGTGAAGGCAGCCAGCACAGCTGAACTTGATCGTTGAGTATACAGAGGGACATTTCAGTTCTCTTTTGGCTGTTCTTTTATAACTCAAAGAGACATAAAATGACAAGAATTTGTGTTTTGGTTTTGTTTTGGTTTGGTCCATACTAGTCCATGGGCTCCAATGTTGTTTGTACTGCACTAGTTATCATATTTTGACTTCCATAGAAGAAAGGTTCAGTGAATATCCTAGTTATCAGTTTTTTTCTAAAATTCTTTATAATACATTTAAAAAAGACACAACTAAGGCAATTGTTGAGAAATAATAGAAGTATAGATCTAGAAAGTAAAACATCAGATAATTTGATCTTGCAGGAGTTTCACTTCATTGGCAAATCTAATCACAGTTTGATACATTGTTAAGATCTCTTTTGTCAAAACAGATACATTTTGGAAGCTAAATCGGTTAATCTACAAAGACACCCATGTAAGATTACAAAGGTATTCTTTCACTGGAGAAGATTCAGGGAAAACAAACATTATCGCCTCTATTTAATCTCATTAGAAAAACAGGATATTTCTTTTCTTTTGAGCTCCATTCTTACGTTTTTACTTTTTCTCAACACTATTTCTGTCTTTTGTAAACTGTGTCAGTTTCATTGTTTTTGTATGACTGTTTTCCCTCAAAGATGATAAATGACGATACATCCATATAGTAATGAGACAGAATTACGTTCCCTCCCATGGTCGTGAACCTGGCAGCCATCCAGATGGAGAGAGTGGGTAATTAAGAAGAATAAACGAATGGATAGAGCTTCCTTCATCTACTGGAGGAAAAGAGTGATAGCATGAGAAGATGAAGGAGAGAGATGTTTAACTCTTTGCCTACAGGGCGTGAATTGCTTTAGGTGAGAAAGCCTCCATGCAAAAATGTTCCCCAATATAATTTAATTGACTTTCAGAATGGTGGACAAAGTGAAGTCCTACCCTTGAATAATGAAGATTGACTACCGTTAGCTTGCTGTTAACCCCTCAAGCAAACGGCGATCCTCAGTGCACTTACGGATGTATCCAAATGTTCCTGAGAGCTTCTGCAGAGGTTCCATCAGTCAGGGAAGCTGCAGCGATCAGACGTAATTGGGACGACTGGCCACATTGCTCAGAGTGTCATTATGTTAATGAAGGCCTTGTTAGAGCTGACAAGGGCTATGATGGATGAGCAGCTATGAGGAACATTGATCATTGAACATCTTGTTGTCCCACACAGACCTTTCACAGACACTCTATATTAAAAACCAATTATCTCATTGGCAAATCAATATTTTTTATAAGGAAAGATTTTCTCACAGACCTATAATATGTATAAATTGGTGCTGGAGTCAACGGGAATTGCTATTTGCAACCCATTTTACTTCCCTAATGTGACTTATTTTCGAATGAAACAGGATATTCAACATTATTGACTACCATTAAGAGCCCTGAGGAACATCAGCGGAAAAATATGGTCATTTCAGTGGAAGTTACTACATAATTCAATTTTAGAGATTTTTTTTGTCATTTGGAAAACATATTAATCCAGAAACATGCATTAAACATGTCTACAATTTTACAGCAAGTAAATACAAATCTTTAACATTCTCTCAAAACTGCAAGATTGTGTCATAATTCACGCATGATGAAAGTGTCATGTGTTTCAGAAGACTTTATCCCACATCATATTTTCAGGTGCTTGGATTATGCCTTCTTATTTTAAATCCCCATTTACTTTTGTTGTATGGAAAAGTACAGTTTAGACATTTTCGTGTTGTTTTTGGCAGAAGAAAGAATTTCATAAGGTTTGGAACAATGACGATGCCTGAATAATGACTGTTGTTGTTTTTTTTTTATATATATACTACAGTATAAATGTTCAAAAATCCTATTCAAACAAATTTATTCCATGAAATTTGATGAATCATAAAGAGCAGTAACACCAGCTGCCCTCTCCAAAAAATCTGCCCCCGGCAGGTCCTGTTAACTAAGCAATTAACTAAGCCAATTAAACAGCTGGTTTCTTCATAGCTGTGCCCTTCTCCATCAGGCTTCTCAGTCTGGGTTCATGTCCCAATCTCAGACACGGCTCATAACTCATCCGCAAAGGAATTTCTAAAGTGCTTTCTATCAGATTGTGTGACATTTTCAAATTGCTGCTTCAATCACTGCATCACAAATCATGTAAAGTCAAGTTTTTACGTACTCAGTGCTGTACATGAACTGATGATGTTTAGGAGTTAATGACCTTATTCTGTTAAGACATGCTATGTTTTGTACAGTAATTAGTGGTGCTTGCTAATGCGCTATTGCTCATGCTTAGAGTTAATGATTTAAACAGTCCCGTAGCTTGCAAACTTAACCTCTTAAGACCCTGCGGCCTCATATGAGGACATTATATTTTAGTGAATTTCTCTAAAACTCTACATGTCACAGTCTGGATGTCTTGCACAGAGCACATTCAGAGATTTCCAGAGATACCAAATCATTGGATGTTTCACTGTGACCACTCTAATTTTTAAATAGTGTGTCATAAATCAACATCTCAGGAAAATGTTATGGGGTTTCAAATCAATATATAACTTTCTGTTATGAAACAGGACATTTCATACATGTCCTCATAAGAGGAAGCACGTTAAAAGCATGTTTATTGCACGTTTTGGGAGACATAACAAATGAATAGGGAAAGAAATTATATTTCAGTATTTTATGAAATATTATATATATTTATGAAAATCTTGTCAATTATTACTCCCATTATTACTCCCATATGTTGTTCCAAAAACACATTAGTATGCAAATTAATTTAGTTTATAGATAAATAATATAGATAATTGATAAATAATGAGAAAACCCATTTATGACCATTTTACACACATTTTGCAGAAAGAAAATTGGTAAAATAATAATAATTCTGTATAACATAGTTGAGAATCATCTTTATACAATGTGTGGTAAAAAATCTTGAAAACTAAAAATGTATTGGTGATTTTAAAAATCAGTTGCTTTTGACTATGCATGTTCATTCATGTCTTTTTATTTTTTGACAGAAATTGAGTCTTGATGTCACATAGCATAACTTATGGATGAAATATAATTTTTTTTAAACTTTTTTTGGACATTATTTTTAATGCTTTTTCAACATCAAAAAAGCTTTTTTCCTGAAACTTTTTTCTTTGGTCTTAAGAGGTTAATTTACTATCAAGTCTTTGAAAGACATTTACAGTAGTTTGTTGAAAGCACTTCGTAGGAAGTAAACTAGATATCCAGCAGAATATTCGGTTTTGCTGTTTTCTAAGTAGTGTTAATGAAATAATCAACACTTTTTACTCTGGACCAAAATTTAAATATAACGTCTATATACACTAGTGTTACAAAGTTGTTTTATTGTTTGTTTTTGCTTTTAAAGAACATAGACTTATACTTTTATTCAGCAAGGACACATTTAATTGATGCTTTTATAATGTTACAAAAGATTTCTATTTCATATGGTATATGCACATACAATTCATAAAATTCAGCTTTGACTTCCAAGGAAGATATTTACACTTTTTAAAACTCCTGTCTAAATGAACAGTTCTTGGTCAGAATGATGCATGATGTTGACCAGACTTCATGCTATAGTCCAGCGTCTATGTAAAATTGAAAGAGTTCTGCATGGCCAATTACAACTCAATTTTTTTCTCAGAAACTGTAGAAATGTAGTATAAAGTATTCTCTCTCTCTGCCATTGACCTGTTCTCTTTATAAAGGCTTTCTGTTGCTATATTTATTGTTAGTATCTGTCAACGTGAAGAAATGAAGCCTCATGATATATCTGTGGGGGAGCAGCCCATCAAGAACTGAGTTCACAGTTCATCCTCTTTAAAAGGAGAGAGACTGCTTCCTGCCTTCATCTTTAATTGAGGAGGGGGGATGAGGAAGCTGGAGTTTGATATTTTCCATCATTTTTTTCTGGGGTGAATTAAGGAGTTGAAACAGCTATTTTGTGTCCCGGATTTTACTGCTTTCACCTGCTATTTTGACTGGACAAAGTTTCTTGATTCATGGTTTTTGGTCTGATTAGTTGGAAGAATGAGACTGTACATTTTAAATCTGTATAAGCTAAAATATATACACGTCCATGTGTCTTATGAAAAATAATTTTGTCAGCATTTAGAAGTATGCTAGCTTTTAAATTAGCTTAAAGTGAGTAGAACTAATTTGAGTTGTGATTTCATGAGTTCTTTAAACAATGCACTTGAGCAATGCTGTCCTATAGTGTGTGTCAGATGATGTCTGTATAAAACTGAAATTTTTGACAACACTCATAAAGTATGTCAGATTGTGATAGTCTGCTGCATGCTTTACAGCGGAGCGCTCAGGATGACCTGCACAATTTAAAATTCACAGTGCAAATTGCATTTAACATTCTAGTTTGTGGATGCGGATGCACCATTACCTGATTTGCATAATTCCTTGAGTGAAACTGAAAAGGAAGTGTGCACGAATAAACGACACTATCAGTGGCCACACGCAGTCTTATTGAAGTCTCTTTCCGTTTTGTATTCTCTCTCTGTTTCTCTCTGGTGTCCCTTTCTTTGTCCTTTCAGATATGCAACATTAATTCCACAGCTGCTCCCCAATTTATGTTCACCGTCACAGTGTGTACACACACTTTCACTGACAGCGACGGGTGTGTTCCTGTGCATATGGAGATGCGTTTGCTTTCTAGACCTCTTGCTCATTGTATGTGTAATACACAAACACATGTTCTTGTTGTTTAAGCATCTGTCTGTCTGTGGGTGAAAACATGTTTTATGTCTCTGCACACACTGACAGTCCAGATGTTCTCTCAGTGCTAAAGGTGATGAGCTGTCAGGAATCTCTCATACCTGATCTTGTCATCAGTATTGTTTCATAGGGTCTTTTTTCCCCCCATCTGTCATTCCTCTGTTAACTTGTCACACAACATAAGCTGAAAAATTCAGGCCCCAGTATTAAGACCATGTTCATGACTCTCGCACATGTGTATATAGCCAGGTTTCCATCCAAGGCATTTTTGCGAAAAAATATTTAGCGCTTCAAATTTTTATTTACTAAAGTTAGTAGTTTAATGTGTAACTACGTGCAGCGCCGGCAGGATCACTTATAAAAGTGGAAACAGCTTACTGAACTCGTTCAAGAATAATACATTATTCAAAATTATTCTAAATATTTATTTTATTTGTGTTCATTTACAATAAAAACAGTCGTGCTTTTGTAAATAATTGGATGCTGCTTTCAAGAGCGCATCACAAGAATTCACTGAAATTATGCATATAGGCTGCTACTTGTCGCGTTGTTTTTTTTTTTCTTTTGTTTTGTTGATTTATTATTTATTTACAAAAAATATTATTTGGCATTTTGGCCTTTTTTTTCTTTTATAGCTTATGTTTTTCTATCATCCTCATCCTCATGTTCTGATGTTTATGCTTCTTTTTTCCTTCATAAAATTAATCACTGGAAACAAATTAAGCTATTTTTAATAGGTCACAGCCACGTATCAATTCAAATTTAATTTAATTGTAATTTAGCATAATCTTGTCATTAATAATGTCTTAACGACCATCGGTTGTCGGTTAGGAGAAATAAAATAATCTAAATTAACATTCCTATTTCCAATACAGTCTAATAAAAGTTAATCAGAAATTTTTTTTTTTAATACAGCTACACCTGCTTATGAACAGCCTATTGCTTGTATCTAAATAGTAACAAAGTACAAAAACATGAAAACTCATTAAACTTGATATTTTTATGTAGGCCTCCATAATTTAATAATGGGCTAAGATTAGTTTTTTTTAAAATGGATGAAGAACAGAGTATTTGCATATGATTTGCACAATAGGTGAAATTATGTATGGAAACAGCTTAAGAGCAGTTTTTTTTTTTTGCGATACACCAAAACTTATGCGACAATTTGTTTTTTTAAGGATGACGTCATCACGCACACCATTTTATCGGTAAAAGGCCAGTTGGATGGAAACATGCTGGAGACAGC
>JAUMHE010000048.1:16678083-16706169 GCA_032359235.1 Enteromius mattozi | reverse complement strand
TTTTTAAGGATGACGTCATCACGCACACCATTTTATCGGTAAAAGGCCAGTTGGATGGAAACATGCTGGAGACAGCAAAAAATATTTTTTGACGCAAATTCTCTTTGTCGATAACAAAACAGCGTAAAAACTGGATGGAAACTAGGCTAATGATAGTCGAAGCTGCAAAAAACATGAACAAAATATTCAAAATATATATAGAAATATTAAATTCTGATCTAGTTTTGCAATTACTTTTTTTTTTTTTTTTTCAGAAATTGTAAAAATGCTAAAACCTGTATAAAAAATAAAAATCTGAGCCAGTTTTGCGATTACTTCAAAATTTTTATTGCATGTTTGAAATGAGATTGTTTTATTTAAATTTTTAAATAAAATTTTCTAAATTGATTACTTAAATACATTGTTTTAAAACTCTTGTTTAAATGAATGAAGTATAATGTGGAACCAGACCGTTCAATTACAACTTTGAAATTTAAAAAAAACAAATTTTTTAGAAATTGTAAAAATGCAAATGCATTTAATATCAGACAAAGTGCAAAAAATGTAAATGTATTTCCATAATGATCAATCCAGTCCACCAAGAGAATTACTATCACAGCCATGCCAAGTGCTAAATAGGATAATACATGTTTTTTTGGTTGTTGAATAATCACACAAAGACCTCTAGGAACTCGTAGTAAATCATGTTTGCATGATTTATTTAAATAATCACCCTCATGCATTTTGCTAACTCCTACAAATTCATAAACAATAAGGCCAGCTGCACAAATAACTGTGTCCATACCTTTCTGTCGCTAGTTTTTGTCACTATGTGACTTCTGACAGCATTTTTTAATGCTAAAAGAGAGTTTGCACTAGCTCTGACTTTAGTAAATATAAAATGCAGTAGGCCATACAATTGTTCCACACTAACAGCATGTCTCTCTCTGCTGGTCCAAGAAAAAAGTAGATGTTGTGTCAAACATCATTAACCTCCATCTGCACAGACTGTGACATACACACACTTAGGGTGGTGATTTCATTTTTAAAGTGTATTTTTCAGTTGTGTGAAGTGAAGTTTGAAGAATGATTGTTTTTTTAATCAGCGGTGACAGTTTGTGACATGTTTATTTTCAAAAATATTTTGTTGTGGATAATAGCAGTGTTTTTTTTTTTTTTAAATAAACATTTAAGTGAAATCGATTTAATAAACATGATTGCATCCAAACCTAAAGACTTGTGCATAAATATGCTTCATTATTTATTACTTTAGTTTCCCTGTTTGTATTGATACAGTTCCATTTAATATATGTGACCACGTAAATGATATTTATGCACTTCTCATTAACCAGCTGTTGAATATTTATGTCCACTTTCCATAATACCATTTGTGATTTGGATGGGAGCGGTATATCATTGTGAAAGCTCTCTCTCTCTCTTTCTCTCTTTGGATTTCTCTGATGAAGTGTATGTGAAGGTCGTACTTCTGCGTTCAATGCTTAACTTAATGAAAACTGAGAAACAATCTGGCACGGGAGGTAAACAGCATCACATGTGACTGTGTGTGTGTGTGTGATAACTGAATTACCGCTGGCACTGCTTTCTGGGATGTTGTACTGGCCTGCTGCTGTATTAAGAGGAATGAGCCAGAAACACCACATGGTAGCTCATATCAATGACATGCATGTTTCAGCAATTACTCTAATTGATCTGGAATAAAGAAATTAATCTAAAATATTAAAGAAAGATGATAAGGATTAAAAGACAGGAGGAAAGCTTAAGGGAGCCATGTTTTGTGTTATTTTCATGTGTATGTGCCTCTCCTCAAAGAAAAGAGAAAGACATGCAGGCATATAATGATAGATGGAGACTTTGTGTGGTAGAAACAGATTGGAAATAATTAGAAAATCTGTATTCAAAGCTCACATTGCAGGTAGCAGACAGCACTGGATTAATGCAGATACATAGGCTTGCAATTGTAAAACTTTTTTTTTTTTAAATAATTTCCTTTAAAATTCATGCACAACAGTCAATTGTAGGCAGTGTATTTGTAATATGAAATAAAATATAAGACTAATAAATGTATTTAGCTTTTAATTTAATTACATTTTTATAACATAACAAAAAGTAATTTCCTTTAACAATACATCCTGCACACACACCCAGTTTATGCTTTTGAAGATATTCAGAGCAACAAGAACAAGTAAGTTCAAGAAAAGAAGTAATGCCAAACTTCCAAAGAATGCAGATATCCTGGGGGAAGATACAATAAATGAAACTGGACTATTCATTCTGGAAAATAGGGCAGTTGTAAGACAGTATTTTCTTTTTTTAAATAGTTTTGTATTTTATTTCTATTTATAACAGGGTATTATTATTTATTTATTAGGGTTATTATTTGTAGAAGTAGAAGAAATGACACTGACAAGTAGAGTGCATGTTAAGTAACAAGTCAAGGAAAAAATTATTTGATTAAGTAATCAGCTATCACGCATTAAAAGTTAAAGGTCATGGTAGATAATTAATTTTGAAATTATGTAGAATCCTCATAAGGATTCTTTGTGGGTATGTGTGTGTGTGTGTGTGTGTGGCTATGCTTCTTTGTCTAACGGTTTAATACCTCACTTGTCTTTGTGTCCTGGTTTTGCCTCCATCAGCCACCCACCCTGACCTTTTGTGTGTTCATGCTCTTATGACCTCTGACTCCATGATCTTATGTTGGTGTTGACCAGCCAAGGTTAAGAGTATTTGCACATTCCCACACTGAATATAACTGATAAAAATGAACCATCATTTTAACATCAGCAGCAAACCAATACCAGCGACAACATCTCCTTTCTTTGCTGCTCTTTTAAACACTTATTTCATTGTCCCCTGAAACATTTTTGTTTGCTCTTTTTGGCTCTCCATGCGAAGACTGTCAAGACATGTAAATTTGCCCTCATGTCCTATTTACTTCTTTCTTCCTCCATCCGCATCTGTTGAACTCTTATTGTCTGCTCTCCTCTTTCTCCTCCCTTTGTTCTCATCTTGCCTTTAGAGAACTGCCGTCACTCTCTCTTTTCCTCCGTCCCATTATTGTTGTCTGCTCTTCTTTTTTATAAGTGTGCTAAAAATTTATTTATTCACCAGTTCTATATCAGATGAGTCTGCAAGGAACATTGTAATTGGTGCTGAAGTAAACATACTCCCACACTTGCATGCACATACATTGGCAAGGCAAGTTCCTATTTTACTGCGTCTCGTTTAGCAATGCACCCTCCCATGGGAGTCTTCAGTGCTTTGTTACAGTGAGGTGTAGATGCTTCGGCTCCAGTCAATGTTAATCATATAACTGTCAGCCCCTTTTTGTGTCCCACTGTATTTTATATATCTCTCTGCATCTTATTGTTATTGATCTGTGCCCTTCTGAACTATTTTGAGACTAGGTTTGTGTCTTAAGGGTATTTGACTTTAACATGTACTGGGGTGTGACATGCTTTACTCCAACTAAACTACTTTAAAAAGCATTTATATAAGAAGTACATAGTATATTTGCTAATCTCTTACTCTAATTAAAGGCCCAATTCGACCGAAAAGTTATTTATATAGCACTTTATATATTAGATTGCTTTGAAGCAAGTAGCCTTATAGCAGAAATATGAAAGAAACTGTGTCAGTGTTGCTTTTAAAGTAGAATTACCATTTCAGTTTCTATTATAAAGCAGTTCTGAAGTGTGTTGATATTTTTACTCACATCTGACCTCGACCGACTGAACAGAATAAATGAACTGGGGAAGGTTTCCTAAAGAAAGATAGCTTTAAAACAAACTTTTTTTTGGCTGATTTTGTTCTATTTCTATTTTTATTTGAAGTATATCTGGGACTTTTATTGTGTGGTACATAAAATAAGATACTTAAAATTTTAGAATTATTTTTGAAATGTATTTATCTTCTTTGCTATTCTAAAAAATTAGGAAGAAAGTCATACCAATTTTGGAATGACATAAAGGTGAGTGCATTTTCATTTTTTATGTTTCTACAAGGAACATTTGTGCTTTGATGGCCTTGTCCCAAATGGCGCACTAAGCACTTGCTGTAAGGCTGTGGACATCATACATGTCAACTACCCTTCAATGTGATGTACTTTACAATAGCACTGATGGGAATCGAAGGACATGTGTCCTCTTTAAGATCTAAGTGGCTATTACTTCTGTTTCCACATTAGATGGGATGGCCATCATAAAATGCCTCTTTGATATATTTTTATGAGATAATTTGATAAAAAACTCAAGTTTGCATACTAAAATCACCCAACAGCATCTGTGGCAAGTTGTGAATAACCACAGGGAAGACTCAGTTTGAACATATTTCAGTGACATTAATGGAAGTCAATGGGTCAAGAGATTCTGGAGGGTTTAAATGCACAAATGTGTTTCTCGAATATTTGTTCATACTTGTGTTGAATTGATTACTTAAACTTTTATTGAACCCAGGAGATTCCTTTTTGGGTTTTTAACATTACTTTAAAGTTGTATTTTGCAATTTTTAGCTGTATAATTTGTTGTATCCCTAGGTTGAACCCTAAAACTAAACATATTATTGTGTTTCTGGGAAACAGTCATGCTTAGATGGCTATAATGCGTCATACTTTTGTACACTGTAAAAAATAATATATGTAAAATTTATGTAAAATGTGAAAAACAGCAGCTGTGGTTGCCAAAATTCTACCGTAAAAAATATGATAGCAGCGTTTTAGGCTATTGAAGTACTGAAATCTGCCTAATTAAGCCTAATATACATAAATTAGAAGAAGAAAAACTAAGAAGAAACATAGTTATTTAAAAGAAAAAAAAAAAACATCCAATTTGAAATACAGGGAATTCTGAGAATGTCAATTTATGGTTTTCCCCTGTAACTTTTATATTCTTTATAATTATATTTTTTCCTTTGCAAAAATAGGATTTCACCATCTGAAATATTTATTACAGTTTATCACCGTATATATTAGGGGAACGTACCATTAACCATTTAACAGGTTTTTACTGTAGCATTTTCACTGTCATTTTTTATACTGTAGTAGGAAACCCTGCACATAGTTGCACAGGAAATGCACCCCCTGTTTGTCTTGACCATCTTGACTGTGACATTAAATCAATCAGCAGCATCAGTCTGTAGGTGTTTGTTTGACCAAGGGAATGAAGGTATGCAGAAGCACTTGTTGGTTTTGAAATTTGATTTGATTTGAAACTTCATCTTTAATAATTTTTTTTCTTGTTCAGAAACCTTTTCACACTTTTGATCAGATTACATGTCAGCTTATTGATTTTTGGTGCTCAGATCTCTTTTAGACAGATCTCAACCTCCAAACCTGTATTTTATTTCTATTTTATTCTTTCTACTTGCTCGTCTTTCCTTCTTTTTCTCCTCTTCTGCATCTGGTGAAGTTTCCACCAGCTTTCCCACCATCATATGAGCTATTCAGAAATCCCATCACGAGTCAAATTCCCAAAGAATCTTATTTACTCCAAATCTGGCTTGCACAAATTATACGCATTATTGGCCATCACACAATGATGGTCTGCTTAAAGGCTGCGCTAGACGGTTTCTTCCCCCTTCAGCTTTGGCATGGAAGCAGTTTGCGAGGGGCATCTTCTGTTTTGCATTGCAATAGCTGTTAGCGGTATCCAGGCTGGATGAAGTCGTGGATCTGGCGACCCATCAAACACAGCCTAAATGTAGGGAGGACAGACTGAAGCCCTCCATAGCTAATTGTGTTTGAAGGAGAATGCAGGAGCTGGGCTATTCTCTGCTATTCAAATCCAAAGACTGAACTCATAAGCCATTCACTGCAGGGTAGAGCCCTGTCTGAATGCAGTATTCAAAGACCAGGAGCGAGACGAAGAAAGAATGAAAGAAGGAGGGCCTTTTTCCCCTCTTTTTCTTTCATAGAGAGCTTTGCATTGCCAAACATTGGGTGAAAATACTTCCATTGCGTCTTTTGTTCTGTGACCCTGTACAAATTAGGGTTCCCACAACGGTTCTTTATGCAACATCAGCCTCAGCAACAGGGGATGTTTGTAAACGTGGCAGTGTTGTTGTAAAAGTGTTAATAGACAATTATTTAGTTAATTAATAGTCTCAAAATCACTTTCTCTGTTATTTACATGTACTGAGCACACTCATTCACTCACTGACAGGACACAATACTGTACTGTTTAAAAGTTTAGGGACGGTAAGATTTTTATATTGCTGAATTATTTGATTAAAAATACAGTAAAAATGGTAATAAAGTGAAATATTCTTTGATGAATATAAAGTTTAAAAAGTAGCAGCAGCTATTTGTACTAAGTGCAAATAATGTATAGGCAGTGGCTATTTGCACTACATGCTGTTTACACTGATTGCTATTGATCCTGTTTACACTAATTGCAAATAGCAATGAATTCTATGTATGCTAGGTGAAAATAGCAGTATTTTATTAGTAATATGCTATTTACACTAATTAAAAAAGTGATAGATTCTATTTACACTGAAAAATAGCATTATTTTCTTTGCAATAAAATTAGATGCTATTTATACTACTTTGCATTTTATCATTGTAGGACATTATAAAACAGTATGCAACAATAATGTATTGAGGGTAAATTATATGTTTTTTTAATTATTAAATGGATGTTACCACCTACCCCTTACCATGACCCCTGAACACCCTTGAGACACTTTATTTTCCCCTTTTCGATTATTTTAATGAACATAAATGCTTTTCTGAATAGATATGGAGCCTGTCCTCCAACAAAAAATGACTCTATAGGTTGTTTGTGCAAGTACCTTATGACGACCTATATTTACATTTTAAAGGTACGCGCCCTCTAGTGAGTGTAAAAGTAATGCCAGTGTAGTATTGAGTATTGATCATGAAATGACGTATGACTGTGATTATCAATCAAAATGCGTGTTTTGTTGAAATGCAGTGTGAAGAGTTTTTACACTGATCTCATGGTGATTAAAACATATTTTACTAGGTTTAGTTTGTACGAATGACCACACTAACCCACCCATAAACCTACCCGTTACAAAAATTGTGCAAAATTATGATTTATAGGGTTTTATGAGCACATGCTCTCTACATGTACAAACTGAGCTACACCAACCCTGAACCACATGGCCGATAAAATAGTACAAAATATTAATATGCAAATGTTCTGTTGCCGATAGGGGTGCAATTTTACTATAAGCTCTGATGTGTCATATTTCACCGCTATTGTACAAACGACCTATATGGGCGTATTAGTTGGAGGACAGGTTGTAGATATGTTATGAGAAAATAGAGAAGAACGAGGAAGAGGCGGTCAAGCGGTTCAAAAAGCCACTGCTATGTGTTTTATACCACCTACGCCACTGTAGCTGTTGCATAGTAGGCGTCTTTTGTAGTGTTGTTTAGCACAACCACACATTGGTAGGCAATAGTTAGTGTAAATAGCCTCTGCCAATGTCTTTATTTTACTGCACATAACTTTTGATCAATTTAATGTCCCTGCTGAGTAAAAGTGTACATTTGTTTCAGTTTTTTATTTGTTTATTTTTTTCAAATATTATTAAGCAGTTTTGTTTCTAAGAAATGATAATAAAAAATAAGCCATTGCTTCATATGGGTAAATTCCTTATATATAAAATCATATTTTTGTGCTTGATATGATTAGTTTTCATGATATCAGCACCGTTGTATTTACAGTTATAAAATATAAAAATGAATTTTAGTTAAGAAATTAAAAGCATGCTCTTCATAGATCAAATATATCAAATATTTTCAGTAACGCTTTTGAGTCACATGTACTACATTTATAATACAGTACTTTTCCTTTAAACTTGAAAAGCTTTAATATTGAAATATTACATCGCCTTTAAATTAGTAGTAAATTAAGAATTAGAAGTATAAAGAATTACTAAATTATCATATATAATACATTATTAAATTATAATTAATAAATAAATCATGCATCAAGAATTAGGACAGCACTGTATTGGCAGTTGTGGAATAAATGAGAGGATAGTTTGGCTGTTTGTTTCTTTCTCAACGCTGGTGCTTAACTGTCCTTTTTGATTGTAGGTTAGATTGACTTCATATTAGGATATGATACAGGATACATGTGCTGTGATTATGTACCAGAAAGGTTTGACTCTTCTACAAGTTCCTTCATGCATCTCTCACTCTCTCATCTGACTTCCTGACCTTTGGTGTCAGGATATAACAGCGTGGTGGTGTTCTTTATGTTCTGACTTTGCTTTAAACATGTTTTTCCTCGACTAGAGTCTACCACTGCCATCCATCTCTGCCGCTCCCAGAATGCAGCAATAAAGGAATAATTGTATTTCAGAGGTATTAAACAGCCAAAAGCCCCCATCATTGGCGGAGCTGTGAGTAACAAGGTGAAGAATGCAGCCACACATTTATCAGCTGTCAGGCAGGACACTGGATATGTAGCTGGGGATGCAGTGGATCTTGCTCTTCTGTATATCAGAGAGGTGGACAGAATAATGTAGGTGATTTAGTTTTTCATGGATTCCTTGATTTTTGGGGGGGGGGGGGGGATTTTTTTTTTATATATGTAGGTGAAATTTGCTGATACACAAGAGAAACGATTCTCTAGCTGGGTTTATCTACGCACCACCAAACAGCGCTCAGGGAACATTTTAACCTTGTTTCAGATAATCTCTAAAGCCTTCATTATATTTAGTTGCTATCATGTCTTTGACACAGACAGAAATGTCTAAATCACTATAAGAAAATGTTAATTATCATAAAGTTTATATGACTTGTGATATAAAAATATAAATACATAATAAATATGTACCTCTGTGCACTTTTTGAGCAACACCACTTTTACTTTTCGCCGCAGATTCAAAGAGAAATGTCCACTGAGTGACGCTAAAACACAGGTTCAATACGTGAACCCTGTCAAAATTTATTATGATGATATAGGTACGTATTTCTCAAGTATATCTGTGTACTCCATGATCTACCGAAAACAAACCTACTTTCTAGGAAAACCCATAGATATGAAGCTGTACATGTGTGATGCTAACGTTCAAAAGCATACATTTTCAAATCTCCCTGCATATTAATATTGTTTTGAAGTCATAACATGATATTCTTCAAGTAATTGTGTGAAAATTACACTTTATTACTCAAAACTATGTAAATTTGTGTGAAAATGAATAAAAGATGTGAGAGTTTTACTGGCTCTAGTGTTCATTTCTTTTGGAAACTGCAGTGATATGTACTTGTTGGTAAGTATTTCGTGTCTCGCAAAAAAGTGCTCCCACGTACGTAGTGACTGCTAGACAGCCATATAAATGTAAAGCAGCAAGCTCATTGGCTGCAAATGCAACATGAACCAATCAGCTTGTGCCAAGTAATGATGTGAATATCATCAGTTTATGTTAAGGACCAATCAGTCTGCGCCATCTAGAGTTTCATGACAGAACTTAACTATAGCAGTATATAGAGTCTATCACAAAACATCTCACCCTGCACATCAAATCCCTTTCTAAGCTACTACAAATAAAACCTCATATTCATTTCAGATGGCATGCTTTTTCTTGTCCTCAGAACTGGAAGTCAAGACAAATGGATCAAATGGCGAATGTGAGTGCATTCGTCACTGTCATTAGCAGACAGAAGCTCCTCTCAGCTGAAGACAGATAAATCGGCCCCTACCATTGTCCTGCTCTGATTGAACCATCAAATGTGTGTATGCTGAACGCATGTCTCGTTCATCCCCCAGATAAAAGCACGGCTCTGTAAATGAGTGGCCTCCACTTGAGTCACAAGTATCTGATGTTGAAGTAATGACAATTTTCCAAAACGGAACCCCCCCCCCCCCTTTCTATGCCTGTGGTTCTGACACCAAATTCGGTCAGGCAAATTGGAGAGCCAGAGACCTAGAGAGGTGCTAGCCTCTGATTGTGATCGGTAATCATTTCATACAGGAAAATGAGTCGCCTCATCAATCAAACATTGTTCGCCAAAGGTTACGTCTCTCCCTGAACACCAGGCATGCATTTTTGTCTAAGCGAGAGAATAAAAAAGTAATTATCCTATATCATCAGGCAAAGGAGATGTGCCATAATTACTTTTCTATTTCAAGATGATTGTCGGCTTCCTGTCCCGAAGGATTAAAAGTACTGAAGAATTGTTAAAGATGTGGGTGGAAAAAATACCCCCATTTTATTTATAAACATTAGGACAAAGACAAAAGGGCAGAGCGAGATATACTGTAGTGAGAGAGACCAGTGTAAGCCTCCATATATTTATTGATGTGTTTATTGAACATGGACACATCTACCCAAGCTGTGTTAAAAGGCTTTGTTTTGATAGCAGACAGCCCATGAATTGAAATGGCGTGTCTGTACTTCATCAGTATTCAGCAGTGCGTTTGAGTGCCATCACAACCAAATACTCCAAACCTCCGTTAGACTGCTAAACACATCAAGCTTCACTCTATTTAACTCCAAACACAATAAACCTCTGTCATACTACCCAACACATCAAGCGTAATTCACTCAGATGACTGAACATGACAAATCTTGCTCTATCAGACTCCTAAATGCACTACAATCTTTCTCTGTTCGACTACTACAATAAAGGGCATTCAGTTCGTGTTAATAAGGATCAGTAAGCATTACTGGTCAGCACTCACAAGATTATCATAAAAGGTTGATTTTTATGTGTCAGGTTGCTGAATTTTTAAGATTTATGCAAAAATATTTCAACTACAATACTGGCTCATTGTAAAAACATACCTTTACTTACATTTTTGTAAAACTCAAAAAACCTTCAATGATGTTTCTGGCTTATATGAACTCTAGTAACAGTAAAACAACAACTTTTACATTTTTGTAAAACTCAAAAAACCTTCAATGATGTTTCTGGCTTATATGAACTCTAGTAACAGTAAAACAACAACTTGTATTAATTTTCACAGACATTTTGTTGCTGCAATATGTATAACAGACAACATAATATGTTCTCATATTAACATTAATCAATTTCTGTACATGCTTTTAGTGACACTCACTGGACATTGCACTTTGACATTTCTACAAAATGTGCTAAAGATGCTTTTTTTGCTGATTTTTTCGCACAGGTACATTTTGTCAAACAAGTCTGGGTTTTTATATTATTGTATATCATGATATCAGATCCAACACAGCTATTAAAGGTGACAGTACTAACAAATTTAGTGCGAATCTATGGAATATATAGGGATTGTTTGCACAACACCGTTTTTAATTAAAATGCATATATGGCCATTCAAATACACATCAGCTGTGTTTTGGAAGCCTGACAATGCAAACTTTGAAGGTTCGAAATTGCATGTTTTTGAAAACATTATCATTTTCATATAAACTACAGAAATAAGAATTTGTGAAAAAAAAAAAATAGTTTAGCCTATGTGTTTACATATGTACACACATGTAGTGTTTCTTTCCAATTTAACATCAGTCACACAGGCCTGGCGTGCATTCTGCAATGTTTGTATTCGTTTTGAGAGCAGTGTCGCCTGTATGCAAAACTTTCTAAATCACAATGGAAAATCTCCACTCCAAAATTAAAAATTTGTCGTTAATCATCTCCGTGTCATTCCAAACCTGTAAAGCTTTGTTCATCTCAGTTTGTTTGGAGCACAATTTAAGATATTTTGGATTAAAACCAGGAGACTTTTGACTGTTTTTTTGACTTGTCCCTTCATAAAATACAAATCAGACCACTGATGACAGATGGACTATTTTGACAATGTCTTTCATCTTTTTCTGGACTTTGACAGTGTTCAATACTAGGCAGTCAATGGGATAATCACAAGCCTCCTGGTTTTCATCCAAATGATCTTAAACTGTGTTCTGAAGACAAACAAAGCTTTTATGGGTTTGGATGACATGGGGGTAAGTGATAATAATTCTTAACCTTTTCCTTTTCAGACATGTTGCAAAATGTGCATTTCTTTGGGTGTATGCATAAAAGAGCACAAAAGCATTATACATGATCTATATTAGCATCTATATGGACAGCTAAACAGATGTACGCTTATTTATGAGAACTGTGAATATAAAAAGCCCAGTGCTGCTGAGCTGAAATTCTTAGCTTGCTAGATGATGAACAACAGTTGTGTTTGTATGTGTGTGTGTGTTGAAGCTGGATAGTCAGTGCATCCAAATTCTTCAAATAAAGTACGAGCTCACGTCATCACAGCATTTGGTTCAGATGTGATGTGTGTGTGTGTATTTCTTACTTGTGTAGAATATAAAAGGACATATCAAGCAGAATCTCCAAGTTACCCTTTTCCAAACAGCTAATCTTCTCTGTGTCATCCACGACCTTCAAGTCTCATCACATCATGTATTGTTTCTACATTTTCTGTGGAAAAACAGTTTTAGATATTATAACAAAAAAAAAAGGGTTTTGCTTAATGACATTTTTGGAGTAATCCAAGTGGAATAATCTGTAGAGAAATGAAAAAAAAGCACATTGGATTGAAGCCTCTGGGTGTACTCACGTGGGAGGAGAAAGGTCAAACGGTGAATGGGTCGCAGAAGCCCTGGAGTGCTTGGAGCTGAAGATGCATGTCAGATTGAAGCACAAAGCTTAAGTCTGACTTTAACCTTCAGGAGTTTAAGCTTAATCTGAGAGACTTCTGAAAGTGTTGGTGGATTTCTGGCGTCATATAACCTGGACTATGTTATCTCCACTTCTCTGTAATTACTTTCAGACTGTTGTAGGATGACTTAAAAGTGCTGTCTCTTTCTCACAGCCTGTCTCTTATTCTCTCAGTATAATTGAGTCTATTCTAGTATATCTTGCCCTTTTTCTCCAACACTCTTTCTTGGGTTTAGAATGTCTATTTTCTTTATATCTGAGTTTTGCTTTGCTGGTATCTTTCTTCTGTTTTTTTTTTCTTTTACCCCTTTAATTCATTTCATTTTTGGTTGAGTTTTTCTTCTCAGCTCTGAAGCCAAAGGGTGAATCTCACAAAACCCCCTTTAATATTTCACCCCAAAATCAAAAGGAAGAAAAAATAAATTATATTTTGCTTGAAGAAAGTGAAGCCTATTTTAGGACCATTAAAATTTGGTGCATTCAGACACTGTATTTGAATGGCATTTCTTATTAAGGTAATGCTAAATAATATTATTCTCATTACTGTTGTGTGCAATAATAATAATTTATATATCATTTTAATTATACTTACAATTTAAATGTTGGTGCATCATGGGCTGCTCTTAAGACCTTCACTTCAAATCCTAACTTGAAGTCCTTTCAAATTACCCAGTACATGCCAAAAAGGGAAAAATACAAATAAATATATAAATATGTGTAGTCATTGTCATTGTAGTATTTATAGTAGGAGTGCTGCCATTCATTTTTAAATAAAAACTGTGAATAATTTAAATGGAAAATGCATTGTGCAATGTCTGAATGCAGTATGTAATGAGAATTAGGGGGTGAAATTGCCTTTATAATAATATCACAATGCATAAAATCATAACTCTCCAAACAGTACATGATTTTCTTACAGCAAAATATAAGCAGAATAAAATGTATTATTTTTCTCTCTTTGGTTTTGGGTGTGAAATGTGACTTAAAAATAATTAATACTTTAATTCAGCAAACATGCATTAAATTTTGTTAAATGTGACAGTAAAGACTTTTCTTTCAAAAATAAATAAACAAATAAAATAAAAGATATATTAAAAAACTGTTCCTTTGAGCTTCCTATTAATCAAAGAATAAAAAACACAGTTTCCATAAAACTATCAAACAGCACAACTGTTTTCATATCAGTTATTGTAAATATAATAATACTAATAATATTTCACAATATTACCGGTTTTTGCTATAAATAAATAAATAAATGTAGACCTTGTGAACAATGTACAAAATCAGTAAAAGTATCTTTCTAATCCCAAACAGTATCTGAACAGTATTGTATGTTTGTGAGATCATCCCTAGGCTCTATATGAAAGCGTGATAGTGTTTGTTCATCACAGGTCACAAAGTAAACTGAGATGCAATCAACTGTCAAATCTCTCAGACTAAAGTGGGGACAGCAGAGGTAGAGAGATCAACCCAGAGAGTAGATGAGAGCCAAGTAATGAGCGGCTAATGTTTGACTGCACGCACAAAAACAAGCTCCGCTCATTCCTCTGCCTCTGCTAAACACAGCCAAATGATGTCTGTCACTTCAGCTGTGTCTTACTGAGATGTTAACCAGTGTGATTAGTATCGCTGACCTTTAGCAGGATAAATGACGACGAGCCGGTGGGGCTTTTATGTCTGATTAATGGATGTCAGACCTCGTATGACAAAAAATGTTGATTAAATCTACTGCATGATGCATTACAATGTACAATAAAAAGAAATGATCTGTGCTTATTATACACGGCTCTTTGGTATACTTGATTTTCTATACTAAGAATGTATACTATATACCTTACCGAGCATGCAGTAAATGAGCGAGATTTTTATAATGTTTCTAGGTAAAAATAGTACAAAAATAGTAGTAAATGTCTATAACCCCTTTGTTCAGGTTCATGCCGTCGTACTGTTTCTGAATGCAGGAACGTTTCTTTTATGAACTGCTCCCTTTTCTCATTAACATCAAGAGCTCTTGGGTTCCTCGTGCGTGTTGTAGTCCTGCTCCGTGACTGTTGTTAGACTTGTCTGCCCTGTCGAATGTTCATTTCTTCAGCTCAGCATCTTCAACCTCCAGGGCTTCCTGGCTGCTTCAGCCTTAATGGATTCATTACATGCACAAATTACACTGAGATATTGTGCTGGTTTTGCCAATTACTTCTTAATTGTGCAGCTCTAGCAAGGTGCTGGCCTTTCTGCTGCAGGATCCCATGCTACGTTCAAGCACCTTCATTCAAAGTGTGTGTGTGTCTGTCTGTCTGACTGACTTGTTGAATGCTGTTTGAGGCTATTGTTGATTTCAAGTGCAATAAACTCTTTTCTGAATGAGCCCATTTTTATTACCCTGTCACACATTCAAGTAGAAATAAAAATAAAGATTGGACAGCATGCTGAGTTCTTGTAACACAACTGAATGAAGTACAACTGAATATACTTTTGTCATATGTGATTTATATGGGGTGGATTCAGGTAAATGAGGACATTTAACCCAGTTAACATGAACTTTTGTGTTGTATATACAACTAATTAAGCAGTTTTATTTTTTTATTGAAATTTGTTTTTATATTTTTAGTGGTGCTAAAAAAGAGGTTGATATAGGCTGACTGTCTGGATATAATAATAATATAAAAAAGCTTAAATTACATTTACTGAAAGAAAGATTAATTAGTTTGCCTTCATTTTTGAAATATTAAATATATTTGCGCAAAATGTCATTTGCTTGTCATATGTATATATAAATGCCATATGTAACATTTTATTAAATGTACTTATGTGAATTTATGCATTAATAATTAATTATATTCAGAATTAATGAAAGAGCGAAAAATAAACAAACATACAAACAAATGTTTTTTTTTTGTTGTTTCTTTTTAAACCAACATGATTACAAAGAGTGCATTTCTAAGAACTTGGCCCATGTTTTTATGATTTTTTAAAAGAGTATTTGTTTTTATTATTTTGAAGAATCATTTATCATTGACTTAAATCTAAATTTGTCATTCATGTGCATGTAATTCAAAATAGCAATATTTCCAATTCTACTTGAAGGCAGCTGATTTATGAATCATAAGCAAATCAGTCATATGAAACAGCTGAATCAATTCCTGAGTGATTTAGAGGCATATTCTACTCTGTGTCTAACTGCATTTATGCAGGAATATTTAGGTGACACGTAAAAAAAACCTAGCACTAAGCACTTTTTAGCGTTGCATTTCTATATTTTATGTAAAGCATTTATCATGTCAGTTTTATGCTAACCTTGCTTTAAAACAATATATGTTTGCATGGAGACTCCTAAATAATCCAATATTGCCACAGTGTGTTTAGTCCTATCTGATCTGCATCTTAAACAGACCGTAATACTGCTGTTTGCACTGAGGACCACATCAGAAAGGAAAAAACTGTTTAGACTAAGGCCATTAGGCAAATTGAGTCGAGCGTGTGTGTGTGTGTGTGTGTTCACAAGGGTTGTGGACAGATGTGAAGGTTGAAATAATTCATGGCTTGTTAATGGGATTTGTGCTGAGGTTTTTGAGCTGTTGAGAAGCTGGTTACTGAATTATTAAAAAGCCTTCACCTAAAACCCTTAGTGACGTTACGGGGTACAACACAGACAAAAGAGAATCACAAAGGCACACTTTCTCCTTAGGAGAAGAGAGAAATGCTTAATAAAACCGTTCAACCCTTATTGCACATTGTTTCAGCCAAATGTAAATCTAAAGTTATGCAGTTATGTGTCTGTTAGAGCAAAATTAGTTTTTGAGCTGCACATCATAATCACCAACCACTGCTAGTGTATCAGATTAGTATAGATGTGTTGATTGTTCAGTTTATCTATTTCCATTCTGTTCTATATTTAATGTGTATTGTGCATTTATATTATTCTTATTATGAGTCCTGGCACTTTTTTTTTTTTTTAAGCACAAATAGTTTCTTTAGCTATGCTGGCTACGAGTGCCAAAGTCATGGGTTTGACCCCTAGAGAACGCATAAACTGATAAAATGTAGCTGCCAAATGCTTGAATATTATGTTTTGTGCATAGAAATGTAGAGTATATAATGTAAATAAATGGTAGTAAGTAAATAGTAGTAAGTAAATAATGGTAGTAAAATAGTTTTACATTGAAAACAGAAGAGATCGGTGACAGATGGAAAATCTTTGCATTTGACAAATTTCATTGAAGCCTGAGACAGTGTTCAGAATAGAGATGTAGAAATGCTGTTAAAACAATAAAAGAAAAACAAAATTGGAAGTTTATAAAAAGAGTGAGAGGAAAGAATAGAATGAACAACAATGCAAAATAAAACTGATTTTTTTTATTGTATCTTTGATATTGAAAAATGACAACCATGTAGTACAGATTGAATATCTGTACAAAAAAAAAAAAAAAAAAGATTTTAGGATTATTCCAATAATGCCACCTCCAACCCATCACTCTCCAAAAGCTACCTGTTTGCTGAAATCTCAGCTGGTTTTCATTTAATCTCCTGCTGTTATGAGATTAGAAAAAACACATTTGCATATTTAGTCTTATTACTTTACAAGCGATTATTCACAGACCGCACTGGGACAGGACAGTGTCTAGAAGAGAGGAAGACAAATGGAGAGCTCAAGCAAAAAGACGTATGGAGAAAGAAAATCAATTCTGTGTATTTTTCCGACAGTGGTAATGTCTGCTTATGTGTGCACAGTGTTATGTCTGGTATCATGTGGGGCAAGTACATGTGCTGGCAGTGTGTGTGTGTGTGTGTGTGTGTGTTTGAAGCATGATGTTAGTGGCACACTGTCAGCTCTCTCTTTGCTGTCTGTGATTGGCTGTACTGGTAAAATCAATGGGTCCTGCCCTTGGAAGTGGAATCTGTTAAATCTATTAGAAAAGCTACACGACGGCAATCAATCAATACAAATAGTCGCTATCAATCAGGTCAGTCCGTGCTGCATTTTACATGAGTAATGTGTCACCACAGTAGAGGAATAGAGACATTACAACAGTTCATTAACTCAACATCACAGCTAAACCCAGATCTCGACAGGTTGCTGAGAAGACAAACACTTCAACTATTGTTGATGTACTGAGAAAGAACAGCAGATTTACTTCATTGCTCCAGCCTCATGCAGAAAGAACAAAGAACTTGAACTGATGGAGCCGAGTTCAGGCCACATGTTACAGTTCACCCAGAAATAAACATTCTCTCATCATTTACGCACTCTCCAAACACTCCTGATATTTAAAAATATCTCAGATTTTTTTGTCCTACTGAAAGTCTAAATTGCACTCTCCAAAAAATAAAATATTCTCACTGTGAACATACCGTTAACTACGACTTTTGCCTCAGTAAACTCTTAATTTGCTGCTGATTAGTAATTAGTAAGGAAATTAAGTTTAGGTATTGGAATGGATAGGATTAGGAATATAAAATATGGTCATGCAGAATGTGTTTTATAAGCACTAATAAACAGATAATATGTTAATAATAGGCATCCTAATGAGCAACTAGTTAGTTGTGAGAGTTGGTCCCTATACTACAAAGTTACCAAAAGATATTATAAAAAGCAATCCATATGAATAGTGCTGTTCGCTTCTATGAACACATTTAATTGTGGCCTTTATTTATATAAACATGATCACTTTATATGAATGATTTCATTGTGGCCTTTATGTGAAGATTGTTGCACATACATGGAGAACACTGAATATGGTAAACTGCAGCTCAGCCATACTTGCCTCACTAAAAACAATGAGGTCTGTTCATACAGTGTGTTATCATACATATGAAGTAATCATGTCTAAAACACATGAGTGTCATTTTGTACTTTTTAATGAAAGTTTTTGTTGCGTGGAGTTTAAACAGATGGACAAAAATGATGCTTAAATATTTATTTGTGTTCTAAAGATGAACAGAAGTATTAGGAGTTTGAAATGCAATATTTAGGTGAATTAACCCTTTCTGTTTTTAACTCTGAACATTTAACTGAAAAGACAAGTTCTGTATTTAGCATGTTCTTCAAATGCATAACATTATTTGAAACATACATTAATTTTATAGAATGAGAATGACTTTCTTAGTCTGTCAAGTTCCAAAAAAACCAAACAAAAATCATGCATATGAAAAATGTGTCCCTTACCATTCTCTTGTCATATTCTAGATTTTCTTATAAATGGAATTTTTCATTTTTGGTGAACTATTCCTTTTTGAGGTTAATTGGAGTGATTGTATTTACAGTATGAGCGCCCACAAATAACTTGTCAAACTTAATTTGATAATAATTAGCATTGGTCGTGAGTGAGTAATTGTGATTTTATTTACATGCATGTCATGTTTCTAAAGAAAAACAAAAGCTTGCTGGACAATATGAGCATTAAGTCCGTATATAAGGAAATAGAGTTGTGTGTCATTCTCTCACATCAAATGTGTGTCCTCTTCAGTTTGTCACAGTAATGCCAAAAAACATGCACTATGTTTTTTAAGAACTCAAAAGAAAGTTTTTTTCTTAGCACTTGAAAGTACATTATGCAGCAAGAGTTATTATTTCTGTATTCATGTTTGACCTTTATTTGAGGCATTGATGTTTAAGGCCAAACTCTCTGAAAAAAAGGTACGAAGCTTCCAATGAGACTTTACTCCAAGAAACAAAAGCTAAACATGCATCTTTGTACCTTATTTACCCCTGAATGGTACATATCAGTACCTTAAAGGTACACATTAAAAAGTGCATATTAATACCTGAAGTGTACATAAAGGGTGCCACCACAGTTACCCTTTTTTCTGAGAGTGCATCCTGTATATTGTGAGGTGGTCAAGCAATCCAGAAGTCTATGCAAAGTCATCAAATTGATTTAATAATATACTGTAGCTTTCCTCATTTGTCCATTGGCTGTTATATGTTTGTGCTGCAGTAGATCAATCTAACACTGATCCAAACCATTACAACTTACAAACATAATTCTTTTACCTCTGTGAGTGGGATGTTCTTGTGATCTGTTTGTTGATGTTTTTTGGAGGTCAGTGACATGAAATGTTTCTGTGTTTGAGGTGACGGTCTCATGGATCAGTGGAATGTTTACTGATCATCACAAAACGCAAACACGAGTGTACAAACATGTGCACACATCTGTCAGAACAGCAACAGTGACCTTACATATACCTCCTCACACATGCACACTGAATTCTGCATTCAAGACGTTCACTAATGTTCAGAGGGGAATTTGAGCCGTGAGCTTGGAGCGCTGGAGGTAATCTATAGCACAGATGTGCTGTCACACACACACACACTCGCGCACAACTGCTACGTTTTAATTACTAATGCATTAGAGATGAGAGAGGCAGCATGGGGTGGGCACCCGTGTAGAAAAAGACATGTGTCTTTCTCTCCTCCAGGTCATTTAATGAGGGTGTTTTGTGATGCCCAGGATGGATGTGTGAGAGAGTGAGTGTGTGTGTGTGTATGAAGGCCTATCAATATGCTTAATGGGTTGATTTCATTTTAATGATGCCGAGTGACAGTTCAAACAGTGTAATCTAATCCCTTTACTGCAGACATAGATTATCATTATAGTGCACAGTGCTGTGGAAGTCTCTTTAGAGGGACTGTGGCGTTCAATAATCCTCTCAACACACACACACACACACACAAACCAGAGATCTGACCTCATGTCTTTGTTCATCATCGCATTGTTCTGTTAGCCACATTTCTACCCACAAAGTCATTAAAAGCTACTTTCAAAACCCACCACATTACATGTCCATTAAAGAAATAATTTGTATAAAAATTTAAATTTTTGTTGCACAGTGTATTTTAATGGACAAAAGTAATATGTTTGACTTTAAAGTTAATGACGCTCTTTTCTGTTCTGTCTATTAATTTTTTTTCAAAAAACATTAAACTGCAGTTAACACATCTAGTGACTTGATCTAGTGATTTTGTGATAAATGTTTTAATTTCTGAATTAAAATTGATTGAGATTTTATGGGGCATAAAGTAAAAAATGTCAGTCATATAAGCATAGTAATTATCATTTACTAAAACTAAAACCATGATGAATGAATAAAATGAACTTAAAAAAAAATACAAAAACAACAAAAACATTTTAATTTAGGTAGTTGCCAAGGTAAAATTTCTTATTTTCTTTTAAAAATTTAATTTGAAACCCTAAAATAACTAAATAAACTGAAATTAATAAGATGTAAAAATGTTATAAATTATTATATATTTATGTATAACATTATAAATATATTAAAAACTCATTTTAAATATTACAAACTATAAGAGTATATCATTGATAATACAATTGCATACAGCTGTCTTGATATCATCATGAAGAAGAATGAAATTAATGAAAACAAACCATTATTAGCATAATAATTAATATATAAATATATTATTCTTAGAAAATGTAGACTTTAAGAAAACTGCTTAATTGCATATTAATGTATTCAAATTAAATCATAGCCGTGTCATTCATAAACATACAGATAAATAAATAAATCTGTAAATTATGTCATAGAGAAGACCCCCAAAAGACCCTTGTTACTATGTGGTTAGCAGGGATTTGCTCAACTTAAAAAATAAAAATAAAAAGGACATTTATACATATAAAAATAATACAGATTAATTCCAGTTTAACAATACGATTAGGCTACTATAATAAAATGAATTATAAAAATAGTCCTTTGCACGTTTTTGTACTTGAACTGCTTATAACAGGCCTGTTGGTGGCACTTGGGCTTGCACGAGATGCACACAATCTAGCTAATCTGTCTCACACTGACAGATATATGTAAAACAAAACAGGGTTTTGAGGCATTTGTTTCTGTTTGTGTAAACACTGATGTAAATAATTGAGCACTATATTATTGTTTGGTCAGTTTGGGTAAAAGCACCCCCTCTGCACATATACCTGGTGTTGAGGTATATTTGTTCCCTTAATACTGTATATCAAGTCATCTGACCTTTTTTTACAGAGTTAAGTTGAAGTTGTAAAAATATATAAAAACAGAAGCAAAAGTTAATCATATTCATGACTGAATAAAAGATTTATAATATTTGTTTAAAGTTACCTTGAAAATGGACATACAGGTTTAAAATGTCATGAGGATAAATAAATGACAGAATTTTCAGAAGATTCAAGTGTACCAGATGGAAGTTCAGAAAGTATATTATGAATGCATCAGGTGAACTTGGGCTGAACTATTTATTTTATAAATGTGTGTTTGTGAAAGAGTGGGTTGCAATGCTTGGAGATCGTCCTTTGATAGCTCAGGCCCTAGAGATAAACTTGTTGTGCAGCTTTTATCTGAGACTGACTCAAAATAGACAGCTGCTCTTAGGTCAGAATAACAGAGTTGAAGTGAACAGTGAACAGTGAACTGTGTATTCTTCCACAGTGTGTTGTTAATGAGTGTTTGCGATGTTCAATTCACTTCACAATACTTTGTCTCTGATCTGCTGTCTGACATGGTTATACTCTTTAGTTTAGACTGCACACTTGATCTGTTCAGAAGACTGTGGATGTGTGCAGCATAAGGTTGAAGAAATCTTCAGTCTCTGACTGATTGTACATATACAGTTATATCAGGTTATGTAAGATAGTGGATAACTGTTTTTTTTCTGTCATGCCCCCTTTAAAAAAGTGGTACTTAATTGTGTGTAGTAACAGAATTAAAAACAAACATGTCAAGATGTTCACACTGCTGTTCAAATATTTAGGTTGAGAAGATTTGGAATGTTTTTTAAAGAAGTCACATTAAGGCGGCATTTATTTGATCAAAAATAGTTCAAATGGTAATATTGTGAAAAAGTATTACAATTTTAAATAACTTTTATATTTGAATATATTTTAAATGCAATTTATTCCTGTGATGGCAAAGCTGAATGCAACCTGATCTCACAGAATCGTGTTAGTGTCACGGAATCATCGAAAATTCTGTGATGGGCTCACGGAAAAGATTACAATGTAAATCAGTGACAGGCATCAGCCGTGATCCACTCACGGATAACCGGATTCATTTTAGATAAAATTTATACTTTAATTGTATCACCTAGCCCCACCTTTACCCTAAACCTACCCACTTCTGAACAATATAAAACACACACAGACAATATAAGCACAGTCACAGGTATTTATTGCAAAAACTGACCATAAGCAGTAAAAAAAAAAAGCATTACAAACAAGTTGTTGCATTTCAAGTCCTTCTGCAGCCGTACGATGTCTTTGTGCGAAGAAGAGTGTAAAATACAAGGTTTTAATCGCTGAAATTATCCCGCTCCGTTAACGCGCTCACATCTCATTCAAAAGACACTCTCGTCCTGGATAATGATGCAATCGATCACCAGACACACAAAAGGCAATAGAAATTTACAACCAAGGCTGACGTAAGGATTCTCCTGGCGGCATTTTTTGAATTTGTGCAAAGCAGCAGCTGCAGCACAGATGAGTCACAGCGGATGGAGACATGGTGATCGCGTTCTCTCACAAATCAATCCTTTTGCCTCGGAATATTAATCCTTTTTAATAATGTTGGTAGTTGTGTTTTCTTTAATTTTGTGTTTTATTAATGGATGGTAGGTTTAGGGGCAGGTGTTGTGTGCTCATAAATGTATAACTAAAGTAATATAAATAAAACTGTTGTTTACTGTGAAAAATCACACCCCAATACATATGCAATAATGGCAATATCATTACCCAATATTTGAATCCAGATATCCGTTTGTGGATCACAGCTGATGCCTGTCACTGACTTACATTGTAATCTTTTCCGTACGCCCATCACGGAATTTTCGATGATTACTAACATGGAATTATTCGTTAATAGTCTGTGGTCATTACACGGAATTCTGTGAGATCAGGTTGTGGCTGAATACTCAAGAAATATTTCTTAATATTATCATTAACATTGACAAAAGTAATTCTGCTTATTATTTTATTCATTTTTGAGGATTTTTTGATAACACAAAGGTAAAAAAATACAGTATTTATTTGAATTGGAACTGAAATCTTTTGAAAAATTATAAATTTCTTCATCAATGCTTTCATTTTTCATTAATTTTGAATCAGTGCTGAATGTATTGATATCTTAAAAAAAATCCTAACACTTTTGATCAGCATTGTAGCAGATAGAAGGAAAAGCTGTTTAGCATAATCAAGTCAACTCTATTAGCAGAGACCTTGTGCTAATTTTTTCAAATTGAATAAAATTAATTTTAATTAATTAAACATTTTCTTTTGAAGTTTTTTATGTATTGATTAAACTGAAAATAACTTTAAATTGGCCTACATTGTGCTGTTATTTTCTCTAAACTTTTGTTATTGTGAAAACTTTCTATCATTTTAATTTTAATTAAAAAATAGTATGAATTAATGAAATATAAAATTGATATTAAACAGCTGGTTAACCTTTTTAAAAATGCAGACTCAAATTTAAATCATTACTTAAAAAATAAAAAGTTGTTGGGTATTACTGATACACAGTGATTATACATGATCTTGTTTTTCTTTCTAGTGTTTGTATCATCAGTGTGACAGATTTGAAAACTAGGGCGGTCTGCCATGCCTCCCATACCTCCATGCTTTGAGAAGCACTGATATAAGTCATTCTGTATGTGTTTTGTAATTTTCATCAATGAGCGCTATAATTTCTTCACCAGTGTCTCTCCCAAGAGCCCACTTTGCACACATACACCTGGCTGACAGATAACGGCTCCATTAGGTTTGCCCTGCCGCTCTGTGCTGATAGCTCCTAATGGCATCAGGCCGCAGAGAGCGTGACTTCAATACAGGCCAGCAGGCACACAGCTGTCGGTTACACACACGCACATACATACTAAATAAAGTCCTAATTAAGGTTGGTAAGATCATGTTAAAGTAATCCTGCTCATTTAAATGCTACAAGTATGATGGAGCGCTCAATACGCCAAAATTCTCTGTTGTGTCGTTTCACCCTAACCATATGGCTTGGTACAGAAAATGTGCTTGCTTGACAGTTTTCACAGAACGAAGGTTACCATCTAGTCATTTCCCTATTCCCCCATCAAATTCTATTGTCTTCCAGGTCTAGCTTGGTCTAGCTACTGTAGCTTGTCTTGTAGTCTTGCTAAGCTGGTTTTTAAAAAGTCTCCCCCCGTGATCTCCAAGTTACCAAAAGCCCCAAGCCCATCTAAAAACAGCAAACCACTTGTATTGACATAATATAAAAATAATATATTTAAAAGGAAATACTTAAGTGTGAGCTAAATGTAGCCAAGACAGTTTTTAATATAATTTAATATAACTTTGATTCGTCTGAAAAAAGAGATATATTAACCTAGGATGGCTCGAGGGTAAAACACAGGGTAGTTTTTATTTTTAGGTGAACTAACCCTTTAAGTGTTTTAAATAAACATAAGCTGCTTTTTATTTAATTAATATTATAATTATAAGTGCTTTTTTTAAAAATATATTCTTTTAAGGTATAAGAGTGCACATTCAGTTAAATAAAAAACACTTATTTTTCCACTAAGGGAGGCAGGAATATATTAAAAGGTGCATTGGCACACTTATGAATGCTGTATTGTCCAGTCAGCATCCTGGACCAGAATTATTCTATTTTATTATTATTCACAAAAGAAAGATTTTTCATTAATATTTAATGTATTGTCCAGATAATATATGTGAAATGTATTGTGCTATATTATCCACATTTCCGATCATGCATTACCAGCAAGGTACTATAAAAGGTACTGTAAAAAAACCTTTTGAATGTTTTTTTGTCATGATCAAGCCTCTAAATTGTGGCTCCTGGCCCAATAGCAGCGACGCAGTGATTTAAAGAGTGTGGTGTACCTGTGTTAGACCATGTTGTCACCTCTCCTCTGCCTCTAAAAACACCTCCCTGACCCCGTCTGTACACCCATAATTTCATGTCTTGTGTTTTTTCATGGGTGAAAATACCTCATCTTAGCATCATAGCAGTGGAATGACAGGAAATTACACCCTGTCGCCCTCTGATACACACACAGAATATCAGACGCAATGGATTAAAAAAAATCAGGTAAACAGCATGCATTTGGAAAGTAACATTATTTAAACAGATTGAAATATGTTAATTGACTTGCAACATTAAAGGAGTAGTTCACACAAAAATTAAAATTATATGAGATATATTCGGCCTCAGGCCAGAAGACTTTGTTTCTTTATTGAAACAGATTTGGAGAAATTTAGCCTTACATCACTCAGCAATGGAACCAATGGGTGCCGTCAGAAAGAGAGATAAAAACATCAGACAAACAACAGCGAAAGCTGATAAAAACATCACAATAATCCACAAGAGTCCATTAAGTTTTGTGAAGTGAAAAACTGTTAGTAAAAAGTCCATCCCGTTTGCTTCTTTCATCAAAATCCACCAAAATATTTGTTAAATGCAGCCAGATCTTTGCATTTTTCTCTCCTAATTCAGAAAAGATGGCCTTTTCACTGTAGAAAGCAGTATTATAGACAGAGGAGAGAAAGAAATATTTTGAAGTTTAAAATATGATGGATTAGTTTATTGGATCCATTGGTGAGAAAGTGATGTAATGCTAAATTTCTCCAAATCTGTTCCACTGAAGAAAAAAAATTCAATCTGTACCTTAGATGGCCTAAAGGGTTAGGACATTTTTAGAAAATGTTCCTTGTTGGGTGAACTATTCTTTTAAAAGAAATTAAATGAGAAACAAAAAAAAAAACATAGAAGAAAACATAGAAGTTATTTTTTGTTTCAGTTTGTCTTTGTGCTGTAAATCATTTTTTTTATAGAAAGAAAGATCTTTTTGATCTACTGTACCAGCTGATCATCTCATGTCTTTTTATTACACTAGAGATGAGTTCATGAGAATCCTCAGGCTGTTCTCTTCAGTTGTGTGTTTGTGAGTAGAATTTATGGTCCTACTTAGAAGTGTGTCACAAGAGCTGTTTGTGTTTATTCATTTATTGTTTTTATTTTATATTTTATTTTATTTTATAAATTCATAATGTCACAAGAGGTTTTCTAGTTAGTAAAAACTGAATATTTAAGATAGCCACAAGGCTATTCTTAAATATAGTATTGTGGGTTTGAGCACTGCTGACATGTCAGTAAACTGTGCAAGTGACATTCAGGGCATGTCCAGATAAATCTTAAAAAGGCATCTTCTTTACTTTTTGGCTTTTCATCCACACTGAACTGTTTTTGTCCAAGCTTTTTGAAGACATTCTTCCAAGTGGATGAATTGGAAGTGAGAGCATTTAATTAGCATTTTCAGTCTGTGTGGATGAGAAGGGATGGTGAAAACTGATGCAACATGTTTTAACACATAATAATGTTGTTATAAGGATGAATAATGTTGTATTTTTTGGTATGTTTCTCAGAAAAAGCTATAAGGTGGCCTTGAAACATTTGAAAATTTGTGCACAAGTCACAAAACGTGTTTTTATTATCCTTTTTTTGTCTTTTTTTTTGAAACTAAACAGTCTCTGGTCCCTAAATATGTGATTTGGGCTCAGCAGGGCCATATTGTCTCTCTGACGTTCATTAGCAGCGGATGTTAACTGGGAACAGACCACAGACAAGAGCAGCTCTGGGATTTGAGGGTGTTGGCAGACAGGTGGGGGATAACAGGTGTTACAGTGAACAATGAACTGCAAGACATAGCATAAAGACAACCAGATAAAACTAGCTAAATGATCCAAATTTGCAGCAGTGCAAGTGTTGTGGTATATTAGCAATCAGGATGTATTTGTTTGTAATTTTGACTTGATGATAACCATGTCAGGTGCTCAGGAAAAAAAAAGGTTCTTTGTATTACTCGATTCATATGGGAAAATGTAATAAAACTGAAAATGTTTTGGTATTCTTAAATGCATTTTTCAAAAAAACAAACATTCAAAATTGTGTGTACGTTCATTGTACATGACTTTAGCGAAGGAAAAACCTATTGGAGTTGAAGAGTGAACAACACTTGAATGACATGTTATGGTCTATTACTGATCTTTTCAGAAGTTTTTAAATCGGAGCACATAATACATTTCTTTGTTTCTTTGCTCAGCTTGACAGAGGTGGTCACTGCAGTGTGTGTGTGTGTGATGTGTTCGGTGAGCTGTGTTGATTAGATAGCACAGTGTCTCAACAGTTAAACTGCCCAAGCAGAGGATCAGCACTGAACTGAATCACTGTGTTCTGGATGTGTTTGTTGTGCAGTGATGGCTGAGTGGGTCTGTTGCTTTGCGAACATTTTCTTTTCCAACACTCAGATACTGTCTGGTCTAAATGCCTGACATTACTATTGGCAATTCAAAATTGTTTTAATGAATTTATTATTATTATTATTTATTTTATTTTTTTTTACAATTGGTACTATTATTTAATATACAGGGTGGGCCATTTATATGGATACACCTTAATAAAATGGGAATGGTTGGTGATATTAACTTCCTGTTTGT
>JAUMHE010000048.1:16653218-16667170 GCA_032359235.1 Enteromius mattozi | reverse complement strand
GGAAAACTGAAGAATCTGCAGGACCTGGAGGATTTTTCTGAAGAACAGTGCTCAGTTAAACTGTTCAGAACAAACAAAGGACTCATGAACAACCATCACAAAATTAAAAAAAACATAGTCATAGATCATCCAGGTAATCGCACACAGTATTAGGAACCAAGGGTTCCCAGACTTTTGAGGGGGGTTATTTTAATAATTTCTCCCATTTTATTTGTCTTGTGTACTATATGTAAACATCTTTTGTGTAAATATCTTACTCAGGACATACTAAACAAAAAAATATCTGGCTTTTTGTATAATCTTTTATTTTGTTAACATTTTTCACATTTTCACAGATTCTGCTAGGAGTGCCCAAACTTTCGCATAAAACTAGTTGCATGATATATCCAAGTTTTTAGGTTGGAGGAGGACTGATGTTGAGTGCATAACCGATGTCATGTGTCTCACTGTGGCTACAACACTTGTGTTTGCAAAAATCAATTGCTGGACTGAGATTAAAGGGACAGATCACCAAAAAATGAAAATTCTGTTATGATGTACTTGCTTTCATTCAATTCCAACCTGGATGCTGACGCAGCAGCAAATGTGATAAGAGTTACTTATGAATCGCTATCTTTGATATTACTTTAGACACTGTGTCTATGGTTATATCAGGTGATAGTCACAAATAGAAAACAGGTTTGACTTTGGTTATTTGTTCATTCAAGCCACTATTGTAAGCTGCTGTCTGAACAGGACATTTTGAAACTCTTACTGTATGTAAGTCTTTTTGACTCTACTAGGCAACAAAATAACATAATATGTAAGTATATATTTAGAAAACGTTATGTTTACATAGCTGTTTTTCTTAAATATTATTCTATATCCAGTAATTATTCTCTGAAATGTGCGTTTCGGGCAGATTCCAGCCAGAATTGCAGTACCCATTTCAGCTGCTAGCTGGCAATATTACATACTGCACCTTTAATCTGTATGATCCTGCCCACTTCCAGTTGTTGGAAAACACAGCTTATTGCTGTCAAGGAATCATGTTATCTTTACATAGCTGTTTCTCTGAAAAAATAATGCTATAGCCAGTAATTCTACTCTGAAATGTTCGTTCCGGGGCAGAACGCTTTTGTTTTTGCTGTACCTATTTCAGCCGTTAGCTGTCAATCCTACATACTGCACCTTTAAGTAATTGACTGAATTTGCCATTTTGTTCGACAAACAAACCAGACAGGAGAGTAAATTAACATTGGTTGACTCTTACGAAAATGTTGTGTATTGACATCTTTCAGCGGTTTAAACCAGATACCTACTGATGTTCATTCATATTTATTTTGTGCTATAATAACTAGTAAAGAGGAAGAAATAACCAGTTCACTGTTCCAAAAACTGACAGTGTGAAAGTAGCCAAAAGTAGCCATTTACTGACAAAATGCTGTAAATGATGTCAATAGAGCTTAGATTTTGTTTAACATGCAATATGTCTTTATGTTGGAGCATGGCCTTTTTAAAGCAAAGACTCTTTTAGCTTTATGTACTCGCTGACCCTGAATCTAAATTTAGCCGCTTTTAAGTGGTCATGTTATATGTCATTTGTGAATCAAAGCCACATGTGAAAACAAATGACCAAAATACCATCAATTCCACTTTGTAACACTGCAATTTGAGAATCAGGTTGATGTGGACTTTGAAGTGTCACACAGCATTGTGCCATTCCTTACACACACACACACAGAGGCTCAAGCCTTTATCTGATCCAGACTGCAATTGGCCCTGAGCTTTGCAAGCCTCTGCAGCGAAGCCCTTGTTGATTTGACCCGCTTTAATTAAACTCCATACAGTTGTGCTATCTGTGCGTGTTTTTTCATTGAAGATTGCCTTCGAAATGAAATTTTATTGAATAGCTTGTTGAGTCTCACTGAATGCCCTGTCATCGGAGTGTAAACATCCACTGATAGCAGTTATTCCCTCTGCCGGAGAAGCTGTGTTTGACTGCGTCCTTGTATGGATACAGTCAAAGATAGAGAAAAACATTATGGTGTCATTAGCAGAGCAGCTTTGAGATGTCAGGCCTCCGCTGATAAACACGGGCCCATGCAGAGCACAGCTGGATCTGAGGCCATTAAACTGAAGGAAAAGCACTGTTCTTGGTGTGGTAGCAGAAATGAGAGGGACTTCTGGGTCGCTTTGTGTGGAGGAGCTGAAGAGAGATAATAAATAGATGAATTAAGATGTTCTGTGCCCCTGGGTGAAAAAAGCCATTAACCCTTTGTGCAGGATTTCTGTAGTACTGGGGGTTTCCTTGTGGTATTTGCAATGATTAAATTAATCTTGGATGCTGATTGGTCAAAACGCTCATGCTAAAATACTCACCACACTACTGCACAGCACAGCACCAGGTGAACAGTTGCTGTTATTTTGTAATATTTATACTATTTTGAAATACACTGCCATTCAAAAGTTTTGAATTTGGTATAATTTTGTGAATTTTATTTTGAAGAAAGCCTTTCTTACCAAGACTGCATTTATTTGATCAAAAATACAGTAACAACAGTGCTATTATGGAATATTATTACAGTGTAAAATATCAGTTTTCTATATTAATATATTTTAACACATAATCCATTCATGTGATTGGAAATCACTTTAATATGCTGCATTGGTACTCAAAAACATGTTGGAAACATCTTCATATTTTCATGTAAACTGTCAATTTGCTTCAGGATTCATTGATGAATAGAAAGTTAAATAGAACAGAATTTATTTTTGAAATTAAAATCTTTTGTAACCTTTTACTGTGACTTTTGGTTGATTTAGTGTATCCTTACTGAATAAAAACATTAATTAAAAACAAAAACAAAAAACTGTTGAATGTGTATAATATTATTTTGTAACAGTTTAATGTGTTTCCTTGTTATTTATATTATGTTCAGTAGTAATTAAATAGTCATTAAACTTTTAACAGTTTATAATTAGGCATTGCTTTTATTATTTTGACCATAATTCATTTAAATTAAAGATGCATATACTCTGTCAGCATAGTAATGGATCCTGATTCAATAGTTATTTGACAGTATATGACTTTAACACAGCTGTTCTGCCATGGGCAGCGAGCACTGATACTGTCTGAGAAAATGGATCGCCCAGAAACTCTCCTAATGGCTTTCCTCAGTCACAGTACAGCCACACATTCAGGGACTGTCAGTCATCGTTCAATGAATTTTGATTTCAGACATACATGGGCTGATGGTTTTGTGTATATTTGATATTTCTTTGGCAAAATTGGAAACATGTATTGAGGGCCTTTCTTCCGTTGATGCTCAGTTCAGCAGAGACACAGCTCTCTACTGCCACCTTGAGCATTGTTGTTGCTGCTACAAGTATTCAAGTATTGAAGTCACTGATCAGAAATAAGGAGGTGGGTAAACTATAGTGGTGAAAAGACACAACCATAAATATAACTTTTGTGTTCCCAGCTGCTCCAAAAGCCAAGGATAAAAACAATGACGTTTCTATGACTTAAAAAAAAAAAAAAGGGAAATTAATTGAGTGATAGACTACAGTGGTCCAGAATATATAACTTTACCATATTTAAAATGTTAATAATGGTGGGAAAGTGTCACCAGAGTCTGTGAAAAGGGTTTATTATATATTACGGCCAAAAATTATGAATTTGATTGAACAACCAAACCTAAAAAAAAATAGCCAACATTTGAACATTTATGTGTAGGGATTCATAAAATTAATTTTTTTATAAAATGTGTAACTTACAATTTTATTCAGCATTTTATGGGCCTTTTAATTTTTCTGATTGATGTATGTTGAATTTATTGATTAATTTTTTATTATTAATTATTTATTTGCTTAAAATAAACACAACAATATTGTCTGACAGTAACTAACCCCTCAATTGTTCATTCATATTAAAACCACTCATTTTCTGTGGGGTCTATAATATATGCTATTTTGATGTGATTAATACATTTTGTCATATTTAACAATGCCTAATGCCCATATGTTTAAAGTTTATATGTTATAATGCCATACAAACTGTATGTATTTTATGTGTGCTTTAACATGACAGTTTTGATTGTGGTTTGCTTTTAAAAAAAATCTAAGTAAACACTAAGCCATGTTTTGTTATTGTCCCATGTTAATATTTACACCTAAATGTCATTTACTTCTCTCAAATGCACCCATGTTTCATTCACTTCCTCTCTTGTCTCTCTGCTCTAGTGGTCATTATGGCGTCTGGTTTACTGGTTTACCCCTTCGGTCTCAACTCCAGCCTGGTCAAGTCTTTCTGCGGAGACTCGGACATCTACTACGCCGGGGAGTGTCAGATAGGATGGGGCTACATGCTGGCTATCGTAGGTGTCATGCTCACCCTCTTCCTGCCCTTTTTCGCCAAGTACGCCCCCAAGGAGCAGCTGTCACCCACCCCACTGCCCACCCTTTTATAGAGCACTAAAGACCACCACCTACAATATTCAACCTGCTCAGCCGTCATAAATAATTATTAAAAGATCAAAGATTTGAGGTTGGACAGATTGCTAAGTCTCTGCATCATGTGCCGTGATTGGTAATAATGATGTCGTGAAGATGATTTTGCTCTGGAGCAGAACTGAAGACCCTTCATTCCTTCTATTCTCATTGTTTTTGTTTTTTAGTGTCTTTCTTAATTCGATTAAGTCTTTTTTTGTAACAGTCAGCCTGCCAGGTGAAAAATGAGTTTATATGGATTTTGTTCTTTCCCTTATTTCTAATTTATTTTCAAGCTCTGTTCTTGATTGATGACCTCTAAGGACTAACTACTGAAAATGTCGGGTAATGGACCATGGTGCAAATTAGTATTTTTGAAATTTTGTTTGCAAGGATCAAAACCAAAAATGGCAAATTAAATGAAAATTTAGTAAAATTTTTACTAGGACTTGTCAGCATGCAATGAAAGGATAACAAAAACAAATGGTAGGCCCTTCTTAAATGGACTTCTAATAGATCGAGTTCATTGAGACAAACTGAACTCAAACTCAATAAATGTGACAGTCGGAAAGTTACTAGCACCTGATATAGTACCTATTCAAGGACCAACACTGTGGCTTAAGTAAACTGAAACATTTTTATCCTCCGTACGAGTTTAATTTCCAGGCATCTGTCTGAATTTTCTTCATTTTGTTTCTCATAACTCCGTGAGGGCCATTAAGGAACTGTAATGACAGTATGGACCAGGCCGTTGCTTCAAACTGCCATGGACGGACCACAAGCATGGACTTTTCTCAGCTGTATGTGAAAGTGAAATGATCCCACAAAGTAAAACCATTTGTTTTCCCAAACTGAGTGAACAGGATATGTTGTGAAGTCTCCTTTCGTGTTCTTTACTGTAACACCTACTAGTACTGAATTATTCAGGATTACACAAATCAGGAGCAAGGCTGTTCTTAGTTAAAGTTGGGCTTAGTCAACACTGAGACACTACGTTCTGGAAAATACCAACTTTTAACCAACTTGTGCCTTTTGACCATTGCTAAGACTTAAGTACCTTTCATCAGGTAATCTACTTCTAAAACATTTTGTAAATGCTTTCTTGTTGGACTAACATTGTGTGATTATTTCTGTACGTTTCCATCTTTAATGATGATAGCTGAACGTTTTTAATGTTGGCGTTTCTTGCCAAGCTGATGGTTTTGTTTTGAAGGGGTTGAAAAAAAGAAGAAAACAATGAAAGCTAAATTAGCATTGAACAAGACAGGAAAACCAATTCAGTCCTGATTTGTCATGAAAGATTCATGTATTTCTGTGGGAAATTTGCTGTAACGATCAAATTAAGCTAATATGCTAATGCATTTCCACTTGGCACAGCAATACGGTGAAGCTAAAGCTTCTACTTGGATCATTCCATATTGCACTTGGCTCACTTTTGCTGTTGTGTTGATCCATTTGTGTGTTATGTGTTTAAAACTGGCTAAAACATTGGCACTCAACTGCCCTCTTTCGTAGATTTTACACCAAATTCTATTATGATATAGATGTGCTGACAGCGAAACAAACCCATTTCCCCCAAGATGTGTGTATTGTAACTATTAAGGGTAGCTGAGGCTCAGAGGACAGAGCACAACTGGCATGAGATGTCAATTCTAACAGGCCCTTTAAATGTGTTTATGGAGGAGTACACTGGCATCCTCTGATTGCCTTGACGGTGATGGCAACTTGCATTCTTGAGTTCTTGTCTGTAAAGTCTGACCACTGGTAGATCTTAGATCTTGTAGATTAGTGCTGTGGGTTTCCCACTGTGTTTTGGTTGTAAATAATTCTGTAACATGGCATCCTGATGGTTGGTTCCCTTTTGAAAGATATATTTTGCAATGTTACCTCATCATTGTGTTTAACCTTTGAAATCTTTAACAAATTGCTGTTATGTGTTTCTTCTTTATAATAAAGCATTTCATAAACTTAGCAAATTGATGTCTTTTGAATGAAGACACCAACAAATCTTAAAAAAAAAAACAGCTTGGGAATGAAGTACAAATAGTTTTTAATGCAACAATATAATAATGTAGAATTTAGAACTCAAATATGCACCATATGCATCACAAATTTGAATAAACTATGTATGCATAGTTTAATGGGAACTAAATTTCTATGCATCTAAATTATAACTCAAGTATTTGCTGTATTTTTGAATGAATTTTAAATTACATTTTATACCTAATTTAAGATGATATATGCATATAAAGTAAAAATAGTTTAAATGCATATAAATTAAAATAATATTAATGCATCTAATTTGCAAAATAAATCAAATTCTCCAGATACAGATAGAAACTGTTTTATATTCATTGACCATTATATATATTATGGTCATTCTTTACCTACTTCACAACTAAACCAAAACCAACCCTAACTTCAATATAAGTCTGTGCTACTTTAATCTTTCTCCTGTTACTCACTCGATCCACATCACATTTCACTGAGAGCCAGCACCACATCCCTCATTTTTGCATCTGACACTCTCACAGCTTCCAGGGCATTCCTTTGCTCTGACAGTGAAGCAGCTCGGACTGACACACAAGTCATTGTGTCTTTTTGCCTGTCGTAGTTTCCAACGCAGCGATGCACCTGACCTCTGATCAGTCTGGGCAATGTCTGATCCTGAAGAACAAATACACAGTGACTTAAACATTAAGGTTTATGTTGTCTCTACCACTGCCAACATCACATAACAATAAGCAGTCATAATGGTCTATCTTACTTAAAAAATGAAAAGTGCGCAATGAAAAATAAGCGGGTGTCATAAACTAGAGAGAGCACCTTGTTTCTATAATTGTTTCTTCAGATCTGTATCTGTAATGTCTTCTCTAATTTAAACCAAATACTTCTAAAAACTTTCATACCTTTCAATGCTTATTTTCAGAATGACTAGAAACTAGTTTGATGATTAAAAACAGTATTCATTTTTGTTTATTTAATCTAATGTTTCCTTACTGATCCAAAACTTTTGAACGGTATTGTATTTAATAAAAATAATAGAAAGTGATACAACTGTAAAAAATCTATATTCTCAGACTCACATTTTCATAGTAAAGGCAATGGACCACCTCTTTACCATCCCTCATGAGAAATTTCTTTGCTCCGTGTTCTCCAGCTGTAACTGCAGAGTCCAGAGTAGCTGTAAAGAGAGACAGGACTGTTAGACAGATTTAAATCAAGGGGGCCGCATGTGTTATTATCTCCTCACCAAATATCTCAAACAGCATTGGTACTCTGTTCTTGTACTGGCTCCAGTGCTTCATCCCTTCAATAACAGCAGTAGTAACATGCAGCAATGTGTCATGAGGAGGCTTCTGTCCGGCAGGAGAGAGTGTAAATCAGAAATGTTAGCTGAACAAAAGAAACAACATACTTTGAGGCAGAAAATATTTGATATGTTAATATGTTTTTTGATATGAATGGGGTGCTTATAGAAAGTGACACACTTGCTGCTGAGAGGTGGTCTGGACACTTGAGGTGTCCATCTTTTCTTTTGTCCACATTGCACTGGCTGATTGTCCAACAGGTCTGAAGTTCCCCTTTCCACTGAGACTCTGAGCTCCATAACCCTGAGTGCTTGCTGCGGCGGGGGTACACTGCTGGGGATGGTGCATCATTCTGGGGGAATTTGTCGGCCTGTTAAATGACTGTTGATTCTGGATGCAGCTGGACCATCTGGGCTGGCCATGTGAAACTGAACTGCTCCTTGGAAAACCACTATGAAGCTGGGATCCAACTACTGCCATAGAATCCTGTCTCACTGGAGGCTTCTGTTGCCCTGTCTGTGACCTGGAGGTAATATGGTGACAAATACAAAATGTAATATCACAAATGTGTTTCAGGATAACTAAAAATGTGCATAATGTGGTAAAACTTTAAAACAAGTGGTTTTTATGTAACCTCAAAATATTATTCAGTATAAGTTAGTCAACTTCACTACGTACCAAGGTTAGGTTAGGTTACACTTTACAACAAGGTTTGACTACATGCATTACCTAACCTTAATGAGTGATACATTTGTTACAGTGTTACAGTAATAATCTTTGATAATAAATAGTTATTAAAAAAACAGCTGTTCATTGTTAGTTCTTGTTTGCTCAAATATTAAGATACAAATTTTGTATTTGTTTTATATATATATATATATATATATATAATGTATTATAATATGTGGAAGTGAACATGAACTAAGATTAATAAATGATTTACAAATGTTTTGAATGTTAGTTTATGTTAACTAATCTAGATAAAGGAATAGTTCACCCAAAACAGAACATTTTCTGAATATGTATTCATCCTCAGGCCAGGTTTCAATCATTGCTTCTGACCAAAATACAAGTATATAATTTGTAATAATGCCTCCTCCAGTTGGACTCTCAATCTGACAGCACCTATTCATTGCAGAAAATCGGTGAGCAAGTAATGCAATGCCAAACTTCTGCAAAGTTTTGTATGGCCTGAGGATGAGTATGTTTTTACCAAATTTCCAAACTATTCCTTTAAAGTGTTACTTAAATACTTAAGAATCTTAAGGCTCAGGTCAGGAAGAAATTGTTTCTTTACAGTCTTCTTCAAGATCTTTCTGGTATGTAGTCATTATTTCTTAGCATATGTTGAGTACCAGACATAGGCAGGTTTTTTGGGGTGAGGTAAAGGTGCATATCCATGTCCCACCACACCAGGTGCAGGAGCAGATCTCATGCTGGCTTGCTGTGATAAAAGGGAGGCTCCCTGGTTCCACTGACCTCTCTGACCCAAAGCTAAAGAGAATTCTTGGGTTATATTTTAAAAATCATAATAATGAAAGACAGAAAATGACATTATAAAAAGATGACATATGCAGATATTTCCTTGTGCATACTATAATTAGCCTTACATTTCATACTTAACGATCAATCTTTTTAATGATTTCCATATAGCATAATAAATCCAACTCGCAATATATTTCCAGCTTCATCCACAAACATACAAGTACATTCATATAAAGCGTATTGAATAGTAAACTGATAGATAGTTAATATTGTCATGATATGACGACAAAACGATCCTACTGCCCAACTCTAAACTGCACAATTAAGTTATATTAAGTGCACAGTTAAGTTTTTACTCTGTATAAATGAATAAAAACAGTTAATTTAGATACTACTATATTAAAGTAGCCTGACAAATAATTTCAGTGTGTTATAGTGTAACACAATTTCCATAATTATCTGTGAATATCTGAACATTGAAATAAAGCGCTGAATCAGAATTTGAGTTGAAATTTCAGTGGAAATACATACTGGGAAGAGCAGAGGAGGAAGAGGAGGAGGTTTGTGTCTCGTTGTAGTGGCTGGTAGTGAAAAGCTCACTCTCTGAGGGATTAGACGTCAAAGGCAGCCTGCTCCTTTTCCTTTGATTAAACAGAGGCACGGAGAGACAGCCTGCAGAAAGACAAAACTATGCTTTGATTTCCGGCTCCAGCAAACTGAAGCCAAGTGTTGTATTAGCAGAGAAGCAGTTCAATTATTTTGACAGATTAGGCAGAGAGGTCCCTGAAAATAATATCTATTCAATTGAAAGTAGTTAGCTAGATTATTTGGATAGTATACGGCAAATTTTGACTAATCCAAGTCTTATTATTTTCTGTTATGTATTTCCAACCAAGTAACACAATATAATAGACAGCAAATCCTACCTGCGGTTGGTCTCTGGTTTTCATTCTTCCACATCCCGACAAATCACTTCTCACTGACTTGTTGTGTAAAACTGAAGCATTAATTCATTGTCATTATTCATTTACAATAATTCGTAAACTTTTACATGTAACTTATATCAGTTAGCATTTGCATTTGGGATCCGCTTCACTTGTTAACAGTTGTGCTAATGTCCTTTTCTGTCTATTTTTGTTTTCACTTTCTAAACTCAGCTCAAAAGCGCAGATATTGTTGAAAGAATAAGTAAAAATAACTTTCTATGTAACGTCATGCTTAAGCTAATTTTTTTATTTGCTAAAATGTTTTTGCTAATGGTAAAAGTTAATATGTGAATCAAACTGTGCTTACCAGTAACGTTACGAAATATCGTCAATGAAGTGAAAAGGTGTGAATTAGAAATGCTTACTCAGTAGTTTAAGGCGTGTCTGCGGTTTAACCTTATATCTATTCTTTAATGGCATAACATTTTTGTTTGCTGCGGCAAATTCGTTTTGGCGCGACTGGCGCGTGCGCTTGTGAACTCCGAGTCATACCGCGAATCGGTTCTTTTGAACAATTCGGTTCGAAGAGCTAGCCATTAAAAACCGATACAGCGGTTTTTTTCCACGTAACAGCCCGGTAAGGTTTCACAGAGGGGGTTTAGCTTAAACCAGGACTAAAGTTAGGCCTTTATATTAAAAGATACAAGATATGTCCGCAGCTTTTATAAAAAATAAAAATGCCTTAGACAAATAAAAAAAAGAAAAAGCATTTTGAGACACAACAATGGCACTGACACATTTTAAGATATGTTAAGGCCAGATATCTTCAGCTGAGACAGCTCAAACATTTAGTCTGGAACTAGCTGCCTTTAAGTCTTGTCTGTGAAACCAGGGGCATATGTTTTAGGTCGCCGTGATTTTGCCAAGCAAGACACGATCAACATCAACATCTTTTGTTGATCCAACATTACTGTTTAAAAATATAGACTTATCCCAATCCCTACCCCTAAACCTACGCCTAAAATCAGTGAGAAATGATTAATGCTGATTAACAAGGGTGTAGAAGCACCTAACCCTGATGATAAGCCTAAAACAGATATTTCCAGAAAAATTATTCCTCAATTCTGATTGGTTGATTGGAATGTTGGTCCAGGAACAAGTAGGCTTGTTTACAAATGAGACTTAAAAGGAAAAAAATGGGACAAGTATACACCAATATAAGTGTTTTTATAAAGTTTAGAGTACTAGCAGTTCTGATGGAAATGTTATAAATTCATATAATATTTAGCAAATTCAGAAAAAAGCTATATTTTTTTCAGAGCTGATTTCTGATGTCGGATTAGAATTAATAATTTTGCCTGGTTGAAAATGTACAAATTCTCCTCAATTCTAGTTGGCAGCAGACAATATGCAAACTTGAGGCAAGGCTAATATAAGGTCTTGACTAAATAAATAATCAGGTAAAAGGTCTTTTTTTTTGGTTTTCCATGTGAGTGTTACACTGAATACTAAGCACACCGTATTTCTAAAATGTTTAATACACCACCAGTCAAAGGTTTTCAATGATTAAGATTTTTTTTTATTTGGCTATTTTCAAAGAAGGTTCAGAAAAGTTGCATTTATTTGAGCAGCAATTTACTTCTGTGAAAATAAAGCTGAATCTTTAGCAGCTGTTACTTCAGTTTTCAGTGTCACGTGATCCTTTAGAAATCATTCTAATACGCTGATTTGGAGCAGTAAAAAAAGGTATTACAACTGTCAAAATTAGTTCACTAATGTTTTAATGAGTTAATTTACCTCAGATATTAATGAAAAAATGGCTAAATGAAATGGCTTGACCATCACGTAGCACAAAATGTAGAGTGATTGGCTGGATTTTGAAAACTCAAATCGCTCAATACTTATTTTATTTATTTACTATTCATCAATATAAAGTGCTGCTGGTAAACGGGGCAAAATTAATTACAGCATATTAAATGCATAAAAAATATAAACTGTCAATAGTTTAATCTCGGCCAACATTGTGTGTCTCTGTGGGTCGGTCGATACGGTAGACGAACTCAGCAGGCAGGAAGTATCCCAGGTACTCCACTGTGTTTGGGGTGGTGTCTATGTAGTAATGGCCCCCCTCACCATGGTGACTGAAGCCATGCGTATGCTCCACCCTCAGGTCAAGACCCTGTGAATTGGGAACAACAGAAATTAGCTGATATGAAATATTTAGAGAAGATGCAGAATAATATTGTCAGTGCAATGGAGGTATGTCACTGTGGGTTAGTACTCACTGGGTCTCTGGACACCATGACAGTTTGAAAGATCAGTGGAGCACTGACTTCAAAATGCCTGAGCCAGTTATTGACATCCTCATTGGTGTTTAGTGGGCAGGCGGAGAATTCACGCGGCTTAATGACAGAGCAGTGAAAAGATTACACTTCCGTCACATCTAGCATTTTGAAGTTTAATCTTAGTTCAAGATGCTACTTTACTCTATAGAGTTTATGAGTGACTGCTTTGTAGGCCCTACAAATGTCTATTTTCTAATTATGTTTTATTTTGTTACCATGACATGGATCTTTGCCTTCCCCTTCTGTATGACAAAAGTTCCCCCCAAGGCCACGCTCTTCTCCCCATAATGTTCTTCCATGGTCTTTCTCATGCAGCTCACAAGACTGTCCTCTCCAGTCCTTCTGCAGGCTCTCACCTCAATGACCTGCAATGGAAGTTTTTCAAACCTTGTCACTGTTTGATAATCTTGTGAAAACTGCTAAATTAATAAAAAATAACACATACAGTAGCGTTCAAATGTTTGGGGTCAGTAAGATTGTTTTTCAAGATATTGTTTTATTCTGCACTGTGTATTCACATACAATTGTAAGCTCATTAAAAAGTGACATCAAAGAAAATGTATAACGATACATTCACTCGGGTGTCAGCATCGATGCTTGATGGAGGGCATCTCTGAAGCTTGATGCTAAACAGCCAATCAAATTAGCTGTCTGGTGTTCTGGTGATTGGTGATAACGTCTGCACTAGAGTATAAGGCTATGTGATTGAGTGATGCCTTCATCTGTGTTTAAAAGTTTTTAACTTCTGCCGCGACTGATAGACTCAACATGACGTGACGGACCCACAATTAATTTCGGCAACGCCTGACGTCAGATGTGATGTGAAGGCGTTGCCCCGTGAAAATGTACCGCACTGTTACAGTAGATTTTTATTTCATATTAATGCTGTTCAAAGAATCCTGAAAAATGTATTATATTTTCCATTAAAAAAAAATCAGGCAGCAAATTGTTTTTAATGTTGATGATAATACTAAGAAATTTTCTTGAGCATGAATCAGCATATTAGTATGACTTTTGAAGGATCATGTGACACTAAAGACTGGTGGCGTAAAATATTTTATTTAACTGCATTTCAAAATATATTAAAAGTAAGTTATTTTCAATTTTAATAATTTATTGTTTTACTGTATTTTTATGTTAAATGTGGCCTTAGCAAACAAGACTTGTTTAAAAAGATAAATAAAAAAATCAACCAACTTTTGAACAGTATTGTGAAAATATTAAAAAAATGCATTTCAGGTGGTTTTGTTTTATGTAATAATTATTAAAAGCTCACTCCTGATCTCCGTTTCATCCAGGGCTCTGAACCGGTTCAAGGAACGAAAACGAAAACAGAAACAATTTTAATCGTTCTGAACAGAAACGTTTATTTGAAATTGCAATTAACCGGTTAATAACGTTATTTTATCGTTCTC
>JAUMHE010000048.1:16615411-16634261 GCA_032359235.1 Enteromius mattozi | reverse complement strand
AGTACAGTTAAACAGCTTGTTATTGGTTTTCTGGTAAATTAAAGCAGTAAAACAACTAATATGAAGACTGGAATTTTAGTTGGGAGGACATAATTTGAATAGAACAGTAACAGAATACATACAGAGAGTATTCTAGATTAAAACAGCTGAGCAAGAAAACAATGTATGAACACAGTCCAAGTCGAAAATGGGAAGTTAACCCAAACAACAACTTACATTCTGCATACAAATAAACAGAATTTGCTCTATGCTTTAATGTAGGGGTGGGAAACGTTGATCCTGGAGGTCCCTGCAGAGCTTTACTCCAACCCTATCAAACACACCTGAACCAGCTAATCAGGTTTTTTTTTTTTAGGGTTGGAGCTAAACTCTGCAGGAGAGTGGTCCTCCAGGATCATCTTTCCCCACCCCTATGCTTTTTTTCTAATATAAATTGTTTTGCTTTGTTACATTTACATACAATCTTTTGGAAAACTTTTCCATTTATTGAGAATAGGCTGTTTAAATACAAAACGAAGGTTGTAAATTAAAACTGGCATGTCTTGGTGGAATTCTAAATACAGTTAATTTGACTCAGAGCCAGGTGACACGTCATATAATGTTCACAGCTGATTGTTTTTATATTTTATATGGACCAGCTGGAAAGCCTAATGAAATTCTCAGAGGTTTATTTTTCAGTTATCCCTTGCTTCGTGTGCATGTTGTATGCATCTCTTAGCTTTTTTTATTCCTGCCGATGATAAAGTGTGTAATTTTGTCAATGTTGTGAAACAGGAATATTTCGAATCAGTTTAGAGCATGTTTCTAGTTTAAAATCTAAACTGGAAATTTGCTTTTAAAAACAAGTAAATAAGTTATTATTTATGTAATAGCTGATCTTTTTGTTATCCACTGGTCTGTTAAAAGAGTTTATGATTCACCTGCCCCTATCTGCTGTTTAAGGGATTTTTTTAGTCCCTGCATGCTATTTTTCTTTAAGACATAGATTCCAAGGTCTTGGGTAGGTTTGAACTTCTAGGTGTCTTGTATATTACTGGTGCATGTCTATTTAAGTAACTAATTATGGAATTAATACTACTTAAACTTGCTTCAAAAAGTATTTTTCTGTTTGTGTTTTGTATTTAATATGAATTTTTTTGTCGTGTCTTGTTTATAATTATTGCATACATTTTTAATTAATATTGATAAGGATTTTTCCAACCGCAGTGCTCCAGATGTTGAAGGTCTGCCATATGAAGTCCAGAGGGCCAAGGAAATTAATCGGATGTTCGGACCCAAAGGAAGCACAGATGCATATGATGTCATCTTTGACCTTCACAACACCACCTCAAACATGGGCTCCACTCTCATCCTTGAAAGCTCAACTGACCTCTTCAACCTTCAGATGGTGCATTATATTAAAGTAAGAAACTAGATCAAGTATTTTTTTTACAATGTTATTAAAATAATTATTTACCCTTTGCACCTACACTACTGTTCAAAACTTTAGAGTTAACATTTTTCTTTTTCTTATTCAGCAAGGGCACATTAAACTGATCAAACGTGTAAAGAGATTTGTGATGTATTTTAAATACACTTCTATTCATCTAACAATGCTGAAAAATCAGTAGTACCAAATGTTTCTTGCGCACCAAATCAGAATATTTTAATGCTTTCTAAAGGATCATGTGACACCGAAGACTAGAGTAATGACTGCTGACGTCACAGGAATAAATTACATTTATAAAATATTAAAATGTTATTTTAAATTGCAATAATACATCACAATATTACTGTTTTTACTGTATTTTTCATTAAATAACTGCAGCCTTGGTGAGCATAAAAATCTTACCAACCAAGATTTTGCTTAATGTCTTAAAAATAAGTCAAAAAAAGCCATCTTTATACAGACACCTGTGTTTTTCCCCCTACAGAAAGCTATGGCTCCCCACACCTGTTCAGTACTGTTAAACGAACACCCACAGCTGAAGTATTCAACCACACGCTCTGTGGCCAAACACCCTATTGGTGAGTACCAATGTCCTTAGATACTCAGCAGGTTAAACCTAATCTTAAATCATCTTAAAAATACCCCTGTATGTCAGCCAGCTGCAAAGAAGTGGAATAATGAGGAATAAAATGAAATGTTGAGTTATCATGAAAGCATCCAGAGCCTCTGCAGATATTTATGTAAACCTCCCGAGCTCATTCTGTGTCATTTAATGAGACTCCTTTTTTCATAAATGAATATTACAGTGGAAACCCAACACCAGTAGCAGTTGTACCTGTTTTAACATTAGGCTTCACTGCTGTCTGTGATGAGAATAGACCTGTGGGAACCAGTGACTTGTATAGATGTGTTTGTGTTGCAGGTCTTGAGGTGGGCCCTCAGCCACAGGGTGTTTTGAGAAGCAATGTGTTCGAATCTATGAGGACGATACTGAAGCATGCGCTGGACTTCATCGAGCTCTTTAACAGTGGTGAGGTCACTGGAGGTTAAGCAGAGATCAGCACGCTTACTGCATTAAATCTGGAATGCGTTTCTACAAAAGGATTTTAAAGTCAACTGAGGTGGCCACAATAGGATTAGTTTCTATATTTCTCATACAATAGCATTACTATCTATTATTAAACCAATAGTGATCATGTCTGATAGTACTGACAGTAACAGTATGGAACTATAATGGTTTGTGTTTCAGTTGTGCCAAACAATTAGAAGAGAAATAATGCTATTTGAATGATGTATTGTTTATAGATGCTTCCCGTTTACGTAACTTTCTTTCCCCTGTGGCCATCTGTTTCTCCGCTAGGACAGTGCGTGACATTTCAAGACAAACGGTTCGCTGTACTATATATAAACACATTTAGACACATATTCACTGACCAAATGTTTGGGGTCTTTAAGGAAATGCTTTTGAAAGAAGTCTCTTAAGCTCACCGATGCTGCAATGTATTTGATAAACAATATAGTAAAATTATGGAAGCCTTTGTATCAGTTTATATAGTTCTTGTCACAATTCTGACTTCTTTTCTCAAAGTTGCTTGGAAAAAAAGAGAATTGTGACATAAGAAAGCACTTATTTTATTCTGTAGAGGAAACGGCTTCCATTAAAACCAGCAATATTTTTAATAATGCCGTTTAATTATCATTTAATATTTTATATTTTGTATATATTAAAATGTCAATTTTGAGTTTTTTTTATGCTTACAGAGTCTGCATTTAATCGATCAAAAATATAGTAAAACTGCTAAATAAAAAGTATTACATTTATATTTCATAAAAAGGTCATTTATTTGTGCGATTTTCAACAGACATTACTCCAGTATTCGGTATCAGATTATTTCCTATACAATAGGACTATTTTCTAGTATGAACCAATAGTAAATGTGCAGTGACAGTATGGGTCCATAATATTCTGCAGATATGACAAAATTCATGTTTTGAATAGTTTACAATAATGCATTTGAATAACGTGCTTCTCATATAATTTATAGATGCTTTATGTTTACGTAAATTTTTCCCCCCCATGGTCATGCATTTCTCAGCCTGGATAGTGTGTGGCATTTCAAGACAAACGGTTATGCTCTCAGGTCATTGAGTCAGCAAGTACTCATTTAAATAGGAACTGTCTGACCTCTGCATTTCAGCCGGTTTGAAGTATAGACTACTTCTTCAAGCATTTATCTTCCTTTTTTCTTTTTTGCCCTCAACTGTGGAAACATTTAAACAAGATAGTCACGTGTACTTTCAGCCTGACATGGATGCACATTTCTCCATGCCTCACATTGAGCAGGAACATGTTGAGCTGAGCAAGCGTGGCTAGTTTCTCTTCTGGTTTTGCTGTTTTGTGACTTGAATGCTTGTTTGCTAGTTGGTTAGTTTCCATGTCATTAGTAGCTTGCTGGGTTTTGTAGTGTCATGCTGTGTAGAGGGGCTGCATTGTTGTGGATGAATGTCTCATTGTGAGCGTTCAAACGTGCTTTCCGTTTGCCAGTGTGGAACCATGTTTAGACCACAACAACATAACAAGCAAAACAAGGGATCTGACATAATGGAAAGTATTAATTAGAGGACTCAGGGATTTGAATGACGCAAGTGACATCTGTTATGAACACAAGCTAACAGGAAAATGATCCAACTGTTTTAAAGACATTTAATATTACTCGTACTGCACTTCAAGGGATTTGGAACATAAACCTTGAGCAGTTTTTTTTTATGCATATATTCATCTTTTCATAACTTGTGTACATGGCTTGTCTCATATGCCCACAAAAGCTGCATTAATTTGATAAAAAAATACAGTAAATTTGTGACCATTTCTATTTAAAATATTTCTATTTTAATATTAACATGTCAATCCTGTAATGGCAAAATAAAAAAGAAAGCTTAATTTCAGCAACCATTAATTTAATGATTTCTTATTATGATCTATGTTGTGCAGCTTAATACTTTAAACTGTGATATCTTTTTTCCAGAATTTTTTTTTTTTTTTTTTTTTACAGTATATGATATATTATAAATGTCTGTCACTTTTGGTTAATTTACATATCCATGTTGAGTAAAAGTGTGAAAAAAAAAACCCTACTGATCCCAAACTTTTGAACAGTGCTTTATAAAATAATATAATTAATGGCTTGAATCACTATAAAAAATAATCTGCCACATGCCAGGGTTCATATGTTTGCAATTTTTCCCTGTTTGACAAAGTGAAACAACTATACAAATGAAACATATCAAAGATAAACTCATCAAAGAATAATTGTAAAGAAAAATGCTTAGTGAAACATGAGGAGCATTTCAGCATGTGTCTTTCTTGTAAGGGTGTTGTGGGGCTGTAAAACAACATATTGTTAATTAACTTGAAATATGAAATATGTTGTTTTTTTGTAGATAGTAATAACGTGAAGGAAGATCATAATGGCATAATGACTGTCTGTCCATGTCATACATATTATTAACTGTGACTGTCCAACATATTAACACATTTTTTATTAACACAGTACAGGATGGAAAAATACTGGAAACATACTCAAAATGTCTAGACTATTGAACAGAGAGAAGCAGGCAAACAGGCCTGCTTGTTTAGAATTTTTGTTTTGCTTTTATAGCATTTCTAAGCCAGCTTGATTCCACTCCCCGCTGAAGGAAGCAAAGCTGAAAAAATACAGCATGAGCATAATAAACATGTTCTTAGATTTAACTATTTAATGCATCTTTATATAAGCCGCTGATCAAACTTAAAAGACATGGTCGACTAAACTGAAAAACATTTAAATGAAAATTTGCTGAAAATGTACTCATCCTCAGGCCATCCAAGATGTAGATGAGTTTGTGGATCCAGTGGATTCTCTGCAGTAAACGGGTGCTGTCATGAAGTTGATGATAACATCACAATTATCCACAAGTAATCCTGTCACTTCTGACCAAAATACAAGCCAAAACAGTTGTCTCAAATGTGTCAATGGATTTTTATGTGAGAGGACAAGGAATGAATGGACTTTTCATTACAGAAGCAATGAAAACACCTTAATGATGGATTTGTTTATTTCAAACACACAGCTTTTCACTTCACAGGTTGTTAATTGCATTTCTTGTGGATCATTGTGATGTTTTCATCAGCTGATTGGACTGTCACTCTGATGGCACCCATTGACTTCAAAGCATCCATTAGTGAGCAAGAGATATGTTAAATTTCTGTCTTAATGAAGAAAGAAACTCATCTACATCTTGGATGACCTGGGGTTGCATAAATTTAAGGACATTTTCATTTCTGGTTGAACTATTCCTTTAAAAGACAAGGTCAAATCTGTCTTCTTTTTTTTTCTTTTTCTTTCCACCTAATTTTCCTTTTTTTTTTTGTCATAGGTGTAGAGTTTCCTCCATGTACAGTGGATGTTTTCAGAGTCCAGGAGAGAATGGACTACCCCAGAGACACCAACGGCAACATCACAGCTATGGTGCATCCTCATCTACAGGTATTCTAAATGGGCCGTCTAGTAAATGCATAGAGAACTGTGTTTCTTTTGGAAGGAAAGCACATACCCTTGAGCGAAGAATAAAAGTGTTGCTCTTTATGACTGGGATGCAAGGAGGGGGAAACACATGTAAGAAAATGTGTCCTATGACTCAGATGTTTGCTGGGCTTGTTTTGACTCCCAGGCTTCACTTATTTTCCACAATAATGCTCCTGTTCCATTCCCTCTTCTTTCTCTTTCTGTGTAGGACTGTGACTGGGAGCCTTTGAACCGGGGTGACCCTATGTTCCTAACGTTCGATGGGAGAACAGTCCTTTATGAAGGTGCCAACACAGTGTACCCCACGTTTATTAATGAGGCTGCGTATTATGAAAAACAGCAGGCCTTCATGACCACTTGTAGAGAAATACTAGCTGCTAATGCTATCAGAAAAGCATGCAAGTAATGCTTTCTCTTAACAGTCACTCTAAAACACAGATAGCTGACATGTTTGTCATGTACTGTACTTTATCTAAATGTCAACTTCAACATTTTTTAAATTCTTGAATAAATATAATGGAGTTTTATGACCATTATTGAAAATATATATATTTGTAACACCACTAGACTATTTAACTAAAACAATAGTCTTAAAACAGACAGTAACATGTCACAATATCAAAAATATACACTAAATATATAACAAATACATATATATATATATATATATATATATATACAACCTATATAACACTACCATTCAAATGTTCAAATATTATACACTGCCCTCCAAAAGTTTGGAAATGCCCTAGAAAAGTGGAGTTTATTGGAATATTGGAATGAATCCTTTTTAATTTGTGATAATTTTGCACTGATAAGGTACAACACGAACTGTTAAAACATATTTTATTACATAAACAGTGAACAGAAAATACTTAAATTATAGATTCATCAAAATATCCAGCATTAGCAGCTATTACAGCTCTGCATAATCTGGGCATCCGGGCTGTCAGTTTATTCAAACATTGACTTGATATGTTACTCGGCGCCTCCTGAAGGATTCCCCAAAGATGATTCACACCTGGACCAAGTTTAAACCAGTAACCAGGCATCACAGCTGGAAAAGGGGCATGTCTGACTTTGACATGTATATATTGCCATTATTATGTAATCAAAAGAAAGAAAATTATTATTGCTGGTCTTCAATGATAATGTCATGTTACTTTAATGTATTTGCACTGAAAATGAAAAGGATTTATGCTGATATCATCCAAAACCACACTTTGCCAGGGGTGTTTCTAAACTTTTGGAGGGCAGTGTATATTTATATTTAAAGTGGATCAAAACCTTTCATCAAAGTTGTCCTAAAATCTAAAACCAAAATGCGTTGTTGTCTTAGAACAACTTTAATGAGCTTTTTTGATCCATGCTGACTATTATATATTTCTTGAAGGATCATGGGACACTGATGACCAGAGTAAAATTTGGATTTGACATCACAGGAATAAATTATTATATATAATCACTAAATTATAAAGTAATTTGAAAATAATTGAAATTAATATTACAATAGAAAACTATTATTTTACTTTTATTTCATTATATATTTTTACTGTATTTTTGCCCTTTTAAACAGTTGTGTGTGTGTATACTTTAAATCTGACCGCTTAAAAATGTGAAAAAGCTAATTTAGTTTTTTATTTGTAATCTACATCAAAAGATTACAATTGATATTGCTTTTTAATTTTTCTAACAATTTGAATAATTCAAATAAGGTTTATTTTGTACTGAAAATCCACGGTATGTAATAAAGAATTTCTATTCCTAGATTTTTAAAATACTATATAGGTCTACCTCTAGTGTATGTCTGCACAGTTCAGATCCTGATGGAATGCACAAGCTCAGGAACAGTCTTCACTGCCCTCTAGCCTCTGATTCAACACACTGTTGACTCAAATACAGCCTTAAAACAACCACAAAATAACCTCTCTGCACTGTGCTTATACGTCATGCATCATGGGAGATTAATCATCTGTCGAAACTCATATTTTGTGCTATTTGTGATGCAAAAGTGTTGTAGTCTAAGTCTTGGAGTTCCTGACTTCATCCTCATTTCAGTGGTGCAACCCAAATATTGCCTTAATTGAACAAATAGAAACTAATTTTTGTCTGATAGAAATAGTTTCAAGAGCTCTTGTAAATAGGAACATACAGTAATATATAATATGATTTGGTATACTATATGGTGGACTTTGTAGATTGATGAATAAGCTCAGCAGGCACTGAAAAGCTTTGGCAGGAGTGTGATTTTAGAGAAATATGTGTGCGTTTTTGTGATTTTGTTTTGTGATGTTATTGTGCATTGTTTTTGAAATTGTGTGATGCTTTAAAATGTCATATCTATCTATGCAAGGAATAATATATTCACTTTATGTGAACTGATGTTTTTAGTTTATTTCAAACTGAAGAAGAATCTTGGTTATTTTGAATACATTTACCAATTATTCCATACTGTTGATTACATACTGTGTTGTATGATGTCGTTAAGGTCCAGGTGGATTTGAGTCTTGCTTGAAAAAGTTAAATGTTGTCAAAATGTGGAATATAATGTAATTTAATGTCATAGGCATAGTCACAATGTATTTGCATTACATGAAGTCTCGTCAGTCTTAATGAGATGAATTAATATGGAGTAAATAATTTCATAATGTAAATGTTTTATGTAAACCATTTACATAAAACCACTAGAGATTTCTATTTTGTCTCACACAGATCTTTACAAAACAAACAATAAAAAAGTTTGTCTTCATTAAATCTAATTTGCACTTTTTATTTAAACAGATCCTGTATAATAAAAAAGTTCACTTTAAAATGAAACCGGTATTAATGTACACTCATTCACATTGTATACTGGTTTGAAATGAAGACATGAAGGTGAGAACAATAACAGAATTTTTTTATTTTTTTAAATTAGCTTTAAATTTACTTACCCCCAGGCCATTCAAGATGTAGGTGTAGAGTTTTTCATTTGAACAGGTTTAAAGAAATTTAGCATTGCAGCACCTGCTCACCAGTGAGTCTTCTGCAGTGAATAGTCCAAATAGCTGACAAAACATCATAAGTAACTCTCTCTAGTCCATTAAGTAAGGGATAATGTACATCCAGCAGGTTAAGTAAGGGATAATGTACAGCTAGCAGGTTGTTATCGCAGGTTGTTATCGCAGAATAAAGCCAAACGCAAAGTGGACATTATCTCGCTTGTTACATGGCTTCTTGCCCCAAAAGTAAATAATAAAACAATAAAAAAAAATGTAACCGAGGAGTCAATCAAGTCATCTATCCACTGCGGAAATCCACTGCTTTTGCTTTTCCCATACATGTTGAAATTAATGTTGAAGTCCTCCATTTTAACTCATGGTTAAGCATTTTTAAGCCACAGGATGGCGCCAAACAGCGACAGTGGAGTGATATAATTACTAACGGTCAAGAAGATGCGTAGTACCCGGATGAGCCTGTGTTATTAGTTTAACCGGTTCTTTTCTGGGAATAACAAACCTTGGAATGTGGCGACTGACCATAATTACCTGTTGTGTAAGACTGAAGCAAGGGCTTTATTCTGCGATAACAACCTGCTGGATGTACATCATCTTGCTTATTACACAGCTTCTTGCCTCAAAAGTACATAGTTAATAAATTAATAAATAGTAGCCTACAATGCAATAATACCTGTTTTAACCGGGGAGTCAGTTGAGTCATCTTCTATCCACTGCTGAAAACCAATTTTTTTTCATACATGTTGAAATTCATGTTGAGGTCGTTCATTTTTACTCATGGTTATCATTTTTAACCACAGGATGGCGCCAAACTGTCAGTGACAGCAGAGTGATGCATATAATTACTAACGGTCAAGATGATGCGTAGTACCCGGATGAGCCCGTGTTATAAGTTTTACGGGTTGTTATCTGGGAATAACAATAATTTTGGAATGTGGCGACTGACCAATCAGAATCGAGTATTCCACGAAGCCATGTAAATAACTAGTTCTCTTGTGAAGCAAAAATTTATGTGAATATAAAGCTGTGTTCACACAGCAGCAGAATACGGTTGTATTTTTTAATGTTTAATGTATTTTTAAATGTCTGAAACATAAAATATGCATTATGTGGTTAAGAACACTGCATAGTTGTGATAATATGACAAGCACAGTGCACGTCTCTCTCTGCCTCAGGCAACAGGCCAAAGTGATGTCCACCACAGCATTGTATCCAAGGTATCCAAGATGGAGCATGCCCCGTATTCGGCTCTTGCCCACATCTCTGGCTCGGCACTTTTGACATCAGTGGATGGCACAAATCTACACGGCTATTCAAAGCTCCCACCGATTGAAGAGGCCATCACCGCGCATCTCTGTCCCTCCGCGTCACTGAGGGTAAAGTCTGCAGCCGTGCACCCCAATAAGCCGATTATCGTGGGAAAAGCGTACACGGCAACGGGTCAGGCTGCCTCTGCCCTCCACTTGATGGCTGTCCTTCAAGTTTTCCAGGCAAAGATGCTCAAACGCCTGTGTGAGCAAGGCCCAGATCCGGAAATCTTCAAGGAACTGCGCAGCGCCACTGATTTTGCCCTGCGAGCCACTAAAATGACGGTGGAGTCTATCGGCCTAGTCGTGCCGGACAGTCATCTGTGGTTGATGCTAACAGATATGAAGGATGCTGAGGCCAAGTCTCGGCGATACCCTCGTGCCAAGCAGTCAGGGAAACCAGCCAAGGATGCCCAGTCGAGTGAAGTCCTGATGGGCTTCAAAGGAAGAGGAATCTGAATCTCAGCGACGGCCCAGGAGCAAAGAGAAGCTGTGTTCTGCATGTTCCCCTCACCTCCCTGCCATTTGTGGTCGGCGAGGACAAAGAATGTTGTTCTGTGTTTGTTCCACATGTTTGTGCAATAAAAACCAAACAACTTCACAAAAAGAGCTCTTTCTTCTTCCCGCTGTCACTCACACTCACGTAACTCATGGCCCCCCATCACTCAGCAGCAAGCCGTCAGTCCCTGCCACTCTAAAGCCTCTCTCACAATTCGAGGAAGCATGGAGACTGCTACCAGGTATTTCAGAGTGGGTGTTGAGCACAATAGTAAACGGTTACACACTTCAGTTCGCACACAGGCCATCCAAGTTCAATGGCATGGTGACGTCGGAAGTCAAAGCAGTAAACGCTTCAGTTTTAAGAGCGGAAATAGACAATCTCCTCATCACAGCTGTTATTTCGTAGTTCCCAAAAAGGACAACAGTCTCCGTCCCATCCTAGATTTGCGCCATTTGAATCACACTCTAGCAAAACGCTTGTTCAATATGATAACTCTGAAATGAATTCTATCGCTCGTTCAGCCCGGGGACTTTTTTATTTTAGTAATTATGGCCCCCTCAGTGAGCGAGCTCTGCAGCCACAAAGAATTTCTCATCAGCCACCTCCAGCATCTGGGGCTTACAATCAATCTGCAAAAAAGCCATCTGCAACCCCCGCATCTCCTTCCTGGTGTGAGCCTGGATTCTATCTCAATGCGAACCCACCTGCTACCAGCTCTCTATGCGCGAGGTGTCCCACTCGGTCAGATTTGCGAGAGAAAAGTAATCACGACAGATGCTTCATGCACAGGTCCAGCGTCCGGCATTTTGACAGCCGGGGAGAGAAAATGGCACATAAACTGCCTGGAGCTCAAGGCAGTTCACCTGGCACTCGAGAACTTTTACGCTCAAGTTCACCACACACATGTTCTCATCCACACAGAGAACATGTCAGTGGTAGCGTATATAAATCGCCAGTGAGGCATTCGCTCTCGCTCTCTTCTCTCGCTCGCGACGAGCCTGTTACTGTGGGCGGATCAACATCTCTTATCGATTTACGCCGTTCATGTCCTCGGCCATCTGAATCGTAGAGCGGACATGTTATCAAGACAAAGAGTGACTCAGGGGGAGTGGAGACTGCACCCCCCAGACTGTGGACATGATAAGAAATATATTCGGACGAGCGGAGGTAGACCTCTTCGCATCGGCGGAGAACACTCATTGTCCAAAGTTTTCTTCCATGAGCGAGCCCTCCACTTTGGGAGTAGATGCACTCGCACACCCTTGGCCAAGAGTTCGCAAGTATGGTTTTCCTCCAGTGAACATCTTGCATCAGGTACTGTGCAGAATCAGAAAGGGGAAGGAACTGGTTCTGCTAGTTGCGGCGAAATGGCCCACTCAGCCCTGGTTTCCGGACCTTCTTGAGATGCTATTGAGCCCTCCCTGGCCCATTCCCCCGAGGAGGGACCTCCTCTCTCAAGCAAATGGCTCAATTTGGCACCACAACCCGGCACTGTGGGACCTGCATGTCTGGCCACTCAACGGTGCCCGCCCACTTCTGCACCGTTAACTCAGCCTGTACGCTCATAAATGGAAAGTTTTCACAAATTGGTGGAGCTCAGAGAACATAGATCCAGCAACCTGCTCGATCGCATTCATTCTGCCATTCTTACAAGAGCGCTTGGATGCCGGCCGCACACCCTCCACGCTCAAAGTCTACAAAGCTGCGATCTCAGCCTTTCATAATGGTATTGACAAACAGTCAGTTGGCAAGAGTGATTTAGTGATTAAATTTCTTCGTGGTGCAAGATGGCTCAACCCTCCCAACTTGAACACTATCCCCGTCTGGGACTTGTCTTTGATCCTGGATGCCCTTTGAACTGCTGCAGTCAGCCTCACTTAAGGTTCTTTCTCTCAAGACAACGCTTCTGCTGGCGCTGGCATCTGTCAAGCGAATCGGGGATTTACACGCTCTCTCAGTCAGTGCTTGAGCTTTGGTGTTAATGACTGTAAAGTCATTCTTAAGCCGAGAAAGGGCTACGTGTCTAAAGTGCTTTCAACACCGTTCAGAAACCAAGTGATAGCACTTTCATCTTTCACCCAGGGCAAGCCTGTGGATGGGGAAACCTCCCCTCCGCAGCTGCTTTGCCCCATATGCGCTCTACGCATTTATGTCAAACGCACCAAGAATTTCAGACTCTCAGGTTTTTCAACCAGGTCCACTGACACTCAAATACAGACACCCTTTTCACTTGGTTCTAATTGGCTCTAGCAACTAGGTCAAAGGTTATCCCGCCTGAGCGACGTGTTCCTCTTCAAACTGCATTGTCTCCACTTTTTGCTGAAAGACCTTCGCAGTAGACACAGCGTGACTGTACACGTTCCACACTGCGTCAGCAAAGCCACTTTGAAAGGGAACCTCCTCGGCTACTGAACGTAACCTTGATTCCCTGAGAAGGGAATGAGACATTGCGTTCATGCCGTGTGAATTTGGCTCAGGTCTTATTGTATTCAGTCAAAAGATTCTGAGGGAAATAGCGCCAAGCACTGGGTTATAGGGGGCGCCACGCCCCCCAAATTTAGCATGCTTGAATGCCATTGGCCATTGCGATGCAATGGCGTTAAGTCAATCAGGCTTTAGTATTCTAAGGAGAAAGGTGTTTCCCCACTGCGTCCAGCAAAGCTGTATGCAACGTCTCGTTCCCTTCTCAGGAAACCAAGGTTACATTCAGTAACGGGGGACGTTTTATCCCATCAGTTTTCCACTGGAGCCGCTCCCCCTTCAGTTCTGTGTTCTGCGCGCGCCGCATAACTCAAATGTAAAAGCTGATGTCAGTTAATGACAACTTGAAGAAAGAACTTGCGGCTAAATTGGACTTTCGTGTAAAAAAGTGATAAGACTTTAAGTTTATGGCTGTCGCCGTCTTTGATATTACTTCAGTCACTGTTGGAGTGTGGAGAGAAGCTCATTCTTGCGGTCTCGGAAAATCCAATTCTATATGATACATCTCTAGAATCATACAGGGATGTTAGCAGAAAAAATGAAGCATGGAAGCGAGTGGCTGAGATTGTCGGTCTGTGTGTTTTGTTTGCAAAATGTGCTGTAGCTATCTATGCAAACCTATGATTAGCATCTAGCCTATATTTACATGCAGTTGTATTATTCCGTATTTTACAATATTTGTACGTTTTTTTAATAAAGATTAACAAAAAAAGGTATTAGTTATTTCTTAACTCACGCACACAGACCTGATTGGACATCACTGAAATATGTCACATCCGGTCGGGTGGTCGCATACGGTCTAGCCGCAGAAGTTCAAATATTTTAACGTATCCGCAGCTGGAATCAGATCCGAAATTTCCACATACGCATATGATCGGAACTCCACGCACCCCCAGCACTACTCTCCATTGGAAATTAATGACTTCCGGTCTGTCTCTCGTCGTTCGTCGTGTGCAGTGGAAAGGTGGCAGAAACAAATTCGCCATTAAGACATTTTACATTTAAATAATGTAAATACCAGTCCATAATCCATAAAAATGTTTCCACCAGTGTAAAAGTACATCCCCAAAAGCCACAAACATTTGTTTAGGAATATTTTTGTAAATATTGCTTAATCTGTGCATATATTTCTCCTGATTCAGATTTTTTTCTCTGAAGAAAGCAGTATTATAGCTAGAGATGGTGCTTTTAAGTTAATTGATGGATTGGAGTTACAATCAACACTTTGGACTCTCATTCTGATGGCACCCATTCACTACAGAGGATCCGTTGATGAATAAGTTATGTAATGCTAAATTTCTTCCTGTCTGATATAATCCACATCTTGAACGGCCTGAGGGAGAGTAAATTTTAGTAAATGTTCCTTTAAAATCGATTGGCCACTAGAGGGCAGTACTTCATTATTAAACCTGAGAAAATAACTTTTGACCTTGATTCTAAAATAAAAAGCACTGTTGCTCTAGCAGCTATAGGATCCCTGAATTCCAACATTTGCAGTTTGTATTGGATTTGGGGATTTTTAGCCACATTTGCTTTAATTAAGCAAAATATATGTTTTATTAGTGAACAGATGCCACATAGTGACTTTTGGGATGGGCAAATATGCATACTAACATGAAATGGGCATCTAAATCTGTGTTAAATCACCCTCATCCAGTCGATTCATTGTCATTTGTGTCTTACTCACAGATGGGTAATGTGGTGCATCGTACATGTCACTGTGTCCCTCCCTTTTCACAAATCCATTTCATCAGTTTTCTAGAAAGTGTGGCATGATTTTAATGTGTGAATCACCATGGTAACTGAACCAAGTTATGTATCATGCATTTACAAGTCACTGCCGATCGGTAAAAAAGTTGAATAGGCTTTTAGTAAAAACGACCTTGCAGTTCTGGGACAGAGTCCAGAAAGTAACTGGAAAAAGAAACAAAGCCTTCTAAAGGTTTCTTTCTTTGCCAAATGAAAGATATTGCACTGTCCTTCCATCGAATAATGGTGTGAGCTACTAAAACAAGCTTGAATTTACAGGAAAACTTTCTCTATTTGGCTGCTATTCAAGCAGGAGTTAAATGCATTGATGCGTATCAAATAAAGGATGACCTAATCGGGTCTTCAGTTTCTGACACATGCTGGTTTTATAATGGTTCTACGCCCGGTGGCTTTGGTATAACTACAATAATTGGTGAATAATTGTTAGGTATGCTAAGAATTTTATTAGATCATGTTAGATATTTACACCCTGATGATGGTTCATGCAGACTGAGTGTTCAGCAACAGCTGAGGATGAGACGAGCCCTCGCCCTTTCAGAGGTATGACTGCATTAGCTTCAGTGAATTCACTCATCTCAAGTAACAGACCTCCTCTTTCCTCCCCCAACTGCCTCAAAATTACCATCTTACTCATAGTTTTTCCTCCCACACAGAAAACAAGTCATTTTCCATTTTTTTAATCTAGCTAGTTATTGTTTTCCTTTCTTTTATGAAAATGTCATTTATCTCACAAAGTTGTACATTAAATATTTTGTTAATATTGTGTTATTTTAGTGTCATTGAGATATTATTGTTTTTCTGAGATTTTGAATTGATTTTTATTTTAAATTTCATTTTATTTTAAAGTTTTTAGTTTTTATAAAGGTGAATAATTTGTTTAACGTCAATGTTTCAGTATTTTTTATGTGTTTTGTTTTGTTTATTATTCTGTTTTTAATGTCTATATATATATTTTTATTTCAGTTTTAGTTTTAGTGAAACTAAATGAAAATGAGAAAATGTTGCCTTTGACAACTAGCTAAATAATTTTTTTATAACAATTTAATTTTACTTCAGTAAATTAAATTTACTTCAGTTTTTATTTTTTTTAATTTTAGCTTTAGTTTATGTCGTTCTAAACCTGTATGGAATTCTTTCTTATGTTGTTCATTCATTCGTTCATTCATTCATTCATTTCATACAATAAAAAAAAAAGATTTTCAGTCTTATTTTGGACCCCACTGACTTTCATTGAAAATACAAAACACTTAAAACATTATTCAAATAGCATGAGTAATTTATTTATTTATTTTTGTGATCTCTTTAAACTCCCTGTATTGTTAACCTGTTAAAATAAATAATAATAAATTGCTAAACCACTAGAAATCCCACACAAATAAATTTTTCAAGGACTCAGGTTGAACATGGGATCAAAGGATGCAAAATGTCATAAATTATTAATATGGATTCCTGCTGAAACTGCATTTGAATGTCCGGTGCTAATGCATAAGCACACATAATAAAACCCTCGTGAGGGGTTTGTTTAATAAGCACCGTGAAGCTGCAGAAATGAAAATGATAGTAATTTTTATAAAGAAAGAAAACATTCTTTAGCATTCGTAACATCTCAAGCTCCTAAAGACTTTCTAAATTGGATTGATCCATACAGCAGATCCCTGTGCCCCCTCATCTCCAGTGTGATCTGTGGCTATCAGTACACATATGTCTCATCTTCAGTTTCTCATAGAACTGCTGGAACCTGGCCATTCCCGTTCTCCAGTGACACCATGATACCCATATCAAATTTGTCCTGTGCGTCTCTGCTAATGGTATTGACATCGGGGTGAGAAGGGGAATCTGAATAAAGAATAGGCTCTGGCAGCTTTGAACAGAAATGAACAGTGAATTAGACTCAACTGGGACATAAAAACCTGACCTCAAATGTACTGGAGGACACTTCAGTAAAAGAGTCAGGGAAATTTCATTTTGTGTAAATGCCCACTCTCTTCCCAACTATTATGACAATAATCAATGTAATTCTTTAGTGATGTCTGCAATAATATTGTAAATAATGCATAAAGAACAGAATTGGGATTAAATCCATTAATTATCAAGACACAAAATGCATTATTACAGTTTGCTAGCAGCCGTTTGACATAAGAAAAAAGTCTGCACTGAAGTCAAGAGCTTTTTCCGCCGCACAAAGGCATGAAACAGATGCAAAAAAGCTAAATAATTATTCTTACTTTTCATTTTTTTAGACGTGCTTGTTACTTTATTTTGCTGAATTATGTATTAGCTATGTTAACTATTGTGATGTTTATCTATTATTATTTTCATTTTTTTTATATATTTTCTAGTATTTACTCGACTTTTCAGAAATCTATTTATGCTGTATCTGTTAAATTGTAACTATTACTTGCTTCTATTTATTATGTTCTATTACTTTCTTTCATTTTCATTTGGTAGTAGCCTATTTATTTGTAAATCTAAACGGAAATGTATATTTATAGGCAAACGTATGTTTGCTCAACAGGTGGGGCTTCAATGGTGGGATTTTGCACGTCTAGATGTAAACGGCTAAAGGATCTGATTGGCTCCGTGTCCCGCTGACGTCACGACTTTCCAATGTAGCGGAAGCTGAAAGTTTTTTCAGTTGTAAACTGATATGTGAGTGTGTGAGTGGAAATGCGCGAAGGAGAAAATGAACAATCGCTACTTAACAGCAGGCATTTGAGACAGTGAACCCAAGTCGTTTTAGCAGGAACGAGACGTATTCAAGGACTTTCCCCCCGTTTTGACCATGTGGGAACAGGCGGAATTTGAGAAGCACTGGAGGAATGAGTTTCCCGACGGTGAAGCTCCCGTGATGAACCTCAGCTCTGTGGAGGACATAGAGGTAGAGCTGGAGAAATGCAAAGCCAGTCTGAAGGTGTTACAGCAAGCTCTTTCTGAGGAGAAGTTCAAGGTGATATACCTGCAGGCCACCATCGCGCAGAAAAAGAAAACTTGTAACTTTGAGATACGGTGCAACGAGGCAGATTCAAAGAAGGACAGTCCTTGCGACTCAGACAGCAAAGGCGGGGACGAGCCGCCTTTCGTCCGGGACCTAGTCCGGGGCAGCAAGACAGGTAAACCCGTCCTCGTCCCTCCTCGGAAAAAGATATTCCCCGATGTTCCGCGAGAACACTCAGCGGCGCCCCACATCTCCCGGTGCGTTGCCGAGCAACGGGTTAACGAGCAGGACAGTGACCACGAGTTTGAGGACGTGGAGCTCAACGAGAACTTTCTGCGAAAAAACATACTCAACCCGAAGGTTAACGTCCGCGAAAGTCAGCGGCTGAATCCTCGCATCCGCTTGAGTCGAGACCTGGACTCGGATGATGGCAGACTGTCTCCTTGCCTCGCGCTCCGCGGGTCTCACGGGTCTGGACGCAGCACACCTGACGGATACCTGAGCTCCGACCATGACGACTCCTCCTCTGCAGGTAGGACAGACTTCACCACTCAGAAACACCCACCATACCAGTTTCTTATCACATTTCCATTCCCTGTTCTCTTCAAAAGGAATGTCAGCTGCCACTGTTTATCACTTTTCAAACAGGCAATTATGCGTATGTCGTCACATGTCAGTCTATTGAAACATTTTGGCAATGTGTGTCACGGGACTTTGCTTACTAAAAATGTACTGAATATATACTCACTCTCAGACCATCCATGATGTAGAAAAGTTCTTAAGTTTTCTTAATTGAAATGGATTAGGAGAAATGTTTCATTGCATCACTTGCTTAGCAGTGGATTCTCTGCAGTGAATGGGTGCTGTC